>JALIZH010032971.1:4547500-4972500 GCA_030522465.1 Rhipicephalus appendiculatus
TCTTTTTCAATGTACTCGCTCAGAAGGCTGCTTTATAATTAGGAGATATAAATAAAAGTAGCAAACAAACACCGATAGAGGCGGAGCTCAGGCAACTTTTTTTTTTTTCGTTTATTGGCGATTTAGTCGCTCTGCGAAAAACCGATAACGATCGGGTGACCGTAACCAAATTTGCAGCATGCCTGCGGTAAAATATGATATTTATATTTCATTTTCCTCTTTTTGGATAGTATCCAAATGAAGCCATTGTTTGTGTTCATAAAGATTTAAAGGTGGCTGTCGACGTTTCCGTTTGCAGTAATTGCAGTGACCGAAGGTACTCGTGTGCATCGCATCGTTGTTACGATTATTGTGTGGTTTGAAAGCATGCGCACACGAAAATATGAGGGGGGGAGGGGGGGTGATGAGAGCGAGCAGAAAGCCGGTGACTATACTACCGGATGGTGTACAACACTCACTGTACGGAAAGAAGGGAAAAAATCCTGCAAGCAGAAAGCGGGCACAAGGGTAAGTAAGAGGAAGGATACCAGAATATAAAAATCACAGACATTTAATTAGAACAATGCCAAAAAAATCATACCTGGCATCAGGAGCAGAAAGCGCCAGCGGTTTCCTGAATTACTAAGGAATTAAAAGAAAATAACATTAAGGCCTGCTCACTCCCTTTCTTTCCTCCACTCTCTCAAGAAAAAAAGAAAGCATCCTGCCAACGTGAATGCAACTTGTATGCGTATAGTTTCTTGATAAAAACCCTTCATAGAAAGAACTCCCAGGATCCCTTATGCATTCGCCTAAGATGACTCGAAGGCGAAAGCCATCCTTCTTCTTCTCAGCCGATCGCATTAATCCCCCCTCGCCCCCCGAAAGCTTTCTAAACGTAGCGTGCTTTCGCACTGCTTCCGAGGTCGGATGTACGGTAAGCTTTATGCGCCCCACATGCCTCCGGGATCGGCCCAACTCTAGGACCAAGCGACGATGTCGTGGGACGACGCCTGCACGTTACGCGACGTCAAAGCGACGTCACCATGACGTCACAAGTTTTGTCATTTGTGACGTAACTATGGCGTCATGGCATGACGTCATCACGATTTTTTTTTCTTTTTTTCATGGCCCGTGTTGACGCCAACATTACTTTACGTGTTTGGTGAGGCATGTAGGGCTTGAAAATACTGTGATCGAACCCGCGCCCTCGAGCTTAGCAGCACATGCAACACGCCTTCTCAATGCAGCTACGATATAGAAACATCCGCCTAATTGCTCTACATAGACGTAAGCAGTACGTATACGCCCCCACAATGTTGTCTCTCTGGTAATTGTAGCATATAACTCTATGAGAAACACCATGTCGCAGTGGCTTCCAGTGCGTCTATGTCTCTGTAACGCAGCACAACGCGCGGGGTTTCAGCATCGCTTCTAGATGGGGTCAGTGACGCAGCTGTCAATTGCGTGAGACTGACCGGCTGTCACAGTGTAGCGGCGCTGCCGGAGTATATAGAGTGCCGCCGAGCTCGCTTGATGGATCTGCATTCCGGACAGTTTCGACCGAGATCTGTTTCTTCCTTTTAATTTCACGTCCCGCAAGACACGCCTTCACATCACGCCTTCGCTGGCTTTCCCGCATAGTTTTCAATATTTCATTTCATTTTCCTTTCCTGTTATTATTTCGTTGTTTCTTTTTATGAGGGAGACACGTTCAATATCATTCGCCATCCTCATTGGCTGTAAGTGTGCTTCGCACGGCAAGATGATGCGCGTATTTTTTTAAAATTTTTTTTACAATGTTATATGCGGAAAGTGCCTTGCAGGCGCCTCTTCAAATCGGAAGGGAAACTTAACCAGAGCTGACGCGTCGTTGACTACCTTGTTTGTACATGAAGGGGGGGGGGGGGGGGGGTGGACAGTAAATCTCAAGGAGGTTAGAAAGTGACCTCTCGCAAGAAAGTGGCCAGACGTATCACAATGTTCGTAAGCTTTGACGGCGTCCGGACACATAGAAAATAAAAAAAGACAATCACCACCCAGCACTACGTACAAAGATGGTTAACCAGCAAAGCTGAAAAATGCGGCGTTTGTGTTTATCACTAAATTAATGCCGACTGTCCGTTAAAGTCCTTCTCAATTATTGGTTACACCTGTGCTGAAATCTTAGTGTTTGCTGCCCGTGTTTCTTTTCTTCGTTTTTACTGGACCAATGGTGAGTAGTGGGAATGGCACAATATCTGTGGCACATTCGTATTGGCCCGCGGACGAATTTTAAATTTTTAGTGGACCGGTGGTCAATACTAGGGCTCGCTCAATTGTCTGTGGCACAAGGGCGTTTGGAATGTTTAACGCCATAGCGTTAAAGAGCTCGTTTCGCAGAAATTGGGGCGTCGACGTCGGTGTCGGCGGCGGCGTCGTTGGTTGTGAGCGAAAAATTATCATCCTGTCCGTCACCGCAAAAATTGAGAAAGATGCAAATAAAATAAATAATAAAAATTTCCGGGTCCGAGGGAGGATCGAGCCCAGGCCGTCTGCGTGGCAAGAAGCGTTCTACCACACAGCCACGCTTCTGCTTCCAATTACATTGAAAATAACTTCCTCTGCTTGGAAATGCAGTGGAAAATAACTTTCATTCTTTACAAACACGCGCGTCCTGTATACAGGCATCACAATACAACATGTAATATCGCAGTAATATTGCGTGGTACAAGCATACATTGCCATCGGGCGTCAGAACATGTGAATATCACAACGACATTGTGGTTTAAATCAAGCCACCCATTACAAAAGGCGCACACGATACTGCGCGTATTAGCGAACCCATCGGCTTCGTCACTTCCGTCGACCGGCAAACCAACACGTCACACGCAATGTTGCCAATAATTGTGGGAAGCCGGGTGGGCGTTTGCAGACAATCTTTAAAATTCATTTACAAAGCAATCAGCGCATGTCTCAAGCTTGAAATCTGGCATAAATGACGAAAATGTGCAAAGGAACGTACCCAGCGAATTTCATTGAGATCCATTGACCTCGAAAAACCTCCGGAGTTGGCCTTTAAGACCACGTAGTGGGTGCATAGCAAGTTCGAAAACATTTCCCGCTCATAATTGCTCGTGGTTTAAAGCATGCTACCCATTACATAGTATGCACTAAGTGATTGAAGTACGCACAAGGGACAGGATATCGCTATCGCGTTCAACTCTTAAAGGCGAAGCTTAAGGGTCCCCCCAATGTTTTCGTACATTAGAACGGACAAGTTTTGGTTTCGCCTAGCCATATGCAGCTCTGAAGTAAAAATAAAGAAAGAATAAAAATGCAGTAGTTACATTAAAGATCGATAGATATAATACCTTGAAGGTCGCATACCGTATTTGGGGCGCGCGAGCAAGTATGCGATAAAACGGATGATGGCTGGAGCCCCGCACTGATCGGCAGGGATTTTCAAAAACCTCACACACCGAGAAGAAGGGCCACAGAGAAATGTGGCGTCCTTTTCCTGGCGGGACGATTTACCGCTTCTCTCGCCCTCCCGATGTGTCTGCAGGTCAAGGCGTTTCCTTGTAGGGGAGAACAAAAGACAGGGAGGAAAGGAAGAATAGACGGGATTAGGGACCGCGACCTGTGGTTACAGCAGAGACGGATGCCCGAAGCTTCGAGCACCACTGGACCGAGTCCAGTGTCGCGAGCGAGCGAACGGCGGCATCGTTTCCGCGGCCAGTCGTCGAGCGCCGATTTCCTCCCATCTGCTGTCCCCGTCGCGTTCAGAATGAGAGCTGCGCGTCGCTTTTCCTTTTATTTTTCTTCAGCTGCTTCCAGGGGCGTAGCCAGAAATGTTTTTCGGGGGGGGGGGGGGGGGGGGACCTCCTTGATTTGAAGTGCGACACAGGCCGGCCTATGTGGTCGAGTATCATTTTGGGTTCTATATACCATGGCGTAAAAAAATTTTCGGGTGGGCACAGGCTCGGTGTGCCACCCCCTGTCTATGCTACTGGATGCTTCTGGCTGTTATCGTCCTGGACGAGCGACGGCGCATTGGTTTCCTCAAGTACAAAGGCCGGGAGGAACGGGTGAAATAAAGGTTTTGAAATAAAGCGGGCGAAATGGCCGAAACAGAGGCCTCTAAGTGAAACCTGTGAAAAGGTGGAGTTAATCCGAAAATTGAAGTCTTTCTCAATTATCGGTTACGTCTGTCCAAAATCTTAATTGCTATTTGCTGCCCGTGCGTTCCCTTCATTTTTATGGGACCATTGGTGAACAATGGGATTTGCCCAATTTCTGTAAATGAGTTCTGTGGAAACCCGCAAGATGGCGGAAGGGCTTCGACAGGGAAACTTACAACCACCCGTTCGTAGCACAAAGCAGCAAGTAAATGTAATTTTCCTTTCTTAACCCTTCCGCCACCTTGCTGGGTTTCGCAGAACTCACTTGCAGTGCTTCAATCACTGTTAGAGTCACTTCGCGAGTTCTTCGGCAGGCTGAAACCACCTGACGCTGAGTCCGTACAACAGGCCCTGGATGTTCTATGTCCAGTACATGCAAGCCTTCAGTAGTCACCATGACTCGACGACAGTGGAACGTGATTAGTAGTGGCCGGATTTTTAGGCACTAAAAAATCGGGGTTTAGGCGCCAAAAATAGGCAGGCAAAACCAGGGTTGCCGTTGGTGGCTACTTTGCGCCAAATTGGCTACTTTTCGACCCCGTTGGAGACGAAAATTTGCAGTTGGCGCCATGGCTCTTTTTTAAACTTGTGGTTTTACTTATTCAAAATTGTTTTACATATTCATCAATAGTAAAGACTCTGTTGATAATACCGCTTCTGTTCTATTTGACTAGAAATTCGGCGATAATATCAAGTGACATGGCTACTTTGGCTACTTTTGGCGTGAGTTCTGGCGCCTTTTCATATACACCCAACGGCAACCCTGGGCAAAACACAGCTTTAGGCCCCCAAAATCGTAAATATAGGCACAATAAATTTTTACAAAAATTCAAATTTTCGAAGACGTGTACGACCTGTGGCCTACGACAGGAAATAAAAAAAAATGTTATAGTTTATGATGGCACAAAGGCGGGAATGGTTTAGCATAGCCATGCACTTGTCCTTTTACCCGCACGGTTTGAAGAACACGCCAGCCCTGACAACGCTTGGCGTGTTTTTGGTGCACCGTCGTCCCTTAGAGCTGTTCCAGTGGTGCGACGCTGTGTATCGTGGGAAGGATACATGATCTATGCCAGCCTCTCCAAACGTGCGCGCATAGAGGGATCCATCCCACAGAAACAGGCAGTACATTACAAAGAACACCGAAACTACACAACACCGCTTGCGTGCACGACCTAGCTTAGGCATGTCATGCGTATATAACCTGAAGCGTCTGCGTCGTGTGATTTTCCGGCTCCGAGCTGCTCCGATACCGAAGAGGGCAGGGAAGGAATTTGGCTTGCGAAGTCTTCGCGGGGCGAGTGGCAAATGTTTCAAGCTCACCTCCTCGCATCATGCTTTCGCGCCTCGTAATGAACAAATTAAAAAAATTCTTGTGGTACAAAGCTCTTCATTGGACATGCAACAACCAGTGTCTAACTAAAATTTTTCATGTGACCTGGTGAAGCGCCCTTTAAGAAGTAAATTACAAACAAAACAAAAGCCCCGTGGACATTTGATTTTTTTTTTTTACCTACACTTACTTTCCCCTGACGGCACTCCACCGTTTCGCATTCGTTCTCCACCTTCCTGCGGCTGCACGCAGAGACACCTCTTGTTCCCTGACCCCCCCCCCCCCCCACGCACACACCCAGGTCAAGGAGGTGCTTAAATTCTTTGAGAACACTGAACTGGAAAACCGGCTGTAAAAGCCACCCGCCGCGTCATCGGCCATGGACGCCACTCTCCTCTTCTTCCCCTCTCATCTTCCCACCTTTACTATCCTCTCCCCATTCCACTGTATACGCTGGGACGTGCTCCCATTTAGGTTTACAGAAATAGCGTATTTTCCTCTTCTCCTCCTCCCCCTCCTCCAACCACTCGCGCCATGTAAGCGCGGTGGCGTAAGGTGGCCGGCGCGTCCCATTTCGCTGCTGCTAGCGGTTGCTTTCCGGAAGTTTGTTGAACTAGAGAACTAGGTTGCACCCCATAGAGTTCCGAAAGCTTGAATAACGGCCTTCAACTGTACTCGAAAGGAAAATTTGAGGTTAAATAGTGTTCATATAGGCGTCGATTTTGAAAATAGGCATTTATAGGCACTTATAGGCATTTAGGCACAAACGCCTAAAAATAAGCATTTATAGGCACTATAAAAACACTATAAAAGCCCTCCTTAACCTATAATTCATGCTCATATATCAAAATGGCACGATAGGAACGTAAGGACCAAAAGTAGGCATTTGCCTAAAATCCGGTCTCTAGTGATTAGCCTGATATCCTTCGTCCACTACTATCGAACGCAGCAGTGTAGTTTAAGCTCACTCTTTTCTCTTTCCATATCCTCTTATTCCTGAATCCTCTTTCCCCAGCGTACGATAGCAAACCGGGTCCCTCGTCTGGTTGACCTTCCTTTCTTTCCTCCCCCCTCCTCCTCCATTTGCATTAATCTGGGTCCATGTGCTTCGAGTTGTCGATTAATTCGCCCTCGCGCTGCCTATTGCTACCTTCCCGGTTAGCTCGATCGCTAGAGCGACCACCCCGGAAATGTGTTGGTCCCGGGTTCCAGCCCCGGACGAAGACGTATTTTTCGGCAACTAGGAAGTTTTCTTTCTGAGCGTCCACCGCGGTGGTATAGCGGTTAGGGTGCTCGGCTGCTGACCCGAAAGTCGCGGGTTCGATCCCGGCCGTGGCGGTCGCATTTCGATGGAGGCGAAATGGTAGAGGCCCGTGTACTGTGCGATGTCAGTGCACGTTAAAGAACACCAGAAGGTCGAAATTTCCGGAGCCCTCCCCTACGGCGTCTCTCATAGTCATATGGTGGTTTTGGGACGTTAAACCCCAGATATTATATTATATTATTCTTTCTGAGCAATCCGTATGGATTTCCTTGTGGCTTCATTCTACGAAAGGGTGGTTGTCAATTTCCCTTTCTTGCCCAATTCCTGAGGCACACACGCGCTAGGCGTTTTTACTCACACAGGAAGGACGAATTATGACTTTCCCTGGCCAGATTACAATGCTTCGCTGTAACAGGAAAAGCATCACCGCAGCTCAACCGAATGGCGCAGTTTCGCTGGCGGCCCTATATTCCTTCCCGAGCCGCAGGCTCAAGCCGGGGTTCACAACCGGGGGCCAGGTTCAAAAGCGGCTACAGGGGGGCAAATGATTTGCGGCAGCTTAACCCCCCAACAAAAAATGGAGGAAGAAAATTAACTGCGCGGAGGAGAAGGATGAGCAAAAGAGCAACTGAAGGGTGCCGTTCGCGATGCCCGGGGCGTCTCCCGGCAGTTTGAGGTAATTTTACGAGCACCAAAATGACCCGACCGTAAACACGGGCGTTCTTTTGAAAATTTAAAGGAGCCTCGACGGAAGAGGTGTAGCAGAACGACGAGGGGAAGGGGGGGGGGGGGGGAAGGCTTCAAGAGCAGTGGACGCCCCTTCGGAAGAGAGGCCGCTCTGTGTATATATTAAAATTGACTCCCAACGCGTGGCGGTTGAGAGGCGGCACGTACTTGCACGTACTATTGGTATGAAAACAAAAAATCAAGAAAGAAAACAGCAAGTATTACGCAATAAAAGCGAAGAAAGCAAACTGCGTGTGAATGGGGCTTTTAAACGCGCACAGTGTGTTGACAAACAGTAAAAGATCCTACGCAAGCCTTTAGCGTCACGTGGGGAAAATTGGAGCGAACAGTCACATATACTTCACCCTTTCAGCGAAGCTGGAGTAAAGGAGTCCACTTATTGGAACACGTTCCCGTTTTCGGAAACGCGGGGCAAAAAGACTTGCTTCGAGCCTCGAAGTATAAATAAAGGAAAGATGGTAAAACTGAGGGTGGGTGCATGTGGCGATAAAAGGCCAATGAGCCGTGCTACTTTATGCATTCTTAACGCCTCGTATAGTAGCTAGGAGCGTTGCATGCGCTCTCTGAGAAGAAGGCGTAAGTGTGACTTCGGGCGTGATGGTCTGGGGCTTTTCACGATGGCGGCAATACAAGCGCTGCTCCGGCGACGGTGACAAAAAGAGGAAAAAAGGCGCATGAAAGAAAGGAGTATAGAGAGAGATGCGATGTTTTGCATTCTCGAGCGTGTCTGGCTACGGTTCTTTTCCGGTGCTGCCTCCACAATGAGGGTCGATAAAGCGAAGCAGCTTGTGTGTAGAGATCGCTTTCTGCAAGCCTTTTCTTTTTTTCAGCTTCAGAGACTCCTCATCGCCTTTCATCTGCTTATACGCTCGGAGCTCGTTGAACGAGATAGACGTCGCAAAAAGAGGCGTCGACACCGCTGCTCCCGATGGAGGAGGCGCTGTACGGTTTAAACTACCAACAAAGCACAAGCATACCGACCTGTACAGTATACCCAGAGCTGTAACAAAAACCTCCACTAGAGGCAGTAGCGAACAGGATAGGAAGCTTCTAGTGGTGGCAAGGGTATAACAAGGAAGAGGGGAAAAAAAACAACCCCTAACTTGAGGCACACATCGAGCTTAATGCTGGATGTGCCTCTCAAGCGTCGTATATCCCTGTGTATGTCATTTCAATTAACGAATTTACCTGCTCTGGGTTGATAGGCATCCTGCTAGGCAAACTCCTCCCATTTTCATCAATGAAGGCGGTTTCTTTACGCGAGCGTTATGACAGGCGTGTTGGCGCCAAGCTGATGTTCCTGCGGTGCATCAGCATTTTCATAGCAAGTTGCTTCGCACCAGCATGTTGACTACAAGTAACCAACGAACAGCGCCGTCCGAGGAGTTATACGGAGATGCCGCTGTCGTTGCTTTGGCCTTTGTGCTAAACTGCATTTTATTGCTTCCGTTTTCGTTTTTCTTTAGGAACAACACAGAAATTTTTGTAGTATTGTGGAACTTTTTTTAAAGCTCTATACTCTGTTGTGATTAGTCATGCCTGTTAGCATACGTGGACGCGAGAAGTGATATTACGGCGCCCTTGGAGCGAGCAAATCTGCAAGCAAGCGGGGTCGCTCTGATTCTGTGATGGTGCCACTTGGTACCACTCCCCTTATCTTTGCAGCATTGTTTCTTTTCCGATGACCAATAGCAATACGAACAAAGGGAGGCCGCTGTAAGGCCCGAGCTGAGAGTTCAAACGCAGCTATCAATGTAGGAAATGAGGTCAGTGTATACGTATAGCAAAAGCACCGGTTTCATTTCCCTTCCTCCTCCGTCCCTCCTTCCCGCTTCCCACACCACCACAGCGCATGTGCGTCCCCTCCCCCCTCTCTCTCCTCTCCTACGGTCCCCCCCCCGTTCTCTCCTCTAGGAATCCTCTACGGAGCGGCGCGCACGACAGGTGGTGTGACAGCTGCATACTCCGCTGGGGGGCGCCACGGTAGTTCCGCGGTATGAAAATGACGGAGCGCGCGCGCCTCATTCTCTCTCCTGTGCAGCGCCGCGATAAGCGCCCGGGCCGCTGCCGCGAAACGAGAGCGGCGACGTTTTTCCCACTCAAGCCAGCCATATCCCCGCTGCTTCGAATCCACACATGGTTCCCTTTAGCGGGAGATGGGAAGTTTTTTTTGTTTTACACTCTCAGTGGGATGGCACACAAACGGAATGTGTGCGTGTTTTCCTTTTTAATTTTTTACCGCGAATCGCAGCGAGACGCGAGACTAATCTGCCTCCGCTCTCATGCCTTCGTATTTTCTCGCGCTTTGCGCATCGTGCAAACGCCATCCGCGTTCCAGCGCCTAAATTGACGGACACTTTGTAAATTCCATAGTGTGCTCCGCGAACGACTGTGTCCATTGAGACGGGGTCGGTCAGAATGGAACGCGATGCGCGCGTCTCCCTCCTTGCATGATTGGAAGCCCTGGGCACAGCGACGCTACGCAAGCAAAGCGCGAGCGCTGTAGAATCCGACGCGACCGGCGTCCGTTTGCGCACCCCGGTGGCCACCTGGCATCGTGCCAGGGCTCGGACGGACGGACGGATGTGAGCATGAGACATTAGACAGTTTTAGTTGGGCGTCCACAGCAGCTCTGTGGACGCGGGCTGCTAGCCATTAGCAATGGCACGCTGCGTCCGCAGAGATGCTGCGGACGCCCAACTAAATCTGTCTATTAAAGGCTTTCGCCTTAATAATGACCTACATCGCTTCGTGGTTGTAGCACGGCCGCTGGTTGTAGCTTCGTCAGTGTCAACGATCGCATTCTCGCTCCTCCTCTCTTGAATTTTTTTTTTTTCGCCGAGCATGTGAGGGAACTCGACGCTTTTCAGTTAATTTCCCTGCATGTCTACTCTCTCTGCGTAATTCTCTAGTTTGTATCTTTGTGTAATTCTCTAGTTTTTATCTTTGCGATAGCTTTTTCCCAGTCTATCTGTATATCCACGTGGAAGGTGTGAGGCTGTAGTATTTCTAAGCGAACAAAAAAGGTGGAGTGCTACAAGGCGACACAGCGAAAAAAAAAAAAAACACAGCATATCCACGGAGTGAATGATGATGAGTGGGCGAAGCTGCGGAGGTTCATCGGTAAACCGTGAATCTTCCGTGTTTCTGCCCGGTACACCATCACCGACGTGAGATCGGGCGCGTTTATACTAAACGGTCGATGAGAGTTATGGTGACTGAAGCGAATCATGGTTACACCGCGAAATATTCAGTGGTTTCGCCCAGCAGTAACCAAAGCGATAGTGTGTGTGAAATTTTATTCAAACTTCAACGACCGGTCGTCGTCCATGGTCCGCCAAGCAGCACGATCCGGCAAGCGCACTCGTACGGCGGTCCGCGCAATCGGAGAGCAGCTGCACCAGCCAACGCCATCTAGCGTACCTTCACCCAACCGCCATATTGTACGCATGTCTATAGGACAGCGCCCTCTCGGAAACGAGACGAGAACTAGAGATGACGACACCATATCCACGGAGTGAATGATGATGAGTGGGCGAAGCTTCGGAAGTGCGTCGGTAAACCGGTAATCTGGGAATTCCGCGCAGTACATCATCAACGACGTGAGATCGGGCGCATTTATACTAAAGGGTCGATGAGAGTCACGGCGACTCGCAGCTCACTTTAATTTTACATGTACGTTGTGAATTTTTTTATTGTTTAATCACGCACAGGAGCCATCTCACACCGGCACTACCTTGGAGGTCGAAATCCCGTGCCTACTGGCTACTCAGAATGCATGGATAACTGAGGACCGCCGAGGTGATGCCAAAAAGAACATCGTCCCTAAATATATTCATCATATACAAGTACCGCCATATAGCGGACATTCTAAGAACTAAACGAGAGGTGGCTACCTACAACTACATACATCGAGGACGCACGACCCACGGCTTAAGGAGCGCCCCTAAAAGTCAGTTTCACCGCAAGGGCGAAACAATGAATGCCGTAGCAGCAAATTGGAATGCTATAATGCGTACCGCTAGCAGCTAACTCTTTTGGATACGATCTCGCGCAACTCAACAAAACACTGGTCTAAGGGAATACGGCCGCTTCAGTGAACGAAGTGCGTCTGTTCTCTCAGCACTAAATTATTGGTGAGAGCACAGCAAGTTTACGAGTCGTCTCCTGATGTCTGTCGAGATAGCGCGCCCGCCAGTGATCACGACCATGGCCTTATGAGCAGCAAAGTTCTCAGTTGCTGCTCGAGCAACGCAGCACCCCCCCACCCCTCCGTGCCTTCGCGCTCCTTCGCCCGATGAAAGGCAGCTGGGGCGTTTCCTCTGTGCTTGAGCAGCCATAGACTGCAGGCCTCGCATGCGAGCCTAGTGTTATCGCATGCAACCCTCGTGCGATGGAGACGGCCGGCTCGTTTCATCGCTGCTTCAGCCGCATTTGTCCCCAGCACCTGCGTGCTCTTGCTCGCTCGTAGAACACACGATGCGCGGGGCGATGTTACCGATTTGGATTTTATGTGCAACATGACGGCGATGGTGAAGACCCGCCTGAGAGTCTTCATATAATTGATATTCCAATAAAAATATGAGAATATACAGTGACTTAGATGTGGCATAGGGCACTTTTATCTTTTTTCTTTTTTGCATCGAGAAAACAGTGGGGATACGAGGAGGAGCGGGGAACAGGGGGGAGTAACTTCGATGGCGCATAGAAAACATTAATGTTGTACTCAGACAAAATGAAAAAAAAAAAGCGCATCCGGAACCGACAGCCAAATGGACACGCGGGCTGTCCAACAGGTTATCGCGCTTTGGGAACGCCCCGTCGCTGGCTGTTACCCTAGCAGTCAATGTTACAGCTATACATGTGAGTAAAGTACTAGCAAATTTGCATAGTACTATATTTAACTGCAGCTCCCAGCCTATTTAACGTTCTTTTCTCTCGAGCAAGCAGGGTCTTCTTACGCTTCATTCATTCTGACGGCTTCCCACGGTTCTTCCTGAATACCCTTTCCGAGCGTCTCCCGGATTGCCGCGGCGCTTCGTCTACGTGCGTTTCTTGACTTTATTCTCGCCTAAAACTACTCGACATTTACAGCTGCGCTACCTCCGAGGAAGACGTCGCATGCGTGCGTGCCTGCGAATGTCCAGGTCACACTATTTTTTTTTCCCTTTCGGTCCTCCCACCAAATCTACATCGATCGCGAGAAAGCGCCGGGACGGTCACGAAAATCCAATTACACGCTGTCCACGCTGTCTTCGCCGCCACCGCAGATTTATGGATGACGACAGCAACGATGTGCTGCGGTAAAGAAGCCAAAGGCGTCGAGTTTTTCTCATGCAGCCGCAAAGGAAGGGGATGGACCTCACCTTCGCTTTCCATTCCTACTTTATTCCGAATCGGCTTCTATAAGGGGGGTGAAATGCGCAAGGTGCTGAAGAGGAAAGAACGGCATGAGTGGCTCGCATGGCGATGCAAACGCAACGTCCGTTTTTCCTTTCTTTTTAAAAACAGGCATGCGAATAACAAAAACTTGGGATGTCTCACGTTAGTATTGCGTTCGTGTTTAGAGTGACAATTTAATATGGGTGGTGCAGTGGTTACGGTGTTCGGCTTCTGACCCGCAGTGCGCGGGTCATGGTGGTCCCAGTCATGGTGGTTGCACTTCCATAGAGGCGAAATGCTAGCGGCCCGTGTACTGTGCGATGTCAGTGCCCTCCGAAGAACACCAGATGGTTAAAATTTGAGGAGCGCTCCACTACGGCGTCCCTGATATCACTATAGTGCAGAGGTTACATGCTATTTCATAATATACGTGCATCTGCTTTTGGAACGTAAAACCCAAGAAATTAATAACGTGTGCAATATGTTCGATTTGGAAAAATGACAAACATATGCAGTGCGTATTTTGCCACAAATACTATGTATGAAGTGCGAAAAGTAAGAGCACGATTATATACATGCATTACGTAGCGGAATTTACGTGACATGTCATTATGTAATATCACGATATGTAAAAACACGCAGGCACATTACAGAGCAGAAGCGCCATGCTATGTCATCCTATATGCATCAAATAGAGTGAACGGCATGACATCATGTGGCATGCATTGATATGTATGTCGTGTACTGTGAGATATCACTGCAGGTTAAAGAACACCAGATGGTCAAAATTTCCGAAGCCCTCCAATTCGGTGTGCCTCATAATAACATCATGGTTCTGGCACGTAAAACACCAAATATATATATATAAAAAAAAAAGCCGGCAGATCCCACGCACTGTGGGAATCGATGTAATGCGAAGCAGCCAGGAAAGGAGCAAATCATGCTTTACATAATTTGCATGTCATGTTTTACATGTTACGACCTGTCATTTGTGTTCGTCATACAGTCACGTCGCGATATACCAATTTTGGTGTATGTCAAGCTAGCGAACTGGACGCAAGCGCACCATGAGCGTGGCATGTAAATGGCATTGTAGATGACATGCATGCCAAGATTTTCATGTTACCACCTGCCACTTATGTTCGTTGTACAGTCATGTCACTCAATACCAAATTTGCTGTATATCAAGCTAACGAAACGGCCGCGAGCACGCCATGAGCGTGGCAGGCAAGTCATGTAGCACATGACAAGCCAGGATTTTCATATTACCACTTGTCATTTATGTTCGTCATACAGTCATGTAACTCAATCCCAAATTTGGTGTATGTCAAGCTAACGAAACGGCCGCGAGCGCGCCATGAGCGTGGCATGTAAATCATACTTTTCATGACAAGTTAGTCATGATTTTCATGATATGACCAGCCATTTATGTTCGTCATACGGTCATGTTATGCCATACCAAATTTGGTATAAATCCCATTAACGATACGGCCAGGAGAGGACAAAGTCGTAGGCGGCTAAATAGATAGATAGATAGATAGATAGATAGATAGATAGATAGATAGATAGATAGATAGATAGATAGATAGATAGATAGATAGATAGATAGATAGATAGATAGATAGATAGATAGATAGATAGATAGATAGATAGATAGATAGATAGATAGATAGATAGATAGATAGATAGATACGCTCAAAGTCGCCGAAGTTCGCTAAGAAATGCTTCGCATTAAAAAAAAATTGGAGTGTATGTCGCGACATGATGTCGTGTTCGTGCTAACATTTCGGTTCCTCCATCGGCCGCCGTCATTCGACTCTCGGCCGCTTATTGATTCCGTCGCACATTAGCAGTTTCTACTGTTGTCTGCTTGCACTGTTCTCATTTAGTGCCGGATAATGGTGCGTAAAGGATGGTTAGTATTCGCTACTGATGACTTAGTGGTGGCTAATGCAGGATAACGTCATTTGGTAGCGGAAACTAAAGGCTAAAGTCGGCTAGTGTTGGCTATGGAGGCTAATGGTAGCTGTAGCGTGGTCATATGTTGGTTAAGTGACGCAATTACAATTATTGCTTAAAGGGACATTAAAATGAAACAATGACTTGGTTTAGATTCATAAGCTGTACTCTGAGAACTCTAATGTCACAAGTTTCAATATCATAAGTTCATTATTAGCGGAGAAAATCAAGGTTCAAAATTAATTTTTAAATTTCGCGCCGAGATCACCACGCGTGACATCACGAATTTCAAAATGTATTTTTCGTGTTTTCGGCACACGGGCTTGATGAAATTTTCTGAAACTTCGTACGGTAGGTCTATGGCACCCACAGATGAGAATGTACTTCATTTTTACCAACTAGAAACTACGTAGGACCCAGGAGACGCTGTCAAAATCTATGACATCATGGTGTTTGATGCGGGAATCTCAAGGTGGCGTCTGCACCCGCATTTTCTTTTCGCTCGTTCTCTCGCTTACCAAGCGTCGGCTCGCGATAAGAGGGGTGTTCTCGGGTCTGTGAAATTGTGTATTACTAATACGCGAAAAATCGCATTTTCCTTTAGTGTCCCTTTAAGCATAATCCAACAATTATGCACTAGGGAGTCTCCGCGTTATTTTTTTTTATGATCTGGAGACCTAATCGAGGTAGCCACTGTCCATCAGCCGCTTAACTTCACGATAATTAAACTTTCAATGCTCGCTTGCACTGTATACAAGGACATAGTTCGTAGAACTTTCATTGCCATCATATTCCACAAGTGACTGACAGAAAAGAACCACTCTCTGGGTGCTTGAACCATTGTGGTCCTCGACCCGTGCCGATTCTTGATACTTTCGCTTATTCATTGCCACAATTGCAAGCACTGTATGAACAAACAAATGAGCCCAGAAAAAAATAATTAATATAATAAGGTAACTAAAAAAAATTCTCATTAATATCGCTGTCTCTGCCGGGCTTGTCTGCATCAATTCGTTTACTTGAAGAGCAAAGTGCTTGCGCCGGGCGCCCGCTTTGAACAACGTGCCGCGGCCAATTTTCTTCGCTCAGGGGCGAAATTGAGCCAGCTTTACTCCAAATAAGCGACGCAGAGGTCTCAAAAGCAGTTGTGACCGAAAGTATGGAGAAAAAGGTAGGTGGTGCTGTTAGAGAATGGTTGCACCACGTGGCTGTACCACGTTAGTACAGAAAGTGCCGTAACGGAGTGACGCGCGCCAGCTTTTTTCAATTTTTACGTTTGCCTCCAAAAATATACTTTTCTTAGTTTACTTTTGTCAAAGTGAAATGGTGGGACGTATTCTCTTCGTACTTTTTGAAGCGTCTTCGCTTTGGCTGTATACAGTAGTGAGAATCCATCGGCAGAGCGCGCACCACGCGGTGCTTTGTTGCCGGCTGGCATTTTTCCTTGCCCCGCGAGGAGAACCATTATTCATGGCGCGTCGCTGGAGAGCGCCTTAGTCAAACACTCCTTTCTCGAGCCATTGCCTCCACCGTTGTTCGGCCAACTTCGTCATCTTGAGTTGGTTGAGCGTGTTTCCCGATTACCTGCAAAAATAGCGCTGACAACAGACGGGTACGTTGAGAATGGAACAAAGGGCGTGCACTTGTACTTCGATATAGTTTATAGTGACCTGTGCTCATTTTCAAGGTAACTTAATAGCGTCTTAATGCGAGCCAGTTGGTATACGTATCCATTGTTAAAACAGCGCCAAATAAAACACGGACAAGTCGACACAGAGCTAGTTCTGTTACTATCTCGGCTTATCCCATGACAACGTTCATTGCCTCTTGGCCTGCACCCTGCCAAAGCCCAAGGCTGCGTTAAAGACAACGTAGAAAACTACTCGTTACTAAAATACTCTGCTGTGGTGCTTTACCTTTTTTTTCTAAGTTGTAGTAAATACAACAATTAGAATGTTTACTTGAGCAGTGAGTATCTGCAAAGCTGGTGCGTGTAATAAATCACTTCAGTGACGGAAATCACCGCAATAGCAGTTGATAGTTCAGAAGTGACCTCACTACTTAGCAATTCGTCTACATGTACGTTAACACTTATATATTACACGCCCGCAAGATATTTATTTTACGCTCCCGGCATTCGAAGTCGCAGCGGTACGGTACGTAAGATCTACTGGTTTTCTGGAAAGTTTCACTTCCATGTGCATTGTCCTCTGGCTGTAGTAACCAACTGACGGTCGCCCCCCATGCTCGTATTCCAAAAGTGCATATAAGAGCGGACGCTACTCCGTGTGCACGCGCACATTATTCCACGGGGAAGCGACGCCGCAAACCCGGACAGAGGAAGGCGGAAGAGGTTTTTCCATAACAGGAAAGTGCTCTTCAAAAGGTAATTGACGCTGCGATCCCTAGGCGTCGTATCAGACAGAAAATAGTTGTGCTCAATTGGC
The DNA here is from genome assembly GCA_030522465.1 of Rhipicephalus appendiculatus. NCBI lineage: Eukaryota > Metazoa > Arthropoda > Arachnida > Ixodida > Ixodidae > Rhipicephalus > Rhipicephalus appendiculatus. The sequence goes on from JALIZH010032971.1 coordinate 4,564,775, forward strand.
TGCGTGGCTCGGCTCTCCTTTCGCGGTGGCTCTGAGAGGTAGGCACGTGCAAACAAAAGGAGTCGAAAGGGAAAACCTTTCAGCGTAGTAGGATGCTAATCTGCGACTACCTTTACAAGCCTTCTTTTTGCGAGTGTCCACTTACAACCAGAGCAGCGCTGTCCAACAGCAGAGCCACGTGTGCGGACAACGTCAATGCGCCGCAAGCCCATCAAAGCGATGATGGGGACAGCCGTGATGGAGTGCGCTAATTGCCAAGGGACCTGTGAGAGCTATTGCCGTGTTTTCTCGCGTACATCTCACATGCGTTCGTGAGTGTCCGTATGAGGCCCATTGGAGCGAGGAAGATGTGGATGGGTTTTGCCGCTGTTTCGACGAAAAAACTCACAGGGTCCCTTGTGCATTCACCTAAGACGACTCGAATTCCCAGTCGATGTATAAGGGGGCAGGGAACTCGAGCCGTGGCTTCACGTGCCACTGCCAAGCGCCGTCTTCATTTTCTTCTCTCGAGGTCGCGCGCCCTCCGGTTTTGTCCGCCGCCCAAAGGAGGCCGCTACAACAGCATCATGTGGAGTTACGTCACATGGCGTAACACCAGAACTTGTGACGTCATGATGACGTAACAAAATTTGACGATCTAAGTCATGATGACGTCATATGGTGACGTCATCCCGTGCTGATGATATTTTGCATCACTCGTCCCCGACGCCGCGGGACGGTCGCTGCCGATGGTCAAAGTTCCCGTTTGATGAGGCATCTAAGGCTTTCTCATAAAAAAAAAATTAGGCTAGCGAAGCACACCAGCCTGCGTTTCGGTGCTGACGCAGGAAGAAGAAGATACAAATGAAGGGGTGAAGTGTGGTAGACACGTTTACTAGACACGCATTCGGTTTACTAGCCTGCGCAGGGGCAAAAAGTTACAGCAGCCTCGCACTAGTGGTGCCTAGACTGAAGGAAGAGCGCGGCGGGGTGGTCTAGCTTCTTTCTTTCTTTCTTTCTTTCTTTCTTTCTTTTTTTCTTTCTTTCTTTCTTTCTTTCTTTCTTTCTTTCTTTCTTTCTTTCTTTCTTTCTTTCTTTCTTTCTTTCTTTCTTTCTTTCTTTCTTTCTTTCATTCTTTCATTGTCTCTTCCTTTTTTTCTTTCTTTCTGTTTGTTGCATCTATTTTTTTGTGTCTGTTTGTCTCTAGATCGTTCACTCTCTTTCTGTGTCATTCGCTGCTTTCTATCATTGTTTCTATCTCTTTCTCTCTCTTTGCTTCTTTCGATTTATTTCTTTGTTTCTTTTTATATGTCTTTCTTTATATTTCTTTATCTCTCTGTCCTGCTCTCTGTTTTTTTCTATCTGCTTCTCTCTCTCTGTCATTCTCTATCTTTCCATATTTTTATGCCTTTTTTTCCCTTTAGTTCTCTCTATTTTTCCCTTAAACTTCTTTCTGTCACTATATTTTTTGCTCTTTATTTTCTATCTCTTTCTATCTCTTTCTTCCTCTCTCGCTTTTTCACGTGTGCGTTTTCGTTTGACACTCGCACCTGCTGTACCCGGTAACTGGGCTTTCCCCAATTCCTGTGGCGCATATCCACCTGAGGTGTTTTGCACGACGGAGCACAAGTTACCGATAGTTGAAACAACTTCGCTGAAAAGAGAACGAAGATAGCACGTGCCGGTTCACGATGATGATAGTTTTTTTACGAAGGAACACAAGTTACTAACAGCCTAACAGCTTCGCTGTTAAAAAGAATTATACGGGTACAAAGAGAAAAAAAATTACACCATCTTACGCTAAAGAGAACCATGTGTAGATGTGAAGCAGCGGGCGCTAACGCTTACACTGGCGGCGGCGTTGACACTGGCGCTCATCGCAGCGTTGTGCAGGAGAGAAACCTGGGGAGGCGCAAAGCACGCAGCGATGCACCGATGTTTCCTACTGGAACATGCCAATCGCTGCTAATGGGCAATGAGAGACAGAAGACTCCGACTGGACACAGAGACCCGCAGTCCGCTTTTAGTTAACGCACACGCCGCGAATTTTTATTGTTCAGCAACGCACAGGAGAAATCTCCCACTGGCACCACCTTGGAGGTCAAGATCCAGTGCCATATATACGGGGTGGCCAGTGAACGGTTGTGCAGCGCGAGCCGTCGGTTTTTCAACCAAGAAACTCGCTAGCAGACGCTGCCTGCGTCGGCGTCGCGAGGCGAGAGGGGGAGCGTAGGAGAGGAGAGAGGGGGGAGGGACGGGCATGCGCAGTGGGAGTGTGGACGCCGCGGGCAGGGATGCCTAGAGGAGAGAGGGGGGGAGCGTAGGAGAGGAGATGGGGGACGCGCATGCGCAGTGGGAGTGTGGACGCCGCGGGCAGGGATACCTAGAGGAGAGAGGGGGTAGCGTAGGAGGGGAGAGAGGAGGGGAGGCGCATGCGCAGTGATGGATGCCTAGAGGAGAGAGAGGGGGGAGAGAAGGTTTTTTTATTTATTTTTTTGAAAGGGTTTGCGCATGCGCAGTAAGGGTGGTCACGCCGCACACCACCACCGGATTAAGCTTCGCCATAAGATGCTTCACATCTAATAACGTGGCTGAGAGAGCACAAGTTACATGCACAACATTAAATGTGTTGGTATAACAACACCAGTGATAGTGCTAGAATAAACAGCCGCACTCAATACGACTTGCAACACGGGAGGGAGCTCGAGACCTCACGAGCTGAAAAATTGCGCATGGCTTCCAGTAGCATTTATTTCCACAACTAAACCATCTTCTGTCCCTTGGAGATGATGCCCAATAAAAAAAAAGAACGCTGTAAATTCCAAAGTGTGTTCGGCGAAAGCCTGTGACCATTCGACTGACTATGCCACGTCTTTTTTTTTTTTGTGCATGACACGCTCAATGGAATGGGCACAGGCTTTCGCCGAACACGCTTTGTAAGACGTCTGACGAAGGAGCGTTAGCGCGCGTGCCGCTGTGGCATCACGTGATTGCTGAGAGAGTGCGACGGGGCATGGACGGACGGACGGTCGGACGCCGCCGCTGTGCCATGACGTGATTATTGAGAGAGTGTAAGGGGAAGATGCCACAGCTGTGGCGTCGCAACTGTTGCTGTGCGCCGCTGTGCTATCCCGTGATTGCTGAGAGAGTGTGAGGGGGAGAGGTCCCAGCTGGCATCGTTTTAGGGCTCGGACGGACGGGCGGTCGGACGCCGCGAGTACGACCTATTAAAGGCTTTCGCCTTAAAATATCATTTAGTTGAGGAAGTGAGGGCGCCTTGAGGGCATGCGCAACCTTTGAGCTCGTGAGGCCACGCGCTCCAGAGTTGCAAGTCACACTGAGGGCGACAGCACGGTGACTCACTGATAAAACAGCCTGCGCGCGTGTGTATGTGCGTGTGTGTGCGTGTGTATGTATGTGTGCGTGTGTGCGCATGTGTGCTAGTGTGAGTGCGTGTCTGTGTTTGTGAGTGTTTGAGTGTGCGTGCGTGAGTGCGTGCACTCGAAATACTGCACGTGCGAGCCGACACACCGCATGCTTCCGGAAACAAAACATCGTCGTGTCACAATTCTGCCGAGCCACCTTGCGGGTGACCGCGACAATGCGTCACCGCATAGTTCTCGCGCTTAGAGCGAGAACAGCAAGGCTGAAAACAATGATTCGGGGGTGTCGGTGTCGCGTGGCCGTCGAGCCAGAATGCGCATCTAAGACGGGGTTTCCCAAAACAGAAAGAAAAAGAAAAGGAAAAGAAAAACTGTTCTATGCGTGCCTCTCAATCTCGAGTAGCCGGGGGGGCAAGATATATGAAGGCAGGGTCAGTCCTGGCACTTCACTATGCGAGCGGCAGTCCGGTCATGGTCTAAAGCAGGCAAGACAGGCTTTCTGTGAACAAGCCGTGAATGCACGAGAACATGGGCTGTGGGAAACATCAGGAGTCACAAGTACGCAGAAATAAAATATGAGGCTCGCGTTAGTCCAGGATACTCTCGGATTCCTTGCTGATATGTGTTTATTTTGGTGCGAGACAAAATACATGTTAACGAAGGCAGGGTCTCGCTTTGCACTTGTTTGTAGTTTTCAACCCATGGTCAACCTGGTTGATTCATTGTTTATTGCGTTTGTATATGTGTTTCTACTCATTTATTTGCTTATATGTTTGTTTATTACGTAGTTGCAGTTGCAAAAGAAAGGTTGCGCTGCCGCGTCTCGAAAATGTTGGAATTGGAACTTCGAAGGCATCTGAACTTCAGCGAACAAGACCAGCAGGAAGACGTAGACAACACGACACACTAGCGCATCGTGTTGTTTACATCACCATACCGTCTTTATTCGTTGAAGGTAAAATATTTTTCAAGAAAAAAAAAAGAAAGAACGTGGCGTTAGTTTCACTATTATTTTTATATTCTCTCTCCCACCTGCTGGTGTATAAGCAACACCAGCTGCTGGTGTTACACAGTCGGAAATGTGGAAAAACAGTCCGTTAATTAAAGGCCAGAGTAGGGTCTAGGCTAGGTGGTTGTACGTAGTTGACACTTGCGACGCGCTGTCCGAATACGAAGAAATACGTACAAAAACACACACGTGGCACACAACACGTTTTGTGCTACGTGTGTGCGTGTTTTTCTTTTTTTTTTTGTGCGTCTTTCTTCGTGTTCAGACAATGCGTCACAGGTGTCAACGTTAATGAAAGTTGCTGGGGTTTTACGTGCCGAAAGCATGGTGTGATTAACAGGCATGCGCTGCAGGGGAGGACTCCGGATAATTTTCGATTACAGGGAGATTTTTAACGTAAAGCTAAATCTAAGTACACGGATGTTATTTGCATTTCGCCCCCCATCGAAATGCGTCAACCTTGGCCGGCAATCGAACACGTGCCCTCGAGCTCGGCAACGCGAGAAACAGTGAGTTGTTCACAGTCTCATACAGGAACTAAAAGTCGGGTGGAACGGCTCACACACGGCACGCTTTGTCCCCCCCACATTTTTTTTATTGCGATAGCAATTATATATACACTCTCGGCTGGCTTTCGCCGTCGGCGTCGCCTCATGTCCCGTATATGTATATGTATCTATATAGTTATAAAAGCCACACAGAAAAATAATTCAGAAAAATGTTTCCGACGCGCGGCATCGAACGAGGGACCTCTCGCTCTGCAGCACGCGTCGCTAACCGCTGAGCCACGGAAGCGCACGTCCTGCAACGTTCAAACGGCGAGCTATTTATATACAGCGAGTTTTCAGCGTGTTTTCGGCATTACCAGCGAGATGGCGCAAAGGGCGCGCTCGGCGGGGCCTTAGCTCGGCGCCCCGCTCGTCGCGACGCCCGCGCTCATGCGCTCATGCGCTCATCTCCAACGCGTATACTTTGCCCCATGGCGGGTAGATGCCCTTGCGCGCGCGCGCGCTTATCTCGCGGTGGGGTAGAATTGGGCTTTCGCCGGAACGATTGCGTTGTAGTTACCGAGCGCACGAAGGTCACTTCGCTCGCGGCAGTCCCTCCGTTTGTGAAAAGGAACACGCTTTTCAAACACAGCGAAGTAACAACTGTGACACTTGTTAGTTCGCGCTCGTCTGTACCTGTGAATACGTTTCGTGCGTCGTTTTTGTTTGCGCAGCGCGTTAATTGTTGAGCTGTGAACGTTGTCAGTTCACTCTCGTCCTGTGCGTGTTGTTTTCGTGCGTCATGTGTGCGTGAGCAGCGCGCTGCACGTTTTCGACCTGCTTGCCATTCGTCGCTTGACATTCCAATTTCTTGCCATCGCATTCATTGCTTCGCCTTGTGGCGAAACTGTGACTTTTTTTTTCGTTTCAAAAATCAACAGTGGAATTCCTCTGTCCTATTTTAAGGTAGAAATCGCAAAATAATAATAATAAAAAAAAGCTGAACAACTACATTTCTTCTTATTTCTTCCTTTCTTGCAGTTTCTTTTTAGGCTTCAATCGAATCGTACATATCATCAAAACTTCCTTGAAATAGCATCGCAAAAGCAGGTTGACGGCTAACGAAACAGGACATCTAAAGGATGCCGCGAACTTCGTCAGCGCGCGCAGGCGCCGGAGGCGAGTGGCTCAGAGCCCGCTCTCCTTTGTCGCCGCTCACAGGCAGGCACTTCAAGGAGCGGCGATTGTGCTTTTAACGAGCTCGCACGTGCGCTTACGCGACCATCCATCTCGCGCTGACAAATCACCGGCGACCGGCACCATGCCGAGTTGGGAAAGCAGCGTCGTTCACCTGCGCTGACTGGCTTGCCCGAGGCACCGCCGTCCCCTCCCACAACGTTCTTTCTTTCTTTCTTTCTTTCTTTCTTTCTTTCTTTCTTTCTTTCTTTCTTTCTTTCTTTCTTTCTTTCTTTCTTTCTTTCTTTCTTTCTTTCTTTCTTTCTTTCTTTCTTTCTTTGCCATGATTGCTCGTAGTCGCAGCCCCAGCGCATCAATCAAAACGCCCTCACCATCACGAACTGACGTTCACAAACCAACGCCGTCTTGTCACCCCCCTCGAATCATTCCGAGTTACGTTTAGGGCATTCATCTTGAAGCACAGATGCTAGTATTCTAAAGTGCATAAAAAACTGCACGCTCAAGGTGTGCGATGCTGCATACTGTTCACCTTACGTTGACGAAAGTAAGGGTTAAGAATAGGACACACTCACACACGACAGCGTTCCTCCGAAAGGCTGCTTTTGTCGCGCGCCGAAGGCCTTACCTAGAACTTCAGAGAGGAGGAATAAAATTCGAGGAAACTTGGTAGAAGCAAGTGAATCGGAAGATGGCGCATTTGATTGTCAAAGCACAATGAGGGAATTAGATGAGCCTGACACTTCGGCTTTTTGCCTTCCTCAGTGCGGGTTAGTCAACCGGCTTCAGCCCTGGTTAACCTACCTTCCTTTCCTTCCTCCTCCTCCTAGCAGAATATGATTTACAGGAACGTGTGGTGCAAGTAGACCACGCGATGTCATGTTGCTGTTACTAAGGAGAAAGCCTTGTGTGCCTCACGAAGTGGAACAAGTGACCGGCGACAACATGAAGGCTACCAAAAATCAAACAAAGCAAGAAAGCCTGGAACCAGCCTCTCGTATCGTGACCACATGCGCGCGAGCTGCCTGTTAACCTCGTCCGCTCTATCTTTGCGGCACGATAAAAAAAAAAAAAATTAAAACCTTGCACTCCCGTGACTCTCACTCCGGACTCCCTCCCGAGACGCAGAAGTTAACTTCTTCATTTCACCACAACTTCTACCACCAGTTCGTCTTCGCGAAAGCGTGAAATCGACGCGATAAAAAGGAAGATGAATAAGACAATCCAGTGCACATGGCTTTTGTATTTAAGTCATTTCAGGCGAATGCACAAGGGGCTCCGTTACTTCTTCGTTACCGTTATCAGTCATTGGTGACCCATTCTACAATGCAAACACGTTTTCTTCGTTGATCATACTTCATTTCACAAAGCAACACTGAAGCCCCAAGTGGTGCCGCAGTTGAGAATTTATCGCGATAATGGTGATCGTATTTGGGGCTTCGCAAAGTTACTACAAAATGGTCGAGCTAGAAGGTAATCACGATGGTCAAACAGAAGCACGGGATAGCGCTTTCCACTCGTTATTTCTTTACCTGTATACATCTTTCTGTGTGCTAATTACCGTGAACACTCTGGAGGAATGAACCAACTTGACTGATTGCCTACGACGCTGGAAAGAGCACGTGCTTTATTCCTTTTAACAAAAACACTTTCTTCACTCCGCTCTATATGAATGTACTTTCTTTTAGTTGAGATAAAAATCTGTTTTTCTCATAATTATTCCAACATAATCTCGTACTGTTTTTTTTTTTTTTACTTTTCTCCAGTGCCTTGTTTCTACAACGCGCACAAAAAAAAGAGAAAAAAAGGAGGAAGTGATGATAGAGGCAGTTCATGCAGACACGCGTGTGCTAGATAACGCGAAGCCCTCGCTGGCGTGATAGGCAAGAATGACGACTAGGCAGGAGCGCACCAATGTGATACAATGTTGCAGTTAACACGCGATCATGCCACGTTCTCTCGCTCTAACTTTTTTGTTTTCTTTTCATTTTGTCACCCTCCATCTCCCCTCATTTCTTTCCCCCCCCGTTCTCCGTCCACGCTGCACGAAGCAATTTAATTTGACTGCACGTTTTCCCCGTAAAACGTGACGATTTAGCCGCTGAGGTGCACGGTTGTGGGATTAGTTAGCGTTTCGATCAACAGAAACGCGAAACTAGGCCGGCCACAGCTAGGCTAATATGTTCGTGACAGATTTATTAGCCGCGCTTCAGGCCTTTGCTCGTCAACTGTGGTCACGGGCAGCGTCAAATGCAACGAGAAGGATGACGCAGCACCTTCATTCGCAACGTTTTCTGTTAATCAAGCACGAGTAATCGCAAAGTGCTAATCACAGAAGAAATGCGTACGTGCAACGAGCGGGCTGTCTTCTGTCACCGAGAGGAGCCCAGCGCCTGCCTAGGGAATAAAAGAATAAAAAAAGAGCTTAATATCAAAAGACAAGAGGCGACAGGAGGAATGAAAACACACAAACAAAGGGAAGCATATGCTTCCAGAGAACGACCGGTATGCGTTACTCAGCTGTACGTCATTAAACGTAAATGTCACCGCTGTTGTAATTCTATGGACCTATATTTGATGCGTACAAAGCCTCAGCGTTATACGGCAATTTTCCTCATAATGTAGTATCTGCAAGTTGGTTGGCTTGAATACGTGTAGCGTACGTCAAAAGCGAGCGGCCTTCGACGTCGGTACTATTAATACTACGTCATAGTCACAGGGTCCCGCTTGTCAGAATGGGCACAGCAGCCGCAGCTAACCAGAGTTATGCTTACGTACTTGAGAGTACCTGGACAACGTGACTATGCATTAAGCGCGGCGACTCGCCGACTGAGCAGCGCGCAAATTCTCCAGACTGAGCAAATCAGGGTAAGGCAGACAGCCATAGATAAGAGTGTGCACAATGTGTGTGTGTGGGGGGGGGGGGGGGGGGGGCGTGATCAAGTAAGGGGGGAACGCAAAGTCTGACTTAAAACTTTTACTGAGTCGGACCCGTTCCGTCTTTGTTTAAAGAGCAGGGCTATGGACACGCAAATTTTTGATGACAATGGCGGACGAAGGAACCTCATGCTGTCTTCCAAAAACTGTTTATTTCCCATCTTCAATCCCGGATAGCCAAGGATCAAATGCAGGTCATTGTGAGAAGCGCATCATCGCTTAATTTTCGTTTTCTTCATCCATTGGGAAGCATGTTGTCTTATGGAATCTACCAACGGAGGTGGGTGGGGGGGCTCTGCGATGAGTCTGCCCCCCCCCCCCCCCCCCCCTGCCCCAATGGGGAACTCTGCGCACGCCTATGTAGACAGCGGTAGGCAGAAGAGGAACTATACGACCCGGACTCTATACCACCACGGGCCGTCGGCACAAACCGAAGGATCCATTAGTGCTGGCAGCCTTTTGTGGGCGAACGATGCACGGAGATAGAGAACGACAGAAACCGAACGGTAAAGAATTGCCCGAGAGAAATGAGATCCGGCGTCAAGGAAAGAAAGCCGAGATCGATGACGGACGTCGTTAGGCAGCTCGCTGCCAGACGCGTCATTCACGAAGGCAAAACCATTGTCGCCACCGCTTAGCTAGCTCCCCTCGAACCTTGCACAGCTTTCTTTGCGGAACCATGTAACTCAGACGCGATACAGTTGCAGCACCACCCGATGCCGCACGAAAGTGAAGACGACCAACTTGTAGTAACGAGGCGGGACACTTTACCTGTCGTTCATATTAATGTCACGAAACAGCACGATATAATTCCAGCCTGATATTTCAATATCATCTTGATTATGAGGTTATTAAGCGAAGCGTCTATGAGTTACAGATTTCGGTGGCGGCGGCGGCATCGTTCGCGATAAACAAGGCGCCGGCGAGTGTACATAAATGCGGATGTACCTACACAAATGCGGGCCCCGATGATGCACCGGCCTTGTTCTATTGTTGATGTAATGTTGCTATTGGCGCTGTTGTTGAAGCAATGTTGAATGAGTTCAAGGAAGGAACCCTTGATGAGTTTTGAAGTCGACAATTATTCAAGTCTGCTAAGGATAAGTCGACTGTAACTTCTGTGAGTTCGTGCTGGTTGAGTCGATCCTCCTTGGCGTGCCATGCCCTGCACTGAAATGCTTTTACAGGGGTCAGTAAGTTAGGGTGCGGAGAGACATGATGTAATGTATGTAATGGACAATGACACTGTGAACACAAATGAGAGCGAAAGGTGTCTCCTCTTGGTACTTACGTGTCTCGCCTCCGGTACAATCAATACTATTTTAATATCAAAAGTCCAACGCATATGAGTGCGTAACCGGTAGGCAGTGAAATGTTTTTACCAAGGAATGTCCATTTTACCTGTGGTATAGAAGGGATTTCTTTGAAAGTCCGTAAAATGTGTTTTAGAACCTTCCAGTGTTGTTCTTTGTAAATAGCGGCGGGCTATGGTAGCGACTAGTGTATTAATTTCCTGAATGATTATTGGAACTTTGCCTTGGGATTTAGAATAGGGCACGCGAAGCTTGGCATTAGCGTTTGCTGCCACTGCGCATGCGTCATAGGCAATCCTCCTGGGTAGACACGTTAAGTTACGAGAATAGCGTATCCTATCCAAGCAACGCTAGCGCTGCGAACCCTATGCCCTTCCCCCGCGTAGGATAGCAAACCGGACGCGCGTTTGGTTGACCTAGCTCTTCTTTCCTTCTCTTCCTCCTTCTCTTACAACATGAACAAAGTGAAAAAGCTATGCTGCTAGTCTCGCCTGGATTGCTCCATCCGAAATGTCATGACTTATAAGCCGTAAGGAAGACTACAAAACAAGGCACAACACAGAAGTTCAGGCAAAGATGGGGGGCTTGGAATGATGCGAAATCGTTGAAGAGAGATCGTCGCTGGAGACAACGGCTCAACCGAAGGACTTTATCTCAGTCATCCCCTTGATGATGTTGCGCCGACGAAGATAAGTTCCGTTGTGAAAGACTAGCTGCAGAGGCATTCCCTGTTGAGTAATTTCTCATTATTGACGACGGCAACTGTTACGTAGTCGGACAGGGCAGCACATCGAAGCTGCTTACGGACAGTCTACCAAAGTGCGTAGCACAGAAATTCGAAGGATCTCCCAAGAAACAGGTTCCTTTATCTTCTTTACAACTCCGGTTCTCTCTCTCTCTCTTTGACATCCGCGAACTAAAGCATGGTTGCACGTTTTCTTTTTTTTCTTTTTTTTTTTTGTCATTATGGTTGTCTTGTTAGCTTTGTGGAAAAATCCTAGGTCTTCCCCAATAGGCGATGCAGACAACGTGAAGCTCTGCACTCTCGTTTTATGGCTGCATGCCAGAGCAAGGGAAAGATCTCGGAGAGAAAGTGCTCGCACGAAAACACTCCAGTCAGAAGGGTTAATAAGGCGTAGTCGGCAGTGTTACGACGGTTGAGAGCTCACGCTTCCTTGCTGACGAGTGGCTCGCAGGGTCGTATAGTGGCAAGGCGTGGTGGCAAAGGAGTGACTGGAAAACGTGACCGGTGTGCGCCTGCCCGGGGCTTGGGCGTCGCCGAAACGTGCGACAGTACAACCTGTATACCAAACATCCACGTTACTGCGCTTCTTGCCACCGAACCTCACTCCCATATCCCGGTATGATAACCATTGCTACGGTAGTAAAGAGGAATGCCCGGCACCGCTGTCATATCGCCAGCCCAACGTCCGCGATGCTCGAGCTCGAGCTTTCGTGGCCTGTTTCTGTTGATACGCTGCCTGCTGCTGTCCAGTCCTTGTTCAGACGCTGCAGTCACTGTCTATCCCATTGCTCTCTTTATATTTTAAGGCGAATACCTTATGTGTGCCATGAGGCAAGAAGTTTTCGAGCTTTGGCGAGACCTGCTGAGATTTCGCGAGACGTTGTCGGTGGTATCGGCGTCAACACGAGCGATGCAAATAAAAGTCGGTCGAAGGTTACGGGATACTCAAGTGAGTGTGTGTGGGGAGTCGGCATACGAAAATTCACATGATACCAACTTAAGATGACAACATCGTGACGTCACATGTCAGAATTTGTGACGTGATTGTGACGTGGGGATGGCGTCACAACATGACGTCATCAAACGAGGTCGTTGCTTGGTCAAAGACGGGGCGATCACGGAAGCTGTGCAAAACAATGCGAGGTGCAGAAAGCGTGCTCTGCTTTAGATCCTAGAAGCAGTGCAAAACCGCTTTAGGTGCAGCAAGCTTTCGGAAGCGAAGGGATGGGGGGGAAGTGATTAATACGATAGACTCATATGAAAAAGAATAAGGAGAAAAAGAAGATGGCATTCGCCCTCCAGTCGCTTTAGGCAAATGCATAAAGGACCGTCTCACTTTTGGTGGAGCCGGGCATTCCTCTTCACTACACACTACCAGTAAAACGCCAAGAACCGCAGCACTTGGAAAAGGGCTGGCCTGTCCCTTTTCCTATTTCGAATTAACCCATACTGAGTTTTTCTTCACCATTTACCGCCTGCCTGAAAGGGCGAAGGTGGCTTCAGGTACCGCAGCTTGAAATTAATACCAGCGCAGTACTTCAGCGCGCATAGAGACCTCCTTCAGGAATGTCCCGATTAGCGAAGCACCTTCGTGATCTATGGGGCACGTGCCGGCCTTTAGGGTAATCTTTACGGGCTCGGGTACGACCCGAAAGTAAACACGGAGAGGGGTGCTCTAAAATTTTAAAGGTCCAGCAGGCAAGCACGCGGAATGGCCCGTCAAGAAGGCACGTGCCGTAAAACCCAAACGACCCCCGTGTGGCTGGGGGTTGGCCGTTGCATGTCTACCACGACGCGCGGCAAGACAAACAAGAAATGAAGACAAGGGAAGCAATGTTAGGGTTTTTACGAAGCGCAACGAAAACGCAGTGCGCGGGAAAGGTGCGCTTTTGGATGCAAGGACACAGTGAAAAAGCTTTCAGCGTTGAAAGGAGGATAAAGCGAGGCCGTGAACCCTTAGGTAGCCACAGTGAACCTTTGGTGGAAAGAAGGCAGTAAGCGCCGCTCGGTGGAGGTTTTGCAAAGATGCCATAGCGACCGAGACCACGATGCGGCGTTGAAGCGCTGCAGGAGTAACGGTGGTTTAACGATGAAGAGCGATAACGGTGCTCGAGTTTTATGCGCTTTTAACGGCTCTATACATTCCCAGCCGAAGCGTGTACGTTCGATGGTTGGGGCGAGATTCATGGGGGTGGTCGCCTTATGTAAAAGCGCAGAGGCCGCCAGCATTGTGTGCCCGCGTCGGACGGAGAACTGCGATAATGTAGTGTTTACACATTCGAGAGATGAAAATTCAAGAGCCCTTCCCCCCCATCGCGTGGCTGACCTACTACTTTTCTTTCTTTCTTTCTTTCTTTCTTTCTTTCTTTCTTTCTTTCTTTCTTTCTTTCTTTCTTTCTTTCTTTCTTTCTTTCTTTCTTTCTTTCTTTCTTTCTTTCTTTCTTTCTTTCTTTCTTTCTTTCTTTCTTTCTTTCTTTCTTTCTTTCTTTCTTTCTTTCTTTCTTTCTTTCGCATTGCGTAATGATCCCACCTAACCTTTTCCTTCCTCCATGCCGGGAAATGGACTCTTATCCACGTGCTTAGCAGCGCAACACTCCAGTTGCTACAGGTAACCATGACGGACATGCTTTCATATCCGGGTAACTATGAAATGTGGCCACGTGACATTACAAGTGACCTCGACAAAAGATCGCATTGTCGTAACAGAAACGGCTGATCGCCGACGAGCCCACTATATAAATAGCATCAATTATTGGAAAACGGCGCGTACATATACGCATGTGACCGGCGAACTTTCGAGGGACGCATTCTTGTTCGTTCGCCAGGCCCCGGGTTTTTCAGGTACGACACCGCCACTGATATATGTGAGGTATAAGAGATTTACGTAAAAACAGTGGAAGAAAATTGTGTGCTAATTTACCTTATCCACTCCCGTGTCTTCTCTCTGTCAGTCACGCGTTGCGGTTTTCGTAAAAGGAACGAAACAAAATGAACGCATCGAGGGGCCCGGCTTTACACAGAACCATATGAGGCATACAGATAATGAAGCCAAGGAATAGTATAGGGGTTATCTGTAGTTTTTAATGCTAGTGCACTAATTATTAGATAAAGGTCATATAATGGTCGAAGAAACAACTCACCACCGTTGGAGGCGAATAAACCGCCTTCGCATTACGCCCCGTATGGTTTTCCCTAGCTCCATTATCAGTTGGCTTCACGTGGATTTCGTCAAAGCGTTTCATAAGCGCTGAATGTACTCTCCAGGGACTGTATGTAATTAAAGAGATGCCGCGTCAACGCAAATGCCAAAGCCTAGGCTACGCTGTAAGTGCCTTAATATTCACTCGCGCCAAAGAGGCATCGGTAACGAAAAACAGGAGCCCGTAAGCATGCTCTTCCCGACCGGTTTTATGCATTTTTCCGCGCATAATCCAAACACGCTAGAACACAACGCAACGTGCGCGAGCTGAAAGGCACTGGCTAACCCTAATAAGCGAGCCACAAAAGGCGACAGAGCTCAGACGGTCGGGCGGCGAGTGGTGCCTGGCGTTGCTCATAGCGAGAGGGTGCTCTGCCTGAGGCGCATGCATACTTATACATGCCCCAACAACACCGCGTGCATATTGCGCGCATAATTGCGCGTCACAGCAAAAAGCCTCGGCATCAGCCACGACACGTTCAAGGGACCACGCCCTTGTGCGGGGCTATGCTCGCCCCCCACGTAAGTTGTCGAAGGGCGCCTGTTTTGTTTGCCGGGCCGAGGTCGACCCCGCTTGTCTGGTGAACGTCGTGTAACGGAGACATGCAGCATTCCGATGAACCGTTGCTGCTCATCGCCTTCCGCTAACTACACCACCGCTTAACCCCGGAGCGATGACAATCTTATCTCGCGATTCACGAGGATAACATTCTTTTCTGGCGGAAATATTTTGCCAGGGGCTAGGTTTCGCTTCTTGGCAATCATTTTCTACGTTATTATTATTTATTTTTTTCTTTTGGAGTAAATGCAAGTCAAGCAATGTGACCCCTCGGCTTGTGTGAATGATCACTGTTCGAGGTCGACGGCATACCAGTGGCCATTGTGTAGCGACACTGATGAGAGTGGGTGCAGTAATTTATTGCAAACTGTATAACAACGTACATTTTCCATGCCAGTGATTTTTTTCCCGTATGGCTACCTCGGCATATGGAAAATCCAGAGACTAATAAATCATCCACAAACTAAAGCCCCAATGTCAGATCTTCAACGAGTCACCCGATAAAAAAAAATAGCAACTCAGTTACAACACGAGACAAGCGAATAGAAGGAAGGGTAGCATACAGGGAAGGTAGCGCAATATTCCCAATTAGGTGCGCGAGGTTTCTTTGACAGCCTTCTAGCGGTGATCCTCGAAATACATGGGCGGCACTGTCTGAATAAAAAACAATAAAATGATGACACGACCTTCATTGCGTTGTTGAAAAGCTCACTTGTGTCAGGCGTAAATCAGAGAAGAAAGCCGAAATTGCGGCCGGACATTTGCTACTCAAACTATGGGAAGAGTAATAGATAAGCGGGAAGAGAAGTCAGCGGGAACGTATGCTGGAGCACCGCGATTAACTGAGAATCAGCCTCGGGGAACGTGAAGAAAGGCGAAGAGGAGAAATCTGACGAAAAAGAAAGCGGAGCAAACACCCCAGGCCACGAAATAAGGAGGAAGCGTTCGCCGGCAGCGCGTGTAATTCGGGATGAAAACGCATTTTCTCGCAGTCGCCCTTTCGGCACCGCGATGGCTAGGCGCATCTGGCTGGCCGCTCGTGGCTTGGCTTCGGCAACGGCCCGCGACTGCGGCTACGGCCTCGTAATCCTCGCGAGGGTCTCGCCCCACTGCTCTCCTGATGGATGGCGCCAGCTACGCGCCGATCGGCCATGCCAGACACGCGCGCTCGCAAGAAAGCCTCTCGTGCACGTGTTGGGGCATCGAGCGGGTGCCTACACAGACGCCACCGAAATCTAATAGAAGAATCCAACTAGAGGGGATGGGCTAACCGAGAAGGAGTGGCTGTTCGGGCTTCCTTAGCTTCGTTATCCGGCGAACACCAAAGCCATATCACAGAGCACCCAGCTGTCCCGAACCCCGCGTTTATTAACGGACACGTGGACACTGGCCGGAGCTGTTTGCTGATTAGCGTAAGAGCATCAGCTGTATGGGTGCTGGCGAGCTTCGTGGGAGCTAGCTTTCTGTGAGGTCGCGGTTTGAGTAACACTCCCAGTGGTGTTGCAGACTTCGCCTCTCCGCAAATGTGTCCATGTAGACTGGTACGCTAAGGAGTGTCTTTTATTTACACTCTAATCGTATTTATGCCAATCTAGTCCGACTGGACCTTGATGTTAAAAAAAAAGTCACAGTTTCGCCGCAAGGGCGAAGCATGCACTGAATGCGAAAGCAACAAGTTGGCATTCCACGCGAAGAACGGCAAGCAGATCGAAACTTGGAGCGCACTGCCCAAGCGCAAAGGACTCACGAAAAGAACACACGCAGGACGAGCGCAAACTAACGACGTTCACAGCTCGACACTTAACGAACTGCTCAAACACAAAGAGTGCACGAAACATACGCAGAGGTATACACAGGACGAGCGCGAACTAACAAGTGTCATAGTTGTTCACTTCACTGTGTTTGAACAGCACGCTTCTTTCGGAAACGGGGCCTCTGCAGCGAGCAAAGTGACCTTTGTGCGCTCTGTAACCTAAACGCAGTCTTTCCGGCGAAAGCACACGACGTAAAACTGCCCCCCATCCCCCCCACCCCAAGATAAGCGCGCGCACGCGCGCGCCCGGGCAAAGGCGACTACACCCTGCAGGCCAAAAGTGAGAACTAAGGAGCCAACGCATCGCAACGAGTGGGGCGCCGAGCGCGCACTTTGCGCCATCTCGCTGGTTTGCTGGTAAGGCAGAGAACACGCTGATATTCCCCCCTAGATCGGCGTACCGCCAGCGGTGAATGGTGTATATAAATAGCTCGCCGTTAGTATGCTTAAGGACGTGCGTTTCTGTGGCCTAGCGGTTAGCGCCGCGCGCTGCAGAGCGAGAGGTCACCCGTTCGATTCCGTGCGTCGGAAAATATTTTATTGTGATAGCAATTATATGGACACTCTCGGCTGGTTTTCACCGTCGGCGTTGGCGTCGCCGTTGCCGTCATGTCCCGTATATGTATATGTATCTATATATTTATAAAAGTCACAAAGAAAAATAATTCAGAAAAATGTTTCCGACGCGCGGCATCGAACGAGGGGCCTCTCGCTCTGCAGCGCGCGGCGCTAACCGCTGAGCCATGAAAGCGCACGTCCTTCAAAGTTCAAACGGCGAGCTATTTATATACAGCGTGCTTTCAGCATTACCAGCGAGATGGCGCAAAGGGCCCGCTCGGCGGGGCTTTAGCTCGGCTCCCCGCTCATCGCGACGCTCGCGCTCGCGTACTTCGCCCCGAGGGGGGGGTAGACGCCCGTGCGCGCGCGCGCTTATCTCGCGATGGGTGGGAAATTGTACGTAAGTCTTGGGCCTTTCGCCGGAACGATTGCGTTGTAGTTACCGAGAGCACAAAGGTCACTTCGCTCGCTGCAGTCCCCCCCGTTTGCGAAAAGAGCACTCTTTTCAAACACAGCGAAGTAACAACTGTGATACTTGTTAGTTCACGCTCGTCTGTACCTGTGAATACGTTTCTTGCGTCGTTTTTGTTTGAGTAGTGCGTCAAGTGTCGAGCTGTGAACTGTTGTTAGTTCGATCTCGTCCTGTGCGTGCTGTTTTCGTGCGTCATGTGTGCGTGAGCAGCGCGCTGCACGTTTCGACCTGCTTGCCATTCCTCGCTTGACATTCCAATTTGTTGCTATCGCGTTGATTGCTTCGCCTTGTGGCGAAACTGTGACTTTTTTTCTACTTTTTTTCAAAATTATTTGTTTTCGTGGCTTATATATATATATATATATATATATATATATATATATATATATATATATATATATATATATATATATATATATATATATATATATATATATATATATATATATATATATACGGGGCATGACGGCGATGGCGACGCCGACGGCAAAAAGCAGCCGAGAGTGTCCATATAATTGCTATCGCAATAAAAGCGTACTCTAGTCGGACTGGACTTTGATGTTAAAAAAAAAGTCAGTTTCGCCGCAAGGGCGAAATGTCAAGCACGCCATCAGGCATATGTACCCCTGTGCGGCAACAAGCCTATCAACAACCGCAATGTAGGTTATGTACCGCATTGCTATATGGCTACTTGAGCAGCAGTCTGTAGCTTTGTTACGAGATAATAAAGTAAACTGCAAGAAAACACAAACACATAGAGTCACGCCAATGCAAGATTTATATGTGAAGATTAAAAACCACAGAGCACGGCGAGGTCTTTGGCCGTGCATAACAACTCAGTATACCCCAAAGCTGACAGATGTATGCTTAGAGTAATCATTGCCCTTCTGCAAGGATAAAAAGAAAGATAGAGCCTGTGTGCAGGAGAAATTGACATCTGTGCATATCGATTAGGATGTTTTCTGCATGGCAACATTTTTTTTTTTTTGCACAATACGTTGCAAGCCTCTGGTCTCTTGCAGCGGCGTTCATACGTTTATAGCAAATAGATAGCGATCGAGCGAAGAGGGCATAATTATGCGTGCACCAAAGAATAGCACAACAGCGCTGCCCAGAACTGCCAGCAATCGAAAACAGCTGTCAGCACTGTCTCCATTTTCTGTTTACTGCAAGAACAACAACGCGATCGACGTCGGTGAGGCCCATTACCCTTGTTACGATCGCCATCGGCGTCGAATTCCTTCGGCTGCTGCGAACCCGCCAAACAGTTCATTGTTCCGTTCCAGGCGAGGAATGCAGTCGGAAACGGCGTGGTTATCTCCCGGCATGGCGTGAACAAGAGGGGTTCAGCCGACCGGTTCGGCACCAGGACCAGCGCGACACAGAAGGCCATTGTGATCTCCGCTGCAAACGGTCATTCAAGCAAGCCCCGTGGTCCAAGCTACTGAGGAATTTGCTGTTGGGGTGACAACAAGACTAATTCGACTGCCGCTGCACAACAAGAGCGAAGTCACGGAAAATTAGAGAAGGCAGCGACAGCGAGGGATTGAATGAGCAACCTTCACTCCCCCTCCCTCCGTGGCACCTGCTGCGTAGGGTACATTTCTGCCGAGATGTCCATTTCCTCGACACAAGCGCAGAGGGACTCTGCCCCCCTGGCCGGAAGGATTCCTGGAACCAGCCCCAGCCGAGATCTGCAAACGTGTGCAAAAGTTGGTGCTGTGCGCAAAACCGTGGTGCTCTTTTCGTGACCATATTTGGTCATCGTTTTCGACGGTGCACTCTCCACGTGCATCTATTGGACGTCGGTCCCCAGTCTCGTGGGTGGAGTTTCAAGGCCACCGGACACCGTATTGGATGAAGATGCGGACAATGCGCCCATGGTTGGCAACTCGGCGATATAAAAGCCGAAGACATCATTGTATTTTTCACTTCTTGTCTTACTTCTCAACTCTCGACTTCTTGTCACTTCTTGCTTCTCAGTATGTAAATAAATCTTTGTCGTTCTTACGGAGGCCTCATCTGACTTGTTGGGTGATGGATCCTGGGACGGGGGCCAGCTACCAGAAATGAGACCTGCAGGACCCGGAGTCGCAACACCCTATAACGAGGCCGAAAAACAGCGTTGGTGTATAAGCTCCCTCGTTTTCAGAACGGATCACGCGTGAATAACGCATTCGCATAATTTCACTGTATATACCAAGTTGCCGCGTATCGAATTGGAATAACACCGTCGCTGCGCATCATCGCAACGGCGGGAACGCCAACTATAACGCACGTGCGTGGTGAAATACAAGACATACACGAACTGCGCATGCGCGGGGAGACGGTCTATATAATGGTGGGTGGTTGAAGCTGCGCGTTTAGGCGGTTCGAGGAATTTTTTATTTATTTTTAAGGGAATTCAGGCAAGCGGGGCTAGACATCGGATGCGGCAACGGCGGCGGAGGACAATTCCCCGCTGCAAATCCCTCGGAGACAAATCTCCGCAGCGTCCCGTCGTTAAGCGAACGTGAGCTCGCATTCGCCGGGCAGTTCTGTATAAACAGTGTCTTTTCGTAGTCCGCCGTAGCGACGTGCGTGGTCCGAGGGCCTGCATGTGCGACTCGGCTTAAAAGCCCGGCGCCTGTTTCCAGTGGATGGTAGAGTGTGGCTTCCTAACGATGCGATGCTTGGCATAAGAAAAAAAAAAAGTTTGGTGTGAACGAAAAAAACAAGAAAAAAAATGCAGTAAATAGGTATCAAAGGGACCAGATTTGCATATAGACTTCCAAGCTCACAAACAAGGCCCAGCAGTGACTTCCTCAACGTGTCGGTTCCATATCTTTTGTTATATAAGCAGAAGCGAAGTAGTGTGCTGTAAGCGAAATGATAACGACTTGGTAAGGAGCAGCGAATTATCAAGAAGCGCATCTGTGAAGCTACATGCCACTCTTTAACAGCTTTTACTGTAAGGCGCGCATCGGCACTAGGTACAAAAATTGCTTATTCGCGTTTTTTTTTTACTATTGTTTTGGACATGCATCTGAAGATCCAGAAGAGCAATCTGACTGGAGATCTGCAATTTCGCAATACATGCCGTAAGCGTGCTTTAGTTTTTCCTTACATTTTCTCAAAGATTTTTCTCGAGATGAATTAACAGGGAAAATATGCAGATGTAGCAAAGTCACTGCTGACTCGTTTCAGTCACTATATAACTGGAAGAACTTAAGTCCATTGAGCAGTGTTTAAAACGGTACATAACCACACTTTTCATCGAAGCAGGTCTCAGGTTGTTATAAACGAACGTACAGCAGCGTTCGTGCTTTTGATATTCTTTTCCTCCGTAAGTGGTGGATGAAAAGAACGAAATAGTTGTGCGATTCAGATGCGTAAGCAACAAGCAAGCAGCGAAGGGATGTTCCGTAACAGAGAATGCTATCGGGGAAAAAAAAAGAAAAAAAAAAGAAAAACAGGCTTTCAGACCACAGAGCGTGTCATTTCATCTTCACCGTTACTCGGGTGTCTTTTTTTTTTTTCGTGAATATGACGCACGGCCCTTTCTTCAGCAAAAAGACACCCGCGCACGACGTTGCACGTATACCTCAGCATCGCATACATGAACTACCGAAGGAGACAGGACACAGAGATCTGTAAATACGCAGTAATGTAGGGGCGAAGGCTGAGATGTTTAATTCATGTTAGGAAAAATCAAAGTTTTGAAAAAGCAATTACTAAGGCACGTCAACGCGCTCTCGAGGCGAGAGGAGTCACGCTTTTTAAACTGAAAAAGTCTATTTGAGAATGCGCGCGGGACAAGGAAAGACGACGGCAATATTCTTGAGGACTTCGAACGTCGCATAGGCAAGTGAAAAGCTAGTCACAAATGCGCGTCTACTTTCGTCAAGGTGGAAAAGGCATGAGGGAGAGAAAGATGAAGTCGCACTTCACATCCATCTGCAGAGTTCAAGTTGAAGTTCAAGTTTATTGTTTCTCAAGGTATTATACAACAGATGAAAGTATACAGAAAGAGATCCCATAGTTAAAAAACTGTAGCGGGACCTCTTGTTATTAATTACAGAACAAAACTAAATATGCAACGGTTGAAAACAGAAATATACAGAGTTACCTTTAGTGAAGGACCAGGCTATCTTAAGGCTATCTTGAAGCTTCAGGCTATCAAACAAGTTTCTTTTTATCCCGAAAAAGAAAAAAAAACAGGGTCGAAAGATGAAGAAACGAAGAAGCACAGATCATTTATGTCTGCGCTTCGCAGACAGCAGGTGTTGCAGTTCTCGCCTCCTCAAAAATCATACGTTGGCCAGTTAGCTGCCTAATGGCAGAGAGAGTCGCGCAGATACCTATAGGTATGGTTGTCTAACCACAAGTTCAACAAGGACTTTTGGCCACTGTAGCGGAACCGTATGCGGTGCATTTACGCCGGGCGTGTGCAAATCACTGACCCTCACCGGTCAATGGAAATAGGCTTCAGATATCTCGTATACAGTTCTCGCCGTATCGCTGACAATGCGTCTCGTCTCCTCCCGCTCCACTTCGTTGAATGCAGCGGCGTGTCGTATACACACGCACCTTCAATGCCCGTGCCATCGCATCAACGAATGAGAAATATGAATAAATAAAAAAAAACGGAATAGGTGCGCCCACAGCGTACAACCCAAGCACTCGACCACATCACATTGTCACGGTAGGTTTTGGTCTCTCCTTTACACTAGCAGTCTGATTACAAGGCAAAACAAGCTGTTCGACACCATGGCAAAGATCAAGCGGGGAGGCAAGAGCGTTGCTGCGAAGGGTCTCATCAACGCGCGGACCAGCATACGTGACCGAATGTGGACCTTGATTGGTGAGAGACAACTCCACGAGGCAGGTCGCCCTGACAATTGCTCGCTCTCGATGGCCAAGGGCTGAATTCACAAGACGCCTCTTTCCTAGGTGTCTTTTTTTTTTTTTTGCTATTGGTCGGCCGGCTATTCTAAATTATATGCCCAGTATCCGGATTGGCTGGAACATTCTCTAACGAAATTCTTTAGTGCAAAATGTTCATGTGATCGCGGGGTCACTGGCTTTCCTGAAGTAAAAATGGCAAGCAAACGGTTCTTGGAACGCTACATCAGTGGTCTTCGGACGCCATTATCGTAAAAATGGAGGGAGTGGAACGCTGTGCGGTAGAATAAAAAAAATATATGCAAATGAACCGATATTACATGACAGGATACGATAAGCAAAATCAATAATGAAAGTGAAGGGGAAAGAGAGGCAGTTAACCGAAGGGGGAGGGGGGGAGGCCAGTTAGTGGCAGGTGCCAGTTCTTGGCTTCTTAACATCAACACTAAGAAATGTTCGAATACATGGACATTGTTGAATCGCGAATGTAAGTTTGGAATTCTGTCACTATTGAATAAGTCAGGAAACGCGCAAAAATGAAACATGAGGGGTGACGTAAATGTGGTGCTTCTAGTTCTTGAAACTGTTGTAGCACTGTATTAAGTACGCCTTGGGAAAATTCACGTCGTTCGTAAGGGCTCTGTTTTTAATTCCCAACTACGCTTGCGAATATCACGTTCGACATCACAACTGTCGCATATCTACTTCATATCTACTTCTAGCCGCAAGTTGTCTTTTCGTCCACTTTACATTCATCACATCTATATCACAATTACTGCAATACACTTAAAACAGCACAATTAACGTCCCCTATACCTTCCCTGGCTTCACTATCTGCTGGTTCAAGCAAAGAAGCGAGCGCCAAAATTCCATTCCTTCATTCATTCATAGCGAGGGTCTCATTCCGGTAGACTTAATGCCTGCCCGCTCGTTAAATGTTCGCGGGCTACGTGACGTCATGTCGCAAAAATAAAGTGTTCCACATTCGTTTCCATGGCTACGAGTGCCATTGACTAACAGTACCAGGTTTTCATGCACATTGATACCCGATATTGTGGGCGAGGGGACGACCGCCATTGTAGCTCAATTGGAAAGTGCATCGGGCGTGTAATCCGAACGTTGCATATTCGGTCCGTGCCGGCGGCAAGCCATCTCTTCGTCCACTTTACTTTCTTCACATGTGTATCACAATTACTGCAATATACTTAAACAGTATAATTAACGTTCCCTATATCTTCCTTGGCTTCATTATCAGCTGGGAAGCTAGCCCTCAAATTTCCCTTCCTTCATTCATTCTAGCGTAAGAGTTACTTCCCATATGTTATAGTTATTTCCTCTTCACAACACTCTGTGTCTGAATTCCGCAAATATTTCCTTGCGTGCGCTGCTCGATTCTTTGTGCGGGAGAACTTGCCTGAGGAAATGAGAGGGAATAAGCAATTTCAGCGCATCTTAAGACGGTGTCGGCACAATGTAAACGATCTCGTTTGTTAACTGCTTGCGCGAACGCATTTCTAAGGGGGAACACGCTGTACACCCTCTGCTATCACTGTTAGACCTCGCTCGCTGCATAGGAAATGGAAGATCTACATAGAGAATTGCTCAGTGGAATTACATATTGGTAGACCAGAGCTCTCCGAAGAAATAATTTCCTTGTCTTACTGTGGTTTCCTCGGCTGCAACAACCAGGTCCTCGAAGTAGTACCACGAACAATGTCAATACAATATGAAAAATTACACGCATGCTCTCTTTTATGGCGCATAACAATCAAGCGCGGATACCGCCTCTGACGGACTGTTCAGTCATCTTACCTCATACACTGTCCAACTTTGAGACAGCAATATGGCGTCATGGCGTCGTAAATTCTGCAAGTCCGGAGTACACAGCAAGGTTGTTCCACGATTTCCGCTCTATCCTCATAGCACCACCTTCCCTCTCCTTTCTTTTTCTTTCCATCAATTAAAGGGATGAAAAGCTCAAGTATCCGCATGAAAAGAGAGTGTCTGAGAAAATGGCAACTTCGTGCTCTACTTTTAAACACTTCTTCCCAAGCACGACTGCAACGTGTGGCTGAGCTATTCATATCAGTGCCTGCTTTCCGTGGAATGGGCTTTTCAATTAAGCACGAGGGTTGCTTCATGACACCTTTAACCCCTTTCCCCCAAAGCAGGGTAGCAAACCAGACTTGTGACTGGCTGACGTCCCAGTCACTCATTCGTTTTACTCCTCCTACTACGTCTCACGCGGAGCTAACTCACTTTCGCCATCTCTGTTCTACGCGAGTGATGCAGTTAAGTAGGAGAGATCGGACGCAACGCGACCGTTTAGCGCACCCACTCTGGTCGCGTCTAACTGGAGGTGATATACATCGTTCCACGAAGTGCATACCTTTCCCCTCCCATCGATTCTGTACTTTTGGCGCGAACTCGAGTCGCATTCTCTTTCAGTGGCCGTAGGGAGAGAGTGCCGGAGGCGTGTGATTATAGAATGACGAGAGTTTGCGGCCGCTACCGAATCGATAATCGTCAGGGCTCAGTTTTCTTGCTCACAGGGTGCTTCAAAACGGCAGCTGGCTCCTCTCTCTTTTCCGAATTCCGTCGGCATAATGCCAGAACAAGGAAGTGAACGCCATCAAAAGACAGTCGTAATGTAGGCTGCAATATTCAAGCGCGGACGCGTCATTCCAACAGGGTGTGCCCGCACTAAGTGTAAAGAGATGGTGATTGGAAAACGAAAAAAAACGGGACACAGTGAGCGCTCGTGCAGAGAAGGACCCGCAGTAGCACTAAAATCGTTCCCCGAGGCCAGTGTTTCTTATATATCAGGTCGCGGGCTTGACCCCGGCCGCGGCTGGCGCATTTCGATGGCGGAGAAATGCTAGATGCCCGTGCACTGTGCGATTTCAACGCACGTTAAAGAACACCAGATGAAGATTTCCTGAGCCCTCCATCAGATCGTTCTTTTGGCACTTAAAACCCTAGATATCATTATTAGTACTTGCTTCTTTTTTTTTTTTTATATAGAGTTCCGTTGGAGAGCATTGTAACATTAGTCACCCTGTGATAACGTCAATCCTTAACGGAAAACAGTGCAAGAAAGCAATCAGAAACAAAGAAAGAACCGACGAACGCAAGCGCTGACTCGCAACTATACAGATTTATTTAGAGAGAAAACGCTGAGAAATGAAACAAATAAAAACATGCGTATGATTCATTTCGCATTTACAAATATTGAAAGAAGCAGGAACACCACACCACACCAAACAGGTACTCCACCGCGCACAATATGTACAAGGACCTATAAGTGCAAACGTTTTGTCGATGAGAGCTGACCAATCCGATGTTATCCCTAAATACTCTCGAATATACAGCCAGCGTCCAAAGTTTAAGCACCACGAGACACAAGAAAAAGCTGAGTATTCTCGCTGCTTCAACAGGAAGACTTGAATTAAGATGTCCGACTTGTTCGTAAACGCGCTAACGCCATGTGCTATGCAGTTCGACTGAATGCAGTCACATTTTGAGGGGGGAAATGGAGTTTTCAGATGGTATTTGAAGTTCTGACGCTGTCTGTACATTTACTTCTAGCTATAACAAGGCAATCGACGCTTGGCTGATACACTTACCATGTTCACCAGGAATGTTGCCGGGAAAAGATACACAACGTGAGTTAATTAGAATATGTATGGACATAATTAAGGATAAACAGCGTCGCGTCTCCGTCGCCAACATAACCCATCGGCCCTTGATTGTCGCATAAAGCACGCGCAGTGTCGTCGTTTCCCTACACAGCTTTCTGTCAACGGCGCGAAATGCCGTCGTCAAGCACTGCAATTTCAGCAGGCTCCTTTTCCTTATAGTCGCCACAGCGTTAGGCACATTAATGGAGCGCCAAAATATCTTCGCAGTGTTGCGTGCCATATGGCTCACGCGTCAATCCAAACGGTTACACGAGCGACGCGAGAGACCCACGCGAGCGATGCTCAACGGCCGCATGCTCATTTGCCACGGCAATTACAGCTCTCGGGAGAAGGCAGCGAGTCATTCACGGCGTGCTCCGAAAGGCGGCGATGTAAATAGCGAAGGGTGAGAGCGAGAAAGAAAGAAATGGTAAAGCAAGAACAGAGGAGGCCTCTCTATGGATCACTTACATCATCATTCATCATTTATTAAACCCTTAAAGACCTTATACAAGGCATTACATAAGGGGGGGGGGGGGGAGCAAATAAATATCAAATGACATGTCATGACACAAATGCAGTGCTTAAAGAATAACAGTGAAGCAAACATACATTGCACAGCATTGAACATAAAGATAAAGCAAATTATGAAAGTGTAAGAACTAATACACTCGGTTGGTTGCAACGCGCGAACACAAATGAACACCGGAAGGTTAAAGAAAAAAATAAATAGATAAAAAAATAAAAATAAAACAGAGAAAAAAAAACTTTATTGGAAAGAAGAAGCTTTTTTGAAGAACTGGTATGTGTGAGGGTTCAGCTAAAAAGAGAAGACAGCAACACTCTGAATTTGACTGGGTCACGCTCCTGAACAACATATTCAGGAAGACTGTTCCACTGTTCAATGGCTGATGGCAAGAAGGATTTGTTAAATGCGCGAGTTGAGCCATGAAGACGTTGTACGCTTTTGGAGTTGAACAGTCGACGGGAGGTGCGAGTTGGAGGGATGAGCAGAGTGTCATGCAGGTGAGAAAAGTTGTGATATAATTTGTGAAACAGGCTGATCTGTGCGGATTTTCTGCGAACAGCTAGAGGGGTTAGCTCAAGAGACGTTTTGATAAGTGTGACGCTTGCATGTTTACTGTACTGAGATGATATGAACCAGGGCTGCACGATTTTGCACCGCCTCGAGGGAGCTGATGAGATATTCCTGATGGGGGGCTCCAAATGGCGGAAGCAAATTCTAGTTTAGATCTGACGAACGTTTCGAACATTGGGCGCACAGCTGTTGTCCGCAACCCGGCTGGCCTAATGGGTCAATTAAGGATTAATGCCCTCCAGGCGATCCTATACCTTAAACCAATGACCCAAACGACTGTGCGGAGCGTGTGCGCGTGCTTTTGTGTCTGCGAATGTGTGAGGTCTCTTTCAGCGGTCGAGAGGAGGGAGGCCATAACGCGTTAGGCCACGCATCGTATGCGCGTTCCGCGAGCAGCAATTAGAAAGGGTCACCGCCCTCAGCGGGGATAGGGTGACAGAGCGAGATGGCCGTACAAGTGACGTGCTCGCCTCCGTTCTATTATTGAGTATACGAAATTGTTCAGTGCAGGCGCATCAAGTAGCCGTATAGTATGCGAAACGAGGTCGTTACACGCGGGGCCATAATGCAGTCACAGTTTGCTACTCGACGATTACGCTGAAACGCGATAACTGGAGGAGGATCGTGCGAAGTGTATACGATTGAGTCTCCCGACGAAACGCGGGTTTAGAGAGAAAGCGGACGCTCGCGAAAACGACATTTTCGTCATTGAAGCATGACGGCTCTATATTTCGTTGAGTTTCAAATTTGCTTATACTGTCTTAAATCTTAACTCCACACGGTCAGCTATTCTATATATTTCTAAAATAAATTCCTTTCAGAACAAAAAAATGTAATTGCGGCGTTTTTAGAATGTTACAATTTACTTTTTTTTTCTCTAAATATGCATTATTATTAGCAACAATAAGTAGAGTATGACCAGTAACTGTTGCTACAGAATCGCTCATTTATTACTCAGACTATTGGTCCAAATATCTCGGTACATTCTCTCTTGACACGTCATAAAGCTTTCCTGGCTTGCTCGCCTGCTTGCTTGCTTGCTTGCTTGATTGATTGATTGATTGATTGATTGATTGATTGATTGATTGATTGATTGATTGATTGATTGATTGATTGATTGATTGATTGATTGATAATATAACATTTCGATTATAAACTTATGTGTGGATTGATCACTGCTGAGAGAGTTTTTGTTTTACGGCCGTCTCTCCTTGCGGCCTTTGTCTTTGGGGCCTTTGTCTCAGAGATGCTGTGAGAGGTGCAGTGTACACAATTTCCACATTTATTTTTAGCGCTGATTTGCCGGATCTTAAACTTTGGTTAATACATAAAAAAAATGGCCAAGCTTGCACTAAGTCACGCAAGGCTTAAAACAGCGAAGCTGGACGATTCTGAAGTCTAATCTGGTTGCTTCGAGGTTGTTGCTAGGCTTTAGCTAGATGATGCTAGGTTGTTTCTAGGTTGATTTTCAGCGCAGAGAGGTTCCAGATAAACCACGGACAGTAACAGACACGACCGGCATGTCAAAACTCTAGAGACAGAAACTCGCGCTAAAATGGAGCGTTGGCCACTCTCATAGATCTACGGGCACGTCGAAGTTGGCTTCCATCGCTTCGGGGTTTTCTTCTAGCCGCCGTTGCCTCTCCCGTTCCTTCGTATTCTCTTGTTGTACGTACACGGGGTCTTTGGCTCACCGCCATCGCTTTGAAGCCATTTCTTGATATAGCTGTTGCAGTCTTCATTTTTAGTGGACCAGTAGTGAGAAGTGGGATTTGTCCAATTTCTGCGGCACATACCCGCGATGACAGCCATTTCTTGGACTAACTGTTGCCTTCTTCATTTTAAATGCGAAGCATTTCTTTGCGTGCTGTAAGCACTTTTGCGTATCTATCTATCTATCTATCTATATATCTATCTATCTATCTATCTATCTATCTATCTATCTAGCCGCCTACGTCTCAGTGCTCTCGTGATGGCCTCCTTAACTTGGGGTAGACCAAAATTTGTATGGGAGGGTAAGAGGTATTTACGAATATGTGTGGCTGGTCATGACATAAATAACGTGAAAATCGCGTCGCGTACGTCGTCAAACTCATTTCTCCCTACACGTGTGGCTCATAGCCGTACACCACGGGCCGCGGAATGCGGGTATGCACCACCGGACTTTGACGATTTATATCTACCCAGGAACGGCGAGAACAGGCATTGGTAAATTAAATGCGAGAGCGTTAAGAGAAACTGACATCGGTGGCGTTGACACTGGTAATTTAAAGCCGACAGCATTAAGAAAAACGGACACCGGTGGCGTTGACGCCAGGGATACAAAGAATAGAAATCAGTGTCCCAGCAGGAATCGAACCCAAGCATTCTGCGTGGCAATCAAGCATTCTACCACAGAGCCACGTCAGGTCTCGAAACTGCTTTGGAAGAACACCCTATGCAGGCGTAATGTTGGTGAAACGTATATTGTGGTTGCAGTGCTGGACTATCTAATTTTATAAACAGTACATATTTACTCCTATGAGGCGGGCGTCATGTTGGATTAACGTCAATTGTATACTTAAGCGCCATCCATTATAGTTGGTCTACGTAGCACTATCCAGGGCTACCATTCTTGCAAGCACAAGCTCTACATATCAGCTTACGGCTTCTAGTGTTGGCAATATCCACGTTTCTGTTGGCATCGTTACACAACTGTAAACAACCGGTTATATGAAACATATGCGACTGTTCAACATTTCTGTGCGTGCAACATTTGTAGATATCGTTAGCGTCATTTCATAACGTTTCGCTCGTTAAAAAAATTACAACTCAGCCACCTTACCCCCGGATGCTTCGCATAATATCGATTCCCATGGTACTTGGGATCTGCCTGATTTTTTAGTGGACCAGTGAGATTTGCACAATTTCTCTAGCAAATACCCGTTCATAATGATGATAGCTTTTGTGGTCATCCATTTTACCTCGAACTTTAAATGAACGTTCACGTTTCCAGGAAATCCAAAATTGTGCACAGTCGATGCGACTTTTCCAGAGAAACTTTCCTGGCCGCTGCCACAGGCCTACACACTCCGAGTCAAGGGCGAACTCCTTACAGCCCAGCCAAAGCTAGACCGATACGTCAGCGCGCAATTAACACTGGGCCCCGCATATTGCACCACATCGCGCCGCGAAGTACGAGTCGAGAGACATATGGGGAGCCGTGAGCAGTTCTCGTCCAGCGAGCGAGAACTGACGAGAGGATGACGCATACTGCTAAAGCTCGGGTTCGCGCGGCGCAGCTCCATTTTCAATAAGATCCTCAGCTCCTGGCCGGGTCCTCGCTCCGAATGATTAAAACCCGCTAATTGACGAAAGCGGGCCTGCCGCGCGCCCTTTCGACGTTCGCCGATATGGGGGCGCCCCCCGTCCGCAACGGCGGTGGGACTTATAGAAAGGCCTCAGCTTCAGGGTTGCAGCGTCACCGACTGACTGCCTTATACCTGAAGATGCATTTCGTTTACCTCGTCAGAGCGCCTGTATGATGCCGTACTTACGGTACATCGCTACTGTGTGCAGTTCTGACGGATTGAAACGCGAAAATTTAGAGCTATGTAATGCTCATATTTTCGTTTCCAGCGTCTACAGTCCGTGTAATATCGGCTTAATTTTGACTCGAAAACTTACATCAGTGCAAACATTATTTTTAGCGCCCAGATTTGCAGCGACATGCTGTGGTTATCACGAGCAGTTGCTCATGACAGTCGATATATTAAAAAAAATGATTATATTTTACCCTCAGTGAGAGGGCAAAATATAAATAGCGTAAAATTATAAACGCGAGACGTTGTAAAATTAATCATCAATGAAGAACAAGACCTATTCATGCTCTTGAGCGTTCTCATATGTAAAGCAAATTCTTAAATCTTTGGAGAGCAGACAAGTGTAAGTTTATGACATGCATTAAATATAGCCGGAGGGGATAAGTGAGCCCATATAGACATTCGTGCCTCCCTTCCGAGGCATCTGCGCTTATTAGGGCCCATCTCAGACAGGCTTCGAATATGATTGCAAAACAGCAAATACGGAAACTTCGTAACGAAGGACAATGGCTGCCACCAATTTCTAGAGCAAATATCGCTAGACGGGACACAAGGACCGGTAGGCAAATATATCTTTTAACGGAAGCTTGAGACAGCATGTATGAATAAATATGTGATGAATTATGCAAGCACGCACGTGTGCACGCAAATTCATTTTTTAGATTAAATTGATGTATGTAAGGAGCCGCTGGGGATGAACTTGCTAACGCAAGTTCATCCCCAGCCGCTCCTTACATACATTTATATATATATATATATATATATATATATATATATATATATATATATATATATATATATATATATATATATATATATATATATATATATATATATATATATATATATATACATACATTTATATATATATATATATATATATATATATATATATATATATATATATATACACAGAAAAGAAAACAGACCTGCGTGCGAAGCAATTTTATTGACGTTTCGCTCGGGGTCCGAGCTTCATCAGAAGCTCGGACCCCGAGCGAAACGTCAATAAAATTGCTTCGCACGCAGGTCTGTTTTCTTTTCTGTGAATATTCCACCGGACCTAGGAACCCTCTGTTGTTTTGATATATATATATATATATATATATATATATATATATATATATATATATATATATATATATATATATATATATATATATATATATATATATATATTTATATAAAGGAAAGAATTGTAAACTTAAGGGCTCGTTTGCTTTGTTAAACACAGTATTAATGAGAACTAACAGACAAAAATGCCAAGGAAAGTATAGGGGAAGCCATTAGCAGTAATTGTAATGTAAATGTGAAGAAAGGAAAGTGGACGAAAAGATAACTTGCCACCGGCAGGAATCCGAACCTGCGACCTTCGAATAACGCGTCCGATGCTCTACCACTGAGCTACGGTAGCGGTCATCCCTCCGTCCACATTATAGGGTATATATGTGTACTTAAACGTGGGAGCGTCAGTCAGCGCCGCCTGTTGCCATTACGGCGAGTGTGGAACACCCTTTTTTGCTGACTGACGCTCCCACGTTTAAGTACACATATATACCCTATAATGTGGACGGAGGGATGACCGCCACCGTAGCTCAGTGGTAGAGCATCGGACGCGTTATTCGAAGGTCGCAGGTTCGGATTCCTGCCGGTGGCAAGTTATCTTTCCGTCCACTTTCCTTTCTTCACATTTGCATTACAATTACTGCTAATGGCTTCCCCTATACTTTCCTTGGCATATTTGTCTGTTAGTTCTCATATATATATATATATATATATATATATATATATATATATATATATATATATATATATATATATATATATATATATATATTAGGTCGTGATTCTCGGCCCGAGCCCGGCCCAGAGACTCAAAAGCGAGACCTGGGCCCAGGCCGAAACCGAGAGATCATTTCACCTACCCGGCCCGGCCCGGCCCGACCACAGATCGGGCCCGACTGGGATCCGATCCAAGAATCTAGGTGGTGTTGCCCGAACATGGAATTGACAGCAAGTCCTTTTAAGTAGCAAATATGTAGGTTTTGTTGGAGCATGTTACGCCAACAAGCATGCTTTAATCTACGGTAACTACTCGTACAAAAGGGCCTTACTTTGGTAACAGATGACCGGAGATATTGAGTACGATGAACGGTCATTCGGCAGAGGTATACTGTACATATTGTTTCTACAAGTACAATGGTAATCATCAAGACAGTTTGGTAGCAGATATCGTAGCAAGAAAGTGGTTTGCAGCATGAGTTTAGTTTCAACAGGGCGCTCAATATAAGGACAGAGGAGACAAACAACAGAACGATATCTTCGCTTTGTTTATATTGCGCTCTTTAGTGAAATTTAAAGGAATACTGAAGCAAACTGGAAAATTTTGAGGAAATACTGTAAACGAATTCGTGCGATTACATCGAAAAGAATTGTCGTCACTTATCGAAGTTTTCAGCGGGTGGTCTTAATTTCTACGTTTTTATGAGCGTCCGCCAAGCCACCCGTCCTACGAGAGTTGAAAGCCGTGACGACATGACACCCCCCATTCGACAGCCGTCCGTCCAGCAACCGTCTTCCGTGACAGTCAGGCAGTCCGGTCCAGCAACATGGTCCATCGTGCAGCGGCAGCAGTAGATAAATTAAATGTTAAGGAGGATGTAAAATACGTGGTTTCAGCAGCTTCGTTGCGGCAGTAAGGCCGTTACTGCGGCTTAATGGAGGCATCGCAGTACATCGCTTTCTGTTTACTCATGCGGTCGGCGTTCGACCGTTGCGCATTTCGTTTTTGCGCGACGAGGCATCGAATGTGTGGAATTTATCAGCCGTTTCATAACGTTGTGCCCACGACAGCCGCTGTCACGTCCACGCTACCTCAAGCCATTTACAGGTTGAATTGATGAAAGTTAGTTGGCTTCGTCACGATGTAGATCACGGACTATTCGAAAGCATGGCTCGATCATTTGCGCGCGTCACACGTATATAGATTGACGCCACAGTCCCATGGTTTTGCTGTTCTTTTTTTTTTTTTGTTCAGACTTAGCTAAGTGAAGCGAAGAAGTGTTCCGAGTTAGCAAATAAAGTCAATTTTTAATGTGTCCAGGCTTGGTGTGATGGCTGAGCAGTACGCATCCAAATTCTACGCCGCATCTGATCTCTAGGAAACGTTTGAGACGGTGTGTTGCGACCAACGATGCTGTTATGGCAGCTTTAGCGCAGCAGTAGTAAGGCATTTCCTTTCGCCGCGACGAACGCTTCAAAACCGAAGACCGACCGCGGGAAGGCATGTGTCATACCTAGCGATAAGATTCCCCGACGTTTCAGAAGGACAATAATTGCAAGCGAGTAGCGCCGACAGCGATGAACAGGCACCGCGGCCCCCGCGGCTGCTGCGGCGGCGCGCGCGCGTGGTGTCGTGACGTATTGCAGCTGCTAACGGCGGCCGCTAGGGCGCTAGGCACAACCGAAAATCGCTGAAAGATGATGTTTCTATTCTTGATTTTCTTTTAGATCTCTTAAATTTGTTTTGTTTGCCATTTTCAGCGGTTAAACTATTGTTCTGCTATCAAATATCGCCCGCAAATTTAACGTTCCGTGTTCCTTTAAAGCAGGCTATAATCAAACCCAATCGTGCTCTCTTCTCAATATATAGCACCATTTTCAGCATAGTAGCACCTTGGCACGGCAAGAGAAATAGAGGAAAAAAAGCCAAAGTAATTACCTTTGTTGTATATATGCTAACCTAGATAAAAATTTTAACGAAATCCGTACACAACGTGTACTTTTCGAAATACGTATAAGCAGCCGAAAGGACGAAAAAAAAAGTATTTGTGCTAGCATTATTTTCGTATATCACACCTCTGCTAGTATATACAGTCTATAGGGCCGAATAACTTGTGTCTCTATCTATTGTTTGCTGAGTTTCTTGTTTGCTCTTACCTGTACTTTTTTACTCACTCCCCGTTCCCCTCTCCTCTCCTCACTCACTCCTAATGCCTTTGGCCTTCAGGGCATCAATAAATGAAAGTGAAATAAGTTTTTGTGGTATAGCTTACGGTTCATTTCTTTACGTGTTTATTGTGCGAAAAGTCAAATTATCAAGAGATTCCGTCTGTGAGCACGCCATGCTTTGTTGCGTCAGATACCTTCCGCGGTACAATTCCTTCAACTGCTTGGGCAAGCCGCAGGGGCGCACGAAATGTGACCTTGCGAATTGTGAACGCGCGGCAGCCGTAGTTGTCAGACTTCTCCCATTGGAGCAAATTTCGGACGTCTCTGCGGCTTTCTGAGAATGAACATAGCTTTCCGGCCCATCGCTTTATTTCTCTTGTTCCCAAGCGTCGTACTACTCTTCAATATAATCTATAAAACTCCTCTTTGAGGGTCTCTTGGAGGTTTGAGCAGTGTATACAATTTGATCTCTTTTCGGGGGTCATTCCAGTTTGGTAATAAAGGCACAAAAAGCTTCTCGATGCTTACTCATTGTATGCATATGGTTCAGGGTAAGGGGACATCACCCTGTACGGAATCAGTTCGGAATCAAAGAGGCCTAATCACTGAGCTGGAAATCCAGACTTGCAGCCAGATTAACATGTTGGAGGTACAAAAAATCAGACTCAGTTACCGAAGTGCGAAGTTCGTGTGAATTGGAATTAGATGAAATTAGGCCAAAGGGGAACGGAATAAAATTATTATTTCAGGTTCTCAGGGGTCACAGAAATATTGATAAAAGTATATAAATACGAGAGACTGGAAGACTTAGCAAAAGAATAAATCATAGTGCAGCCATTAGACCTTACGCCACCCGGACAAACCTCTTTCAGTGTCCGTTTTTCCTAAATGTTATAGAAAAATGAAATGGACTACGTGCACAAATTGCTGAATGCGCGGATTTAAAGGATTTTGAACATTTGCTTGACATCTATGTTCCTTAAAATTCGTTGGATGATGTCTCGATGTTTTGCGTCTCTTGTCATGCCAATTGTTGACGATTTTTGGGTTGCTTTTGTTATTGTTTATGACATTTGATGTTACTTGAGTGTAAAAAAATCTACACCATCTTCCCAAAGGGAACCCTGATGGGATGCGAAGCAGCTGCGTTGCGCATGGGAGCGGTGGAGAGGGTGAAGCGAGAGAGAGGTGACACGTACAGACATGTTTCAACGCGTACGTTAGGTGCGCGTCAGGCGGCAGCTGCGGGCGCTCCGGCGAGCGCAGGCGAGGGACATTTCACGATAACTGCCCACGAAGCCATGTCTCGCGCACGTCATGGAAGAAAATGAGTTTTGTTGACGTTTTCAGCGCAACGTTGATTAGAAAACAGACGCGATATCCGAATATTAAAGCAAGAATATCTGGTTTCAGAAACGCGCACACCGCACGCTCTACAGGCTGGTAATACTTATTTTCCATTTATTCGGCGGCACGTCGGTCCGGAGGAAATTACGATGACGCGAAATTAAATGCGACGATACGGCCTTTCATCGGATTACCGCTAACGCAATCAAGGGGAGACGAGATCAGCCGCAAAAGACAGACAGACGTTCACCGCGCGATATGGCACTCGGGGCCTCTAATTTAGCCTAAAGCCGCCGCCGCACGCAGCGCATGCAAGGCATGCGAGTGAAGGGACATCGAGATTAATATCGCAGCTCCGTTTCCCCCATCCCCCCTTTCTTTCCCCCCGAGGCGATTCGTTTGCTGCCGAGAGCTGATGAGAAGCGCACCATCATATCGCTGACCGGCGCTGCTGAGTCACACAGCCAGCAGTCGGATCGAACATTCATTATTCGCTCCTAAAACAGGACGTGGCGCGCGGCCGCTATGAGCAAACCACGTGACCTTGCTAACGGCTCACATCGCGAGCCGCACCCGTCATTAAGTCGCGTTCGCAGCACCGAGCACGGATAGATTTGCAGCGCACGAGCTATACGGGAAGATGAACCGTCGAAGTGGGGTAAATTTTAAGGCTATAACCGAGGCTCGCGGTGTAAGTTCGCGGTGCTGCTTTGGTAAAGTACCACGTCGCTCTTTCATCCTTTCCCTCCTGGTTCCGTCCTTAAAAATCTCGTCTTTTGTTCTATCGCCTCGTACGAGACGTGTAATTTATGTCCCTCTTTTGCTTATTGCCCGCACTTTGCGTATAGCGTATACGCCTCATTCCAAAAATGCTTTGCGGTCACACAATGCGGTGAAGTGGCAGAAAACGGGAGGGATGCCACGCCTTCTTCCAGGGACGTCGTTATGGCTTATGTGAAGAAGCGGAAATCGCCGTTCGGGCGGTGATAACGCGAAGAGAAGGGGGGAGGGGGGGGACAGAAGAAATTATGATGCCCCTAACAATGCCGCACCAGACCGAATTATTTGGCGCGTCCTTTATTCGCTAAACAAAAAAGAATGACGAGACGGCGATTATGGTAACGCCGGACACGCGTATTCAAAGGACGTTTTACACGCTTCACTTAGTCGGAATACCTCGTGCTGACAGAAGCATTCATTTGAGGAGGGAGATAGAAGCAGATGGGAAAGGCAGATAGTTTAACCAGAAGGAGATATATGGTACATGATAAAAGAAGGTAGGCGTTCAGACATGGACACAAAAGAAGAGATCAGAACAACACAAACGCAAAGAATGCAATGCAAACAACACAACACAAACAGCGTGGTGCTTATTTTATCACGAATCCGTATCAAAAAGCTCTCTGTCGTTCTCAGTATGCTACTCTACACTGGAGGATAGGCAACGGTGAGTTTGAAAAATAGCAAAGCAGAGAGAGAGAGACTGAATCAGCCAGGGAAATCTGCGACCGTGCTGGCGACTTCGCGTAGCTTGCATATACACCATGCGTACACGTTCTTGATGCAGCAGCACTTAACTCAGAGGTTCGCACTTAACTCATCAGGCTTGCGCGTAAGAGCATTAAAGAAACCAAGGTGTACGAAGAATAACACAAGGAAAGCAGCTAATGTCCAGCAGGGAGAGGCGTTTGCTCGTGTAGCATGCAAATGACGACCCTCTTCGCCGAAAAATTTATGCGCCTTGCTCCAAGCTCACTGGCACGCCTTTCTTAGGAAAAAGGGAAGCAAATATGTGAACGTCGGCAGCCTCTTCACCCCCTACCCCTCATACCACTTGCTTACATATATATGTTTGTTTTTCTCGGAAAACTTAGAGGGATAGGCTTGCGCTGAGCTATGCGTTTGTAACGACCTTCGTTAGCGCTACGCTCTAGCCCCACACAGAGACCTACTGCTCGTGAAAATGCCCAGAGCTGTGCTTAAGATGTTCTTGCTGTTGTTGCCTTAATATCTTGAGCATAAACGCAAGGAAGGAAGGAAGAGGAAAATCAAGGAAATGCAGGAAGGTCAACCAGGCGCGCGTCCGGATTGCTATCCTATTCACTGGGGGAAGGGGAATGAGGGATTAAAAGATAGGGAGATAGAAAGAAAAGAGTATACAAAAAACACTGCTGCGTTCCATAGTACTGAGCGCAGGCTCTCGGGCGAATCACGTTGCACTGGAGGTAGACGAGTAATGATGCCTACTGAAGGCTTGCAAGTACTGGACATAGACCATCCAGCACCTGTTGCACGGACTGAGCGTATGGGGATTTGAGCTTCCCGGCGAACATGCGAAGTGTGTCTAGGAGTGACTGTAGAACTACGACGATTGCTTTGTCTTCTTCAGGCCACTAGACAGTCGGTGATTCAGTGTTCACGATTGCCGACGTGCGCTGTGACTCTGCATTTGGCTGCGACCTCGGCAACGAAGGCCAAGCTGCGTCGGAGGTGACCATGCCTTCCTTGGTGTTGTCGTTTACGCCGGCCGTCACCCATCCCTGGGACTGTGGCTTCGGCAATGTAGGCCAAGTGGAATTCGTACCGGCCGTGGAGGGTCCGGTTGACAATGGAGGCAGTGAAGCAGGGCTCAAGAGGCGCTGTAGATGCAGATGCATTGGTCTTCTTGGATGAACCTCGGCGCCGATGTCGCCGCTTTCTGATGGTATCGGCGGCCTCGCGATGTGATGTATGGTCCCTTGTCATTTGTTGCAACACAGCTATTTGCCTCTTCATTTTTGGGCACTCTCTTGAGGAAGCTTCGTGGGGTCCATTACAATTGGAACACTTCTGGACATTTGGTATACAATTGTCAGCGCAGTGGGCTTGAGCGCAGCGAGAACATACTCGCCTATTTTCGCATACGGTTCTCACGTGGCCTAGCTTCATGCAGTTGTGACATTGCAGGGGTTTCGGCACAAAAGGTCTTACAGAATGTCGGAAGTGGCCCACCTTTACATAGGATGGTAGAGAGTTGCATTTGAAATCTATTTTCACGCAGCGTGAGGTACCCAAACGAGCAACCTTGGCGATGATGGTAGCTTCGTTAGCTGGTTTGACCAGGCCACACAAGTCGGAGCTGGGAATCGCAGCTTCAACATCGTAGATGACGCCGGTGACGACGTTGGAGCCGACTGGGATATAGGAGCGGACGTTGATTCCATCCAGCGCTGTGACATTTCGTAGTGTGTTCAATGCGGTTGCATGCGAAACATCAATCGCCATGACGTTCTTACGCGGGTTTACTCGGATGTCGATGATTTCATCTGGCACCAGTCCCTCGAGCAGCGCCGAAACAGATTGCCTGTTGAGGCGCTTCATGTTGCCGTTGGGGTCAACAGGAACGAAAATGATGGTGTCGGCCTCGGGCCTTCGCTGCGCTCCTTCATTCGGTGTGTTGGGGGGACGAAGAGGCCCTGGTTTTACGTCTCTTCGACTTTCGGCTCGTCACAAGTTCGAAGTCGTCGTCAGATGGCCCCTCACCTGTCAGTGAGTAGACATCAGTGTCCTCGCTGTCGCAGTAAGGGCCCGTCCGCTTCCTGGACGCGGCCGCCGCGGACGCCGCAGGACCTGGCAGATATCCGAACTGGTCCATGTTCATCGCCGATGAACGCAGTGGTAGGCTTCACGAGGTTCACATATTATTGCACAAAAAAGGCAAGAGATACTCGAACAGCGTTGGTTGGTTGGTTGACCCTTGTTATTCTGGCGCAACCCACAATGGGGGGATCGGCCATGAAACGGGCGGTGCCTTGTTATGTAATTAAATGAGTTTATATTCTTAAAATGTTTAGTGATAGATTATTTTTTGAAATAACTTCTTAGCTTAATTCAGGAGCGTACTGCTAGGCAGACACTTCGTCGTCGTCTCCGCATAAACGCAAGAACCTGCAAGTAGTTAGGCGAAAAAAATTTGGTCGGTCGTGCGCTTTCATATCCAGAGTTCCTGCTGCTTTAGACATGACTGCATCGCTGTTTATGCTTTTGCTTCGTTTCTTATGACTGGCAGCATTTTCGTGCGTTTAATTTTACGATATAATTTCATATGACATTTCAACCTTGCCTTTGTATACCCTAGGAACTCATTTATAATTGTGCTTCCTGAAAGCTCTTGCGACTGGTTCAGCGTTTTGTAGCCAGCATGACGATTCACGTCCTCGATTTCTTGTCTTATTAAGGCGATCCTTAGATGCCTTATCAAACGCGAATGGCTTCGGCATCGACTGATGCAAAAAGTCATCATGTGATGACGTCACCCTGTGACGTCATTGTGATGTG
The DNA here is from genome assembly GCA_030522465.1 of Rhipicephalus appendiculatus. Classification (NCBI taxonomy): domain Eukaryota; kingdom Metazoa; phylum Arthropoda; class Arachnida; order Ixodida; family Ixodidae; genus Rhipicephalus; species Rhipicephalus appendiculatus. The sequence goes on from JALIZH010032971.1 coordinate 4,605,283, forward strand.
GCAGAATCAACGAAATTTATACGTCATAATGACGTCACATCACATGACGCCATATGATGACGTCATCACATGACATCGTCGCTCGGTCAAAGGTAGGCCGATCACAAAGGCACTGCAAAAGCATGTGAGCTGCAGAAAGGTTCCAATTCCTCGAATCCCGGGGGGCAGTGCAAAGCCACATTGGGTGCGGAAAGCTTTCGGGCAGCATCAATACAATCGACGGAGAAGAAAAAGAAGATTGACTTCGCCTTCTAGTCGTCTTAGTTTCGGAAATGCATATGGGACCATGTGATTTTTGCTGATTTGTCTTTCGTGCAACGTGTGAAATAATCGTATTGTTTAAAGGACAATTAGTACTGTTCACTCAAGTTTGGTAGTGCCATTGTGGTCGTTTGCGTGTGACCAATACATGAAGCTGCTGTCTTGTGCTGTCTGTGATAGGGATACAGTACTATCACATACATGCCGGGGTTGTTTCACAGTAACACCCTTTTATTTCTCTTTCTTTTTCCCCTTATTCAGAGCACAAATGTGAATGACGGAAATTCAGCCAACGGGAGCGCTGCAATGGTTTTTCGAATGACTGAGCCAGGCATGATAGGAAGGAGGAACAGTTGGTCAGGTGACAAACTAACTTAAGTCCCTCTTACACGACTTAGACACGGCATCCGTGTGGGACATGTGACATATAGGACGCGACGTTATCGCAAAGCATTTAGCGAGTGAGCCACAGCTGAGGGGCTGGCATCGACTTGGTGCCCAACATCAACAAGTGTTTGTGGCTATCGTTGTCATCAGATCATTCGCGATCATGAGTAGCGGGTACCCTAACTCAGGACACTGAAGAAGTGCTGTTGTGATGCACGCAAAGCCTTTCACTCGTAAAGGCTCGTTGGCACCTGCGACTAGGACCGGTCGCACGACCAAGTTGGTCGCAAAGCGACCGCTCGCAATTGGTCGCAAAAGGCCACTTTCATCGCAAAGCGACTGCTTTGGTTCAGTCGCGAGACTGAAGTCTTAAACCTCTAAACTAACCAAATGTGCAGGAACAGGACGTCGGCTTATTTTACGGGGCAAGGGCAATGCGAGCCGGCGTGCATTCTCTGTGACGACGGGTATTAGTGTGAAGATCGGTCGCGTAGAGTCGCTTTTTGATATCACCAGTCGCAAACGATAGCGCCATCATTGCTTGACGCAGATGTGAAGGAGCCTTAACTTCTGCTTGCCTCTGCGTCGTTGATAATACTTCCTTCGTCACGAAAGACCCCCATATTTTCTTACGTAGTAGGTTCATAAAAAAGGTTTGGGAATTGTTGGCTATGCACCGTAACCTCAACAACAAAAAGAAAAAAAAAACCTTTAAGTAAAATATGCGACCTTGTTGCACTCAGGAACCCTATCAATTATCCGCAGTTTGGTCCGGAAGAAAGGGCTGGTGCCGACAGAAGGGCACAAAGAAAGAGCGTCAAGCTTAATGAATGCTTCGGAGGCTTTTCCTCCTACACAGAAAACAAACACTCGTCGCAGTTTCAACAAAGGCAGTTTTATGATGTCTCGAGAAGCCTGAAAGGTCCTGCGCTCATATAAACTAAACAACTTGGGTCTTGCCCTATATACACATAGTGAAACCTCACAAAACTGCTATTGTTCAAACTAGGATGAGTTTGTTCGCTGTTCAGAAAAGAACGTACGCTATTTGCCAGACGGTGTTCCGTGAAACCGTGGATTCTATCGGAGATCTACAGACAAAAGTCGACCCGAACTCAACGAATTCGAAACAGAGAACAATATTTTAATTTATGTCTTATTTTCTAAATGACAAGAGGAAATTTCGACTAAGAGAAATGCTGTGTGTTTGCCTGAATAATATGCGAAAGTTCTGGCGCGAGTTACTATAGACCGAACGAACGAGAAGGAGTTGGGCCGTCGGTGCCGCTAGCGATTGTCCTTGCTTGTCGAGAGGCTACCACGGCGCCGTCCTCAGCTGCGCACACACGACTCGAATACTCATAGAGAAGTGCGGCCCGCCAAGTCACTCCGGCAAAACGCAGCTGCGCCGTCGCGACTGACTTGGCATTGTGTTCGCGAGGTTTGTCGCAGCGAGAGAGTTCCCTCTCCCAGAACTTGCTCTAACAGACGACTCTTAATTAGTTGCTTCCAGACAGGAGGCACCCTTTTGGGTCGATAATATTGTTAATAGATGTACGCCTACACAGCGTGACAGGCGGGTGTGGACGCCGCTTTGAAGAAAGCGATGCGATCAGCAACAACTGTTGCAGCACGGACGCGTTCATCTTGCACCGCCAAATCTATTATTGCGATAGCAATTATATGGACACTCGCGGCTGGTTTTCGCCGTCGGCGTCATTTGCCGTATATGTATATGTATATATATAACTGGCCCCGCCCGTCCTTCGTGAGCGTGAAAAGACGCGAGGGGGGGGGGGGGGGGGGTCCCTCGAGCGACCTTAGATTTTACGAGCGGGGGCGCGCGCGTTATCTCCCCTTCTCGGCGGCCGACAACGGGGGGGCCGGTGTACCCTTCTACGTGCTGCGCTCTCAACGCGAAGAGAATTCTCTTAAACAAGCGTTTTCTAGAGTTGCGTGAGATCGGATCCAAAAAGAGTTAGCTGCCAGCCTCACTTCGTATAACATTACAATTTTTTGCTATCGCATTCATTGCTTCACCCTTGTGGTGACACTGTGACTTTTTATGACTGAACCACGCAGAAGATGATATAATAATTGTCAGGGTTTTACGTGTCGACACCCCTTTATGATTATGAGAAACGTCGTAGTGTAGCGCTCCGGAAATTTCGTCCACCTGGAGTCCTTTAACGAGCACCTGAATCTAACTAAGTACGCGGACCTCTAGTATTTCGCTTTCACCGAAATGAGGCCGCCGCAACCGAAATTCGATGCCGCGACCTTCGGGTCAGCAGTGAAGCACCATAACCATTAGACCACGCACGTGCAAGTTTTTAAGGCGAAAGCCTTTAATGTCTGTCCGGCGTCCGTCCGTCCGTGTCCGTCCGTCCGTCCGTCCGCGTCCATCCGTCCGTCCGTGCCCGCCAGTCCATCCGTCCGTCCGTCCGTCCGTCCATGTGTCCGTCCGTCAGTGTCTGTCCATCCGTCAGTCCGTGTCCGTCCGTCCGTCCGTCCGTGCCCGTCCGTCCGTCCGACAAAACAAAAAGACGTGGCATAGTCAGTCGGATGGCCACAAGCTTTCGCCGAACACACTTTGGAATGTACAAAGTGTCCATTTTTTTTTGCAGTAGTTTCCGCCGAGAACATGTGGCAAAACAAGCAAGAGAGAGACAGACAGGCCGGGAGGGCAAGGGAAGGTTAAAAAGAGAAATGGAAGAGAGGAATGGCAGGGAGGTTAACCAGAAGAAATATCCACTTTGTTACCCTACATCGGAAGGGGCTGCTAGAACAATTACAAACAACTGAGAAGTTTATTAGGCTATCATGGACGGCCGTAGTGCATGCACTGATGCAGATGACCACATGCTTTGGCGCCGTAACCGAGTAACTGCACGTCAAACCAAAATCAACAATTGAGTAAGCAGCTTCCAGTCGCAGAGCCATCACAAGAACTCCGCAGTCTTATCTCGCCAAAAGTTTGACATATAGCTGCGGGGGGCTTCTTTGGCACCGGATAAGCAGCATAAGTACTTATTAATGGGCTTTCGTACAGGTTAGCAGATCACTGGGGACTTGAGGGCTGCAGGTCGGGACGTGAAATGCAAACTTTTATCGCTCTATGCAAAAAACTGTGGCGGATTTCGCAAGAACATAATCTGTACATGTTTATTCTAATCCGAAATTATTCGAACAACAAGAAGGCAGTGCACCATGTCCATTTGACTAAAGGTGCAATGACAAGATTTCGGTATGTTGCCGAACGCGCAGATCATAATGAAGGAATATTGTGAGTGCGCCCATCACATGTCTTTTTCAGTGGTCCAGTCAGAAACAAGGGCATGCTTTTACTCCTTCTTGGTGTTCGTCGCGCTGTACTGTTCTGCAAGTGTTATGGCGGCAGGACAAGCGCAGCTCCCTTTACGTTTATGCAGACCTGTTTGAACTCTATTCTTGCTGTCGGTTTGCTGGATCGTACGTAAAAAGTCGATATGAAGCATCTTTTGTGACCAAAGTGCAATGCTGGCGGAAAGCGGCCGCGTTAGTTTATCAGACGACTTCTCTAATGCATTCTATTGCTTTGAGAACTTTTTACCGATAAAATAAAGTCGTAAGCGTGCTTTTGTTATACAACCTTTGTGGGAAAAGTGCCAGGGCAATTTCAGGGGCGAAGCTCCTCAGGGTGTGGGTCGTTCCCTCCTCCGTGCATAGTACGTAGCCACCTCTAGTTTATGAATTGCTCAATAGATGGCGTTGTGTGTATATGTCTTTGGAAATAATATCACTAGATGGCGTTAGTGGTTTTTCGTATACGTTGATGATTAAAGATGATAGATGGCGCTGTTATAATAAGAAAAGGGGGGAGATAAAGAACAAAAATGAAGAAGGGGGAAAATAAGGTCATTCTGCCTTAAGAAGCAGAGAGATGGACCGTGAACTTATATTTTTCTTTGCTGTAATAACATAGATTTAATCAATGTAGATAAGGCATTAGGCCACCATAAAAAGAAAGTTTTTTTTCGAGCCTGGTGGCAGACATGTCACCGCCCCGATATAAAGGGGACGCTCATAGCATCCATCCATCCATCCATCCATCCAGGGGCTCGCTTTTGGCGCGCTTTCTCTTTCGCTCGGAGTCGCGAAACCAGGGCAGCCGGTATCTGCGGAGCATGCGGCGGCTCCGGTACTCACGGCGGCACAACCCATAGCCAAGGACGCGTGGCTTTCACAACTCACAGCAGCGTTCTGTGGCGATGCATGCGGAGGCGAGACGTTGCGTCGAGCACTGGTGTGGACTTCGGCGTCTTAGTAGGTGGCATCGTCTTCCTCTGTCGTGGAACGCGAACTGGCGTTGTCGCTGAGGCTGGGAGCGCCCGGAACACAAGTCGGCGACGCTCGTGCCCAGCTCACGATCGAACACCCAGGATCATGCAAAGACGTGACACGTGTTGTCACGTCTTTGCATGATCGAGTGGGCAATGTACGGGGGGGATTCACGGTTACCCGAATGATCCCTCCGAGCTTCGCCCACTCACCATCATTCACTTCGTGGATATGCTGTGATTTTTTTATTTCTAAGTTTGCAATATTTAAGAGGAACAAATGATTTTACGTTACCTGTTATGTGTTCTTACTTGAAATGACCTTGGCCATGTTTCTTCGCATATCACTAGGTGGCAGGGCTGTGCTTAGCAACACATTGTTCAGGTTGTTGTCGCATTAGTTACGGTGACACAATGGACGCTGGTTGTGAGCAGAGTGAGAACATTGCTTCGTAAAGCTCGGGAAAACCCATTATGAAACGTAAAAGATGATTAGGCAAGAATATTCACGCGAGGCACTTTCAAGAAGTCATGTTTTCAAAGGGCACAAAAGGTTTCGTGAAGGTAAAGATTCACTGCTAGACAATGACAAGCGTCCACGCATCGCTGTTACAGATTTCCCTGCCACAGTTACAGAATTCCCTGCTTGCAGTTCTTATAGATAGAAAATGGGACTACTTTGATAGGAGCAGGGATCATTACATAAGTGCATTTCTGTTATTACGGCTTTTTTCCCGGAACTTTTCTGACAAAGGTTGCATGTCCCCCCCCATGGATGTCTCAAACACTTGAAACCTGCAGTACCAACCTTGCTTTACACTACAGAACACACATATGGCGCCGCTTCTGGGAGTAAGGAGTGCAGCAGGACGTCGAGATTGATGTCGTGGATGCAGTAAGCCCCAGACAGCGTGTAGCGTGGACAGCCAGTCGATGTGAGGCCAACTGGGAGCCCGGAACGCGTGCTTGGACGTTGACCTCTACAGCACGTGCGTCGGTCTAGACGGGGCCGCGCGCGCGCGCCGCGCACGCAGTCGGGTTGCCTCGCTGCTCTTGGCCTCGGTAAACAAAGGCGCCGCTTCCAAACTCCGGCAAATTTTTTATCACTGTATCCATAAAGTGTACCAGTGTTCATGAATACGTGCGGTGATCACGATTATTCTATTGCGAAAGTACTAAAATAGCAAAGCTCAGTTCGCAGGTGCTTCAACGCATATGAAGTAACCACCAAGCATTAAGCGTTAGAGCAAGCCTTCACCGCAATAAACAAATTCAGGACCCGTTGTCCTATCGGGAGAACAGGGGCAAGCGAAGTGATGTAGTATGGTATCTTTCTTTCATTCATTCATTCTTTCTTTCTTTCTTTCTTTCTTTCTTTCTTTCTTTCTTTCTTTCTTTCTTTCTTTCTTTCTTTCTTTCTTTCTTTCTTTCTTTCTTTCTTTCTTTCATTCATTCATTCTTTCTCTCTTTCTTTCATTCATTCATTCATTCATTCATTCTTTCTCTCTTTCTTTCATTCATTCATTCTTTCTTTCTTTCTTTCTTTCTTTCTTTCATTCATTCATTCATTCATTCTTTCTCTCTTTCTTTCTTTCATTCATTCATTCATTCATTCTTTCTTTCTTTCTTTCTTTCTTTCTTTCTTTCTTTCTTTCTTTCATTCATTCATTCATTCATTCATTCATTCTTTCTTTCTTTCTTTCTTTCTTTCATTCATTCATTCTTTCTCTCTTTCTTTCTTTCATTCATTCTTTCTCTCTTTCTTTCTTTCATTCATTCATTCATTCATTCATTCTTTCTTACTTTCTTTCTTTCTTTCTTTCATTCATTCATTCTTTCTCTCTTTCTTTGTTTCTTTCTTTCATTCATTCATTCATTCTTTCTTTCTTTCTCTCTTTCTTTCTTTCTTTCATTCATTCATTCATTTTTTTCTTTCTTTCTTTCATTCATTCATTCATTCTTTCTCTCTTTCTTTGTTTCTTTCTTTCATTCATTCATTCTTTCTTTCTCTCTTTCTTTCTTTCTTTCATTCATTCATTATTTTTTCTCTCTTTCTTTCTTTCTTTCTTTCTTTCTTTCTTTCTTTCTTTCTTTCTTTCTTTCTTTCTTTCTTTCTTTCTTTCTTTCTTCTATTTCTACCGCCTTTTTCAATGCTCCCTTCTGTTTCCTTCCTCCAAGCCGAGAACTGGACCTTCATCCACGTGTTCAGCAGCACGACACTTCACTTGCTGCAGGCAACAACGACGGTCATGCGCTCATATACAGGAAAACAATGGAATGTGGCAACGTGGCTTGACAAGCCATCTCGACAAAATATCAGACTGCCGTATCAGAAATGGCTGATCACCGACGAGCCCATGATGGACAGAACATCAGTTATTGGAAAACGGCGCATTAAAATACGTTCTAAAAGAACGCGCCAGCGCATAAAAACGGTGTTTGTGGTGTCTCGACTTCTTTCTTGTGTCTGTTTTTTTTTTTTTTTTTTTTGGGGTACGACACCGCCACCGAAATCTGCGAGTCGTAACGAGCTTCGCTTCAATAGGCTTTTGCTTTCGTGTTCTTGGTCAAGTGAGAGCGACAGTGACGCTTAGCGCAACTTCGTTCAGGCAATCATCGATCTGTTTTGGGCTACGCCCATGACGCACAGACCGGATGAGCTCTTCAAGAGGGATCACTTTCCTTTCATTACCCTCCGACTTTCACAGCTATGTTGTTCACGAACAACTTACAGTTCCAACCTTGAAAACACCGTTAAAGACACAGATGACACACTTTTCCTTGCGTTTATTTAAATATGTGCTGTTTGTATGTTTATCTGGCACCGACTGCTCCTTTTCACAGGAAACTAAAAAAGTGGGGCCGCCGTGATGACGAAAAGTTACAAAGTCGCACTTACGTCACCTCGCATAGTTAAGCACTCACTGCAGCTATAAGAAAATAAACACCACATAAAAACGCTGAAATTTTCACAAAGCCCAGTAACACGGAGTATATTGAAGCATAACACGTCAATGGCTTTTTCGCTCATGCTTGTCTGTTGTACCGTATTCAAGTATGTATAGAACTCAACTACGCCATCAAAGAAGGCAGGGACGTCGACCAAATTAAAACCTACCCTACACTGGGGAAAGGGGTGGAAATATTTATAAAAAAAATAGCATTTTGAAGAGACTCGCTTCGCTCCGCAGGCGACATGTATATTTGTTGTCAATAGTTAATGTTTGTTACCATATATGTGGACATTACACATTACTTACGAGTACGCCTCATCAGGCATCAAAATGCCCAATTCAGCTAACCGCAACAAGTTCGTATAAGGGACCCCGTGAGTTTTCCCTAATATACTCCCAAGTTAAAAGTATCTTCCGTCACCGCCAACATACAAGCTTTTATGTATTCTGCTTGCATTATTAAAAAAAAAAAAAACAGAAAGAAAGAAAGAAAACTCACCGTACATATCTGACTCTGCACAGCCAAATTTCCCACTGCGGAAGCTATTTCTTTTTTCTTTTTCATTTATGCGACTAAATTGTCAAGTTTTACATCTCCCTCTATTTGTTTCTTTCTTTTGCTCAGTGGATGCCTCTCAACGGTGCGCACGGAGGAGTCTTCCGGGCAGCGAAAATGCTCTACCGTTCGTGACCATCAACGCTGTTAGCCAGCGTCGTCGTTTCGGGATACGTTACTTTCCTTTGGGGTCGCCAGCCAACTGTAATGATGGTCATTGACCTCAAGATTTTAGTTCATATAGTCTCTTAGCTCAGTCAATAACACTCCGTATGTTAGCTCCCCTTAAAGAAATAAAGAGAAAGAAAGAAGCAGCTGAAGCCTACACACAAACAGTGCAGAGGAAAGCGTTTAGTTACGGTTCAAGTGCGGGAAGTGCGCCATCCGTGGCGAACGTTCGATGCGTAGCTTTGCGTCGTCGAGAAAGTGACAGAGCGGCAAGCCTTTCAGCGGGGCGCTCGCCCCCGCTGAAAAATTGCGCTTCCGTGTGGTGCGGGAAACGTACTTTTAAAACCCGGGCTATACGCTCACTTTCGCGGAGAGCCACCGACACTTATGGTTCTCGTGGCAGGGAAAAAAATTGCGGCAAACTTTTCCTGGGTGAAACATTCGTGGCATGCCCGGGCATTTAATGAGGTGAAGCAGAAGCGTAGTGTTAGGCGTATATTAACTTATTGCATTGTTCTAACAGCGTATAACTAAGAGTGACCATCATTAACTCACATAATCAAAATTAGAACAGCATCAGTATTGTGCGATTCAATTCTTTTATTTTCACATATTTTTTTTTTCGTCATGATCACTGTTTTCTGTGGCAGTTTGTATGTCCTACCTGACGTCACTACAGTTAGCTTTTTTTTTTTTTGTCAGTTTCCCCTCATATTTCTTTATGTTGACGCAACAATTACTTTTGAAAGCCAAGAAAATATTCCTTTGAAGGGCATAGATGAACGCTATTAAAAAATGTACCACGTCGTAGAATCTATGCGTACGTGGCCGCTCCGAATTCCCTGCAGTGTTCACTACAAGATTCCGCACGGAATATTAAATATTATGCAGTCTGTTCGAACAAAATAATCTGTTCGGAAGTCTGTGCGAAGTCCGTCAACATCGTGTAGCGGAGTCCGTTGAAGAACAATGTGTTGAGCGCTCTGGGAAGCTTGCCGGTTTCGATTTCGAGGAAGAAAGCAAATATTTTAAAGGGGCCCTGCGACGTTTTTTCGTCAGCATTCTGCAGCGCTGAAGTTCGTGTAGGGCCGAATGCTGAGATGAACGCAAAAAGAATTATCGAAATCTGTACAAGGTAACGAAAGTTATTAGCCTTCAAACTTCAAAACCCCAGCAGACGACGAGAGAAAACGTCCCATTTCACATTTCACTCTCCCACTGACGTCAAAGGCCGTGTCCAATCACTGCGCGCCTCTTACAGAGACATACCGGTAGGGACCCTAATACCGGACGACTTGCCTCGTGGTTGTCGATGTACAGCGCTCCTAGCGTCGTTTTTAAATTCTTTTTACATTTTAAAATTTATAAACAGAAATCCTTTTGTATCTGAGGAAGTATGAAGAGTGTTATTATAATCTTAAGCGCACAATAGTGTGGCCTGCCTGGGACCGTATGAATACTGCGCGCGACTTGTCGCGTTGAACCAATCAAAACGCACGGTCTATGTCGTCACTCCCACGTGGTGAAGTGTCACTTCCGATCCCAAAAAATAGCCGCTGTGTGTCGCTCTAGTCCGAAAACAGTGTGGTTTATCCGTAGAAATAAAATTATAACAGCTTTGTTTTTGGCGTTGCCACTCGCACAACGATATCGGTGCATTCCACAGTTCGAGAAGAAGCGATGAAAACAACACGCTGAATTCGTGTCGCAGGGCCCCTTTAAGGCGAAAGCCTTAGATGTCTCATCAAACGCGAAATCTGACCGCCGCCGTCCCGCATCGGCGGCATCGGGGACGAGTGATGCAACATCATCCCGTGATGACATAACCGTCACAGTGCCGTAACAGATCACCAAAATTTGTGATGACATTATGACGTCATCACGCGACGTCTTAGTTGGGTCAAAGGTGATCCGATCACGGAGGCAATGCCAAACCAGGTAAGGTGCCTCCGATCTTGGACGTAGTGCAAAACCACGTTAGGTGCAGGAAGCCTTCGAAGAGTAGCGGGGCAACGTCAACACATCGACTGGAAAGAAAGAGAAGATGTCTTAAGTGAATTTATAAGGGACCCTGTAAGTTTTTCCTGCTTCAGCTGCTGCTCAGCAACGTTCCTCGGGGCGTGTGGCAACGTCGTCAAAGGTTATCTCAATGCACTTCCCATATATGCAAATACATTTTCACCTGTTTATGAGATAGCTATGAACGAATGATTGATTAAAGAGCGTTTTATTTTGCCTTTCTTTCTCTGCCCTTTAGTGTTTCTCACCCCTGAAGCTCTCTGTTCCTGTTTATCACGTTGCCTGTACTTCTCACACCAAATAGTCAACCAGAGCTACTACAGTGCCTCTCCTCTATACGCACCATTTCTCTCTCTTTCTTTCTTTCATTCTGTCTTTCTTTGGAGATGTGGTAGCAGCGATTTCCAAATTAGTGCCAAGTTTCATTGTAATAGTATTAAACTGTTCGTTCAGTACATTTTTCCGACAAGCATTTCGAGCGATGTTCCCCTCCAGATTTAATTGCGATAACATCGCTTCACGGCAATATGCATCCTCAGAAAAATCTTGGACGCTGGCCAGAGACCGGAGACAAGCACCATGCACTTCCGTGCCAGCGGCCCTTGAGTTACACGTATGCTCACTAAAGAACGCGTCGCCTCACATCGCCAACGCGAGCATTCACCCTAAACCGCGCTCGGGCGGCGGCGAACGCAAAGCAACGGTAATGCTGCAAAAGTACGAAATTAGGCAGCGTCAAACACCAACAAATGATGAAACACAGGAAGGAAAACGAGAGAGAGGGAAGGCAGAGATGTTAACCAGTTTGGCATATAACCGGTATGCTACAAAAAAATTAAGCCAGTTCCACGATGTGAAAAGCATCGGACGGTGAAGTTGTCAGCTCGCGAGTGTAAATCTTATGGGCTAGCGAGGTCGCGCACATCATCATCATCATCAGTAGCAGCCGCAGCACCATTTCATTTTCACTACTACTACGATACCGACGACGACAACTACGGCACAGGGTAGACTAGACAGCTTTGCTGTGAAAAAAGGCAATGTTAGCAGCGCAACAACTTCCCATGTCGCGACCTATTTGTCATCTTATTTTCTTTTACGTGTTTCTTTGGTTTGCTTGTCACTTTTTCACTTTACAATCACGCAAATACAAAAATAAAGACCTCTGACACACTGAAGACTGTGCCACTAGCTTTCTTGTGCCTGGGACGTCAATCCCGCCACCTTAGGCCTACCATCCCTTTTTTGCTACTTAATAGAACGCCAGCTGTCTTGCTCTCAACTACATTTCTTAGCCGAGTTCCTCCGTTCACAACGCTGATCGAGCTCACCCATTTTGCAGAAATAACTCCCGACAAGCCACGTCATTCAGAGCCAGGCAACAACGAAGATAAATACGTACACAAAGAAGACAGAGGGGTTGAAGGGATGGGATAACTGGGAAGCCACGTATCTGCACTACCAGGCTGTGATGCGATTGAGTTCTTGCTCCACGTACATTTTCTATGTGAAAGTTATACTTTCTCTTTTGCTGGTGCGCCCCGCGGCGTAGCGTTTGCTTCACCGTACGAATACTGGGCGTGCAGCAAGACACCCGCGTGACTGCTTGCGCATCTCGAGGCTGGTTGAAGGCGCGCATTTTTCACTGCCACGCGGCCAGCGTCATTATTCAAGACGCGTCGCGTGGAACTTCGTCGCACGCTCGGGCCTTTGTCGAGCCGTTCGCGGTTGCCCGCATCGTTTCCCAACACCGAAGAAAAAAAAAAAAAGAAGAAGAGCCGAACAATGTCCCTATCACCGGCTGACGGCGTCGTATCAGCGCCCCGCGACGCGCAAATGCCGGACGCCTCTGTTCGCGCCTTCTTTGGCCGCCTGCACCTGAACATACGACATTGGAGTTGTCCGGTATATACTTTTCCTGCGATACTGCAGCTGGTCCGAAATGTAACAATGAGAGCCTGCTTGTGGAAGTTTGTAGAATGAAAAACTGAATGTACACAATTACGCTAACCACTGTTTGCACTGTATTTTTCTTTACACTATCCGTGTCATCAAATACCCACCTCAGAAGCCCATTAACATTGCGTAACGGTAAGTAACCGTGCCATTGAAGACAATGCATTGGCCGCACGATATAGTAAACATTAGTAAACAACGGTATGAGCCGTATGCTAAGCTCTGTTAAGATAGGGCGCAAGCGACCTCAAAATACGCAGTTTCTGCGTTTCCACGCAGCCCCCCCCCCCCTCCTGGCTAACCCGTGGGTCTTTCACGTGACGGAAGACGTCCAGCGTGTTTCCCTCCGCATGAGCCACGATCGTCACTTGCCCTCGTACGCTTTCACTCTCATATAGAGCAGGGGTCTCAAACACGCGGTTGCCGTTGCGGCCCGCACATGCCTGTCTTCGTCCCCTATTATTTTTATTTTTTTATTAAACACGTTCATGAGCTACACAGACATGACTGGTTTAAGGCATTGTCTTCGTGAAGCATCCCATGTGTTCACCTCGTTTTAAAACACAACCATGAAACAAAAAAATCACAGCATATCCACGAAGTGAATGATGGTGAGTGGGCGAAGCTCGGAGGGATCATTCGGGTAACCGTGAATCCCCCCCCGTACATTGCCCACTCGATCATGCAAAGACGTGACAACACGTGTCACGTCTTTGCATGATCCTGGGTGTTCGATCGTGAGCTGGGCACGAGCGTCGCCGACTTGTGTTCCGGGCGCTCCCAGCCTCAGCGACAACGCCAGTTCGCGTTCCACGACAGAGGAGGACGATGCCACCTACTAAGACGCCGAAGTCCACACCAGTGCTCGACGCAACGTCTCGCCTCCGCATGCATCGCCACAGAACGCTGCTGTGAGTTGTGAAAGCCACGCGTCCTTGGCTATGGGTTGTGCCGCCGTGAGTACCGGAGCCGCCGCATGCTCCGCAGATACCGGCTGCCCTGGTTTCGCGACTCCGAGCGAAAGAGAAAGCGCGCCAAGAGCGAGCCCCTTTTCTTATTATAACAGCGCCATCTGTCATCTTTAATTATCAACGTATACGAAAAACCACTAACGCCATCTAGTGATATTATTTCCAAGGACATATACACACAACGCCATCTATTGAGCAATTCAAAAACTAGAGGTGGCTACATACTATGTACGGAGGAGGGAACGACCCACACCCTGAGGAGCTTCGCCCCTAAAATTAAATTTCAATATCCGCGTCTAGATTTCAGTCATTTTGGAGATCGGTACTAAAGCATTGTTGGAATGCTGTGATCCAATTCAAGATCCCCTTCAGAAATTCCGTCTACATTAGAGATGGGAAGTGTTCTTTGGAACAGCAACGTTTGCTGGCAGATTATACAACTCTTCCCCCCCCCCCCTCCACCCACTCCTACCTTCTTCACTGCCCCGACCCTTGCGAGATTAAATTGCGTGACTGCGGCCCGCTGGCTAAGGTGAGTTTGAGACCCCTGATATAGAGCATACGACGCGCGAGGCGATGTTATCGCCTTAGGACTTTATACGGAATCTCACGGCGACGCCGACGCCAACGGCACAACTGCACCTGGAGTGACCATGTAGTTGATATAGCAATGAAAAGTAAGGCCGGCAGTGGGAAGGGTTGTGTTTCCCAACTACAAGTTTTGGGAGACGACACGCCATTTATCACGCTGTTTCTCACGCCGTCCGCGAACAGCGCACCGCGGCGACGCGATTCCTTCGCAGAAAGTTTTTTCAAAGCAAAATAACGTGAAAGCTGGAGTTAAGACGCAAGATAACGTCTATACAGTGACGGGGAAAGCGTCGCGTACACTTCGAAACGTCTTGTACGGGCACCGCTGACGGACACGCGTGCGTCGTAAACATTTTAAAAATGCAGCGAGCGGCATTTCACAGCCAGAGCCTCGCGCATGGATAAATGAGCGCGAAGTGAGTATGCGTGTCAGACCGAGGCCCTATAACGTCTCGGTGCGGGCGGGCAACATTCCACACCGCGATATCTACGCAGCAGGAACACAAACAAATAAAATAGTCGCCTCCTATAGAGAGAAACGCGCGGTTCCTGTTTTGCCTTCTGGAATTTCAGAACTCAAAACATCTCTTCCTACACGCACACCCACAGGTTTGGCTGAGCTGGCGAGTGGAAGCCGCGGATAATGCGGCAAAATAAATAGCGGCACAGAAGAGAGGTTGATTTCAGAGACACCGAGAATTCGTAACGGTATACTAGGAAGCGGTGAAGAAATTTGAAGAATGCATATAGTCAGGCGCGTGCTGCGGTAGTAGTCTGTGCGCCTTCGGCTTCACGGCCGTGAATAACTATCGTTCCTCGTCGTATAGTATAGAAAAAAAAAAAGAATACAGATTTACATTTAAGTAGAGTAACGTATCGTGCGTGTTGAGTCGATGCTGCTGCCTCGGAGCTGTAACATCGCGTCCGAATGTTGAAGCCACGTTTCGCCATGCGGCAGAGTAATGTTTGTTCCACTGATTAAGAATTGGGAAATTACTTTCTTAAAAAAGTCACAGTTTCGCCGCAGGGGCGAAGCAATTAATGCGATAGCAATAAATTGTAATGCCACACGAAGATAGACGAGGAGCTCGATACTTGTAGCTTCCCGCTGAAGCACAAACAAGGACGCTGCTGCGGAGCGAGGGGTCGCTGGTTCGAATCCACGGTCGGGTGCCTTGGAACTTTTTTCTGATTTATTTTTCTTTGTGCCTTATATATATATATATATATATATATATATATATATATATATATATATATATATATATATATATATATATATATATATATATATATATATATATATATATATATATATGATGTCGCGGTAAAGACAAAGAGGAAGATGGCTCAGACTCGAGGAAGACGACGTCTGTTATCGCCGCTGGGGCAAAAGATCTATTAACTCTAAATACAGCCAGTCTGCACTCGTGTGCCTGTTTTCTTCGTGCAACATTTGGTGGAGGTGCGGGGTACCAAACTTCGCAGCGGACGTCATCTGCCTGCCGCTACGATGGCAAACCAACCGTCAACGTCCGAGTCAGCGACGATGGCAAACCAACCATCAACGTCCGTGCCGGCGATCTTCCTCTTTGTCTTTACCGCAACATCACAGCAGATTATTGAACCATCGAGTAGGCCCGTGGGCATCCCTGGTGGTCTTAGTAAAGAAAAAGGACAACTCGTGGCGCTTCTGCGTCGACTACCGTCACCTAAACCGGATAACAAAAAAAGATGTGTATCCACTGCCACGCATAGATGACGCCCTTGACTGCCTTCATGGATCCAACTATTTTTCTTCAATTGATCTACGGTCAGGCTATTGGCAGATCAGCGTTGATGAGATGGACCGCAAGAAAACTGCCTTCGTAACACCAGATGGCTTATACCAGTTCAAAGTCATGCCTTTTGGATTGTGCAATGCGCCAGCTACATTCGAGCGCATGATGGACTCCCTCTTGTGTGGCTTAAAGTGGTCAACGTGCCTCTGCTACCTCGACGACGTGATCGTGTTTTCGCCGACTTTTGAAATCCACCTGCAGCGCCTCAGAACTATCCTTTCTGTGTTTCGCTCTGCTGGCCTTCAGCTGAATTCATCTAAATGCCACTTCGGTCGCCGCGAAATTACCGTCCTCGGGCATCTCGTAAACGCTGCAGGAATCCAACCTGATCCAGAGAAAGTTCCGCGCTGTGCGAAATTTTCCTATTCCTTCGTCGGCGAAAGCTGTCCGCAGTTTTATGGGCTTATGCTCCTATTTCCGTCGCTTTGTAAAGAAATTTGCCGACATCGCTCGTCCTCTGACGGACCTCCTTAAGAAGGATACCTCTTTCTTCTGGGGACCGCACCAAGAGCAAGCATTCTCTACCCTTATTGAGCGGCTCACAAGTTCACCGATTCTCGCGCACTTTGACCCTTCGGCGCCCACTGAAGTACGCACTGATGCGAGTGGTCATGGTATCGGCGCGGTTCTCGCTCAGCATCAGCAGGGCCACGACCGTGTCATCGCCTACGCGAGCCGCCTTCTCTCCACGCCTGAACGCAATTACTCGATAACTGAGCGAGAATGCCTTGCGCTCGTTTGGGCTTTCGCGAAATTTCGACCGTACTTGTTTGGTCGTCCCTTCCGCGTCATAACTGATCACCACGCACTCTGTTGTCTCTCCTCTTTAAAGGACCCAACTGGACGACTTGCACGTTGGGCATTGCGACTACAAGAATATGACTTCTCGATAGTGCACAAATCTGGACGCATGCACAGCGACGCTGACTGCCTATCTCGCAATCCCGTGGATCAACCGGACGACACCGATGCTGACATGGACATCTGTACTCTGTCCATATCCGGCTTTCTCCACATAGGCGACGAGCAACGACAAGACCCTGTTCTTCGAAACCTTATGGACCGCCTAAGCTACGAGCCCACCGACCCTTCTCTCCGGATGTTCACATTGCATGATGGCATTTTATATCGCCGCAACGTTCTGTCCTATGGTCCTGAGCAGTTACTAGTCGTTCCCAAGCATCTACGACTCGCCGTGCTCCGGGAACTTCACGACGCACCTACTGCTGGACACATGGGCGTCACTCGGACTTACGACCGCGTAAGGCGCCGCTTCTTCTGGCCCGGTCTCTATCGCTCTGTGCGTCGCTATGTCGCTTCTTGTGACCTGTGTCAGTGACGGAAGACGCCTGCCTTGCCTCCTGCTGGTGTGCTTCAGCCAATTGAAGTCCCTACAGAGCCATTCTTCCGTGTGGGCCTCGATCTACTCGGCCCGTTCCCTATTTCTACCAAAGGGAACAAGTGGATTGCCGTCGCAACAGATTATGCAACAAGATATGCCATTGCACGAGCCATACCGCCCAGCTGCGCTACAGATGTTGCCGACTTCTTACTCCATGACGTCATCCTGCACCACGGCGCCCCTCGACAGTTATTAACGGATCGTGGCCGTTACTTTTTGTCGAAGGTCGTCGATGACCTGCTCCGTTCCTGTTCTACTGAACACAAGATCGCTACCGCGTACCACCCTCAAACGAATGGGCTCACCGAGCGCCTGAACCGCACTCTAACTGACATGCTTGCAATGTACGTTTCCGACGATCACAGTGACTGGGACGCCGCTTTACCGTACATTACTTTTGCTTATAATTCGTCCCGTCACGACACCGCCGGGTTTTCGCCATTCTACCTTTTGTATGGCCGCGACCCTGTCTTGCCCTTCGACACGTTGCTACCCTCTGGCGTACAATTCTCAACGACTGATTACGCCCGCGATGCAATCACCTTGGCCGCCCATGCCCGAGAGGTCGCTCGTCATCGCCTCACAGCGTCGCCAGCTTCTCAAAAACGACGCTACGATCATCAACACCGAGAAACAATTTTCTCCTGGTTCTCTTGGTTCTCCTCTGGACGCCCTCGCGTCGTGTCGGATTGGCGGAAAAACTCCTGTCTCGTTACTCTGGTCCGTACAAGATATTGCGCCAACTGTCTGACGCCCTGCCTTTCCTTCCTTGCTTGTTCCTCCTCCTCCTCCTTCAGGAGCCTAAGTACAGGCGGCACCGAACAGCCCAAATCGCTGCTTCCGCTCCTGTCAATTTGAAAAGAACGACGAAGTGTCCCACGATTCGTGGACAATAGGTCCCGTAATTCCACTCTCTCTGCCTCCTCTGCACCCTCGCACCGCTAGCCTCCTTTCAGACCTTTCCTTTAGCCTGTTTCTGCGTTTGATGTGACTCGTGATGTAGGCACCACCACTTCTGCTTTCAGTGGTCATCGACGAGAACAAAAGCAAACCACGTGGAAGCTAGTAGTACGGCGTTAAGGGTGCGACGGGTTCGTCCGCGTGTCCTATTGTGCGGTCGCTTCCATGCTTTCCCGCGTCAGTCCAATTACAACCGAAACGGCGCTGTTCAAACAGGGACAGCAACGTATAGGACAAGGCCGACGCGCCGAGCTCATCAGATGAGTGCGGCGGGGAAGTGAGAACACAGAAGCAGTGACCGAGGGTGCGCTAATTGCCAAACGACCTGAGAGAACCAGTGCCGCTGCTTTGTCGCTTACCTACATACCTCGTGTGGCGCCTGAAGAGCCAAGGGGAAACGTAATCGAATCCTCATTCTCACTGCAGGTATTCCATTCTTCGTTTTATTTTAGTGTGTGTGCAAAGGTACAGTAAATGAACGAATCACTTTCTCCTATTCTTACTTCATGGATCGACGACAACCTACCTGTCTGGAATAGCAATGCTCGCAACTACAGCCTACAAGAGAAACCCACTATAGTTCCATACACGAGTGTGAAATGCGAGGTGTATAGGCAAGCTTTTCTTTTTTTTCCTTTTTTATTGCGATAGCAATTATATGGACACTCTCAGCTGATTTTTGCCGTCGGCGTCAGCGTCGCCGTCATGCCACGTATATATATATATATATATATATATATATATATATATATATATATATATATATATATATATATATATATATATATAAAAGCCACGAAGAAAATATTTTCCGACGCGCGGAATCGAACGGGCGACCTCTCGCTCCGCAGCCGTGCGGAGCTAACCGCTAGGCCACAGAAGCGCACGTCCTTCAGCATACTAACGGCGAGCTATTTATATACACCATTCACCGCTGGCGGTACGCCGATCTCGGCGGAATATCAGCACGTTCTCTGCCTTATCAGCGAACTAGCGAGATGGCGCGACGTGCGCGCTGAGCGCCACTCGCTGCGATGCATTGGCTCCTCAACCTGCTCTTCGCCCTCGCGGCCTAGTCGCCCGTGCATGTGCGCCCGCGCTTCTCTTGGGATGGGGGGATGGGGGGCGGTTTTACGTCGTGTGTTTTCGCCGGAAAGATTACGTTTAGGTTACAGAGCGCACAAAGGTCACTTCGCTCGCTGCAGAGGCTCCGTCGCCCCGTTCGCGAAAGAAGCGCGCTGTTCAAACGCAGTGAAGTAACAGCTGTGACACTTGTTAGTTCGCGCTCGTACTGTGTATGCCTGTGCATATGTTTTGTGCGCCCTTTGTGTTTGAGCAAAGCGTTGAGTGCCGAGCTGTGAACGTTGTTAGTTCGCGTTCGTCCTGTGTTTTGTTCTCTTCGTGCGTCCTTTACGCTTGTGCAGGCGCGCTCCTAATTTCGATCCGCTTGGCGTTCTTCGCGTGAAATCCCAAGTTGTTGCTATCGCATTCATTGCTTTGCCCTTGCGGCGAAACTGTGACTTTTTTTTTTTTTTTTGCATTTGGTTGTCGCCGCACGATGCAGAATACGCGCGAGCGCGTGAGACAGCACGGTTCTGACTAATTTTTTTATTATTCTTATTTGGTTAACAGTTAGGACCATGACACAAATATTACCAATTTAGTTTTCAAACTAAAAGGCAAGCAATTCATGCGTTTTCGCAGTGCGGAAAAAAAAGCGCCGTTTTTCTTCCCTTTTTTTTTTTTGTAATTCTTTTTTTTTTTTTTTGTAACGGGATAGTGCAATTTAGAAGGACACGTTTTAATCCTCTCTGACGGAGGAGCCTCTTCCTAACGTTTATGCTTTACTAGATGACTGATTTCAATTCTACATGAATATGCACCCTATTATACAATTAATTGGAAAAGTAATAATTTGTTGACTGACGATCGTAATGACCGATGCAGTAGGCTCCCCTTATTTAAACAATTTCCAGAAAAGGTTGTCGTGCTCTCTCTAATGTACCATTTTTAGTGATGAAGGACAGTTGCTGCTGAAGCACACGTACAGCCAGTTGCCTTGAGCGTCCCAAATGCTTCTCAGTGGGCTGATACTGAATCTAGCTCCATAGGATTTGAGACGACGTCGGACGGTCATCTTTGGCATTGAAAGCATCTGTAACTGGCCATTCGCTGCGCAGCTAAACATCTCATCGTGCAATATATTGGCACCACTGTGGCGGACCAAGCAGCAGTTTTGTCGTGCATCGACTCACCGCCCATGGGGCCGCGGTGATCGCCGACCGTAGTCGGCATACTGCGTGCCGTGACGCGGTAGCGCCCCTGCCGAGAAGGAAGTGAAACAGCTGGAGACCGGATACGATCACGGGACCGTCGCTTCGACTCCCCGGAGTGAATTAGTGCCGCGGGTCAATTAGTGATGAAAACGACCGCGACGGTGGCGAGACGCTGCTCTATGGTGTATAGACAGACGTGATAAGTCCAGCTTCTGTACAGACGAACATTTTACAGACTCGCGGAATAGTGAGAACTGCGTCGCTTTCGCAGGCCATCACATAGTTGAACATTGCGTGACAGACATATAGACAGAAAGAGAGAGGGAGAAGAGAACTATAGGTCTAATGACCACAACAGAGGCTTGCTTAGCTGCAAGGCTGCCGTGCTTTTTTAAGATAAATGGGACTAAGATCACCAAACTAAGAAATTAGTATAAGAAATGCGCACACATTACGTGCTATAAGATACACAAGCACTCGAAACTACTTAACATATGGACTAGAGGCAGTTAACGGGGCCTGGTTCCGCTCTTACCGTAGCAGCGTGGCAGCGTGTTCATAAAAGATGATTTACAAAACCAAGGCGAATGCCTGCACAGAACCGGATAAATTCCATAGCTGCATTAGATATTCGTTGTCTGAAATACTCAGGTGAAATGCACCAGCGAAACTTTTGTTCTAAATGAAATGAGTTATTGTAGAGATGCTAAGGTAAGCCGTACCTCGGCTACCTAATTTCATATGGCGTGTTTTACAGGAAAAATTAAATGAATAGATGGTGGCGTAATATAAATCAGTACTCAAGGAAAACGATACGCATAATTAAAACAGCATGCCGATGAAACATTCACAGATTAAATGTAATTTTTCACTGAGAAGGCTATAAACACGCTCAGATCCTGTCGTGTACACAGCTCAAATAATAACTTCCCGATTCACGCATGACCTTTCTTCCTAGAAATATTAGTACTAATAGAGACTGCAAATATATAATAAAGCTACTAAGTGAAGTGACACACTGCGTCGCTGACTAGAGACCATCAAATGCATCTACTATCTGCACAATCATGGCTTTAACTCCGCACTTCCGTCATATCCTGCGTGTGTTTCCCTACGCTAGAATACCAGCTGTAGTTGCTCAGAAAGGTGCCTTTGAGCTAACATGTTATGCAATAGGACAGGAGATACACAGCCTGAATCACAACAGTCATGCAAGAATAAGAACGTCCGGAAAGAAGGCATCGAAGGGCGCTAGCTAACAGGGCGAACCGTGTTTCATTCTTGCGAGCCAAGCATAGCTATTCAGAGCGTCGCATATCCACAAGAAAAGACAAACGCAACACCGTACTCCCCGCAGAGTGATCAGACAAGAACAACCGATACGCAGGAGGAGCAGCCTCTTTCGGCACTCGCGACAAGTGACGACGACGCGATGGCGCGGAGACACTTTTCCGCCCCTTCGACAAAAGAAGCGAGAACAGGGCTGTGGCAATGGGTGGACATCAGGATGCGCCGTTCCCTTCGTCGTCACGCTTCCTGGGCGCTCATTCAAGACGTTGCCCTCCCACTTGCACGGAGGGTGACCTGATGCAAGTAGTGGCTAAGACGCGATCTTCTTTCCTCCATCTGTAGCACAGAGGCCCAACTGTGCGCAAAAGGGGGGCAAGCGTTATACTAAACTGTCCCTCGAGCAACGTAGAACGTACGCTTAGGGAGAAAGATGCCTTGCCACCGCGCCGCCCTTTTTTGTCTCATCAATGTGCTTACGACCGAGCAGACACGACCCTTTACTTCGTGCATCCGTAAGTTTGTTCCGCATACTCGCTGTGACGGGCCTTAGCTGAGAGATTGATGGTGGACGTACGCCGCCCCGTTCATCGCGAATTCCGAATGCCGGCGCCTTCATTGTGCTCTGACGCGGCGGTACAGGCGTGTACTTTGAAGTCGTGAACAGTGTCGGAACGTTTTATGTTTGATTTTTTTTTCTACTTCGCAAAACACACGTACCATGTTCGCAGCAGCCATGCCGTCGAACCGTCAGTGTTATCCCGTCGAAGAAGGCATACGGGTTGCTTCGCTTTGTTCTTTTTTTCTCCATTTGACAACTGTTTCTATTCCGTGCGTATAGACCAACCGTCGCGTCAATTATTCGCTCACGTAAATAATGGGCCTCGCTAAACAGCGCGCTGTCGCGAAAGACGAAACAAAGTAATCTCGGTGCTTCTTCTCAATCGTCCTTCTCCCCGCACGAACAGGGCGGCGAAGCTTTTTATCGTGCTGCATACAATTTCGTGGTCCAGTGCGCTCGAATGGAGTGTTTACGGTCAGGCAAGCCGCTCGCAAAGGAAGCCGGTTTCGCGTCTGAGGAGAATCAGCGGCTGGTGTCGATACAGAGGCAAACCCAGAAGACCTGTGCCACAATGCATGGTTCATCCAACACCGTCAGGCAACTACTGGGAGAAGTGAGGAGTAAACGCATCGCTATTGGTACATTTGTTCGCGGTTCGGCGAGGCGCGTGACTCCATCAACCCGAGCAAGCACTGCGAATCGCGCGATCGTCGGGAAACGCTTACGCTGTGCCGAACTGTTTCTACCCTCAGGCATCCGGTATTCCAGTCTTTGAGTACCAGCTGGTGCGATTACGAGTCAGCTTCTTATACGTAACTGCTGCGCCGGGTGCACCAAGTGACAGGCAGACAGAGGGCATGCACTTTACTCCCTGGGAATGTGTAGACTATTTTAAGGATGCGTTTGGGTGCCACCATATTGAGCTGTTAACCTTGCCATTTTGAACGCTAAACAAACAGTGCTACTCAAGACGAACACACACGAAAACGGTTGGGTTGGTGCATTCGACGTTTCCTGACCGAATTTGTTAATTCGTGTCGCGATGTACAAGAATAATAAAACATTCGTTTTACAGCCTGAGGTACAGATGGTGGTTCATCATTTCTATACAAAGCACAATGGAAGGACGAAGATATATACAGCTGGGTCCTGCACTGAAGAAGCGCCAGCCTCTGCAGTCTTTATCCCATAACTTAAAGAAAAGAGAATGTATAAATTATCACACAAATCTTCGTCAACGACATCGGAATTAGTGGCTATTTTTGAAGCAGTTAAGTTTATCTGCGACCATTCTGGGATGCTTTGTTGGGTGCGTTGGTTCATTATCGAAAAGATTTGAGCGCAAAAAAGGACGGGACACAAGACAACAAGACGACTACACGAGCGCTCGTGTAGTCGTCTTCTTGTCTTGTGTCCTGTCCTTTTTTTGCGCTCAGGCCATTCTGGGGCACGACAGTGGGTAGTATGTACGGATAAGCAAACCCGTCCTTCAGATAATCAAACATGCGAGGTCACCTTCCTAAAATGGCGAAATAGCACAATGTATTCCAGAAACTGTGGAATATGCCTCAGCGCAGGGTGAAAACAACAACATCGTATTTCAATGGATACCCAGCCACGTTGGAATACAGGGCAATGAAGAGGCAGACAGACTCGCAAAGAAAGGCTTGAATGAAGGACAGGATTGCGCAATTCCTATACGTGGGGCGGATATTCGAAATATTAGAATGCAAGGAGCTAACCACTGTTCTATGGAGATGTGTTTTCACAGCACTATATTAAAGCAATCATTACTTTACGAAGCCGATCTACGCAGAAAAATCTCAGTAGCTGCAGATCTTCCACGACACATAGTGACGTTATTTCACAGAATTCGACTGGAAGTAGCACACACAAACAGCTTCCTGCACAAAATACACCGATCCAGCTCTCGGGAATGCTACTGTGGTGACGAAGATGAGAATGTTGGGAACAATCTTTTGGAGTGCGTAAAGCACGCGAATGAAAGAAAATAATAAAGAAGAAATTAGCAAGTTTGGAAAGGCGCCCCCCTGACATTAAAGAAATTACTTGGACCGTGGCCTGCAATGCATCTTCAGAAAAAGGCGAACATTTTCCTGAAAGACTTCTTAGTGGACACCGGACTGGATAAGCGCTTGTGATATCAGCTTTGTGTTGTTATATACGGTATGATGTGTTAGCGCATATACTGCGGGTAGAATTAGAAATGTGTGCGTATGGACGCTTTCTTACAATGTGAATTTGTGCAAGCAAAGTGTACATTACCATGTTATCTTAACTTGTTCAAGTGTGCTATATGGGTTTTTTTTAGCTGCTCACTGTTCATTTTCAATAACCTTTTCTTATGCTCTATATATACGTACGTGCTGAATGTTGTGCATTATTGTGGTCTAGGCGGGGGGTTGATGCGCTGTCAGGCATTCTGTTGCCTTTTCACCACCCCTTCCCATTCAACCACTGGATAACTGATGTATGTTTACAAAGATGAATAAGCTTCTTTTCCTCTTCTTCTTTTTTTTTGCATTTTTTTTGCAATGCACCAGCCTTTCCTTATTCACTGCAGAACTTATAGAAATGGAGTAGCAGAGGTAATATGAACCTCAACGGCAGTATGGCAACCCACCTCTGTACGCCGGCTTCTGCCAACGTGCTCTGTGGATACCAACGTTACTAATACAGCGCGTCGAACTGCCTTGGCTGCGCGAGGCTCATGGGAACGTCTGCTTTGCAAAAACGCAGTTATAGTAGTGCCCGGTGGGACACGGGAATTAGAATGCTCCGATACGGGAGACTTTCACCCGTTTCCCACACGTTGCATTTAACTGACGCGGGACAGGACGCCAGCCCACGACTCATGCGCACGCTTCGGACGATCGGCGGCGAGAGATAAACAAGAGTGGCGCAGCTGATGCGCATCGCGTGATTACAGGGAGAGACCGCAGCGCGGACCCGAGCAACACGCCATTTGCATGCGCATGTCCATCAGCAGCCGGACTACCTCATATCTCCCCCTCCCCCTTTTTCTTCTATAAACCCAGCCACTCCTCCTTGCGGCATGCACAACCGTTCCGGGTTGGTGAGTGGCGCAGTCATGTTCCGTAACTCCACGCCCCTTTGGTTTTCCGGCCCACAGAGCCACGTAAACTACACGTCGTTGTCTCGAGACTTTCAGCCTGGTGCCGCCTCGCTTTGGTCGATAAAAAGGAAAGTGCACGCATGAGGTCGAAAACGGCAGCATGCGGGCACGCGCCAAACGCTGCACCGGCAATGTATGGAACGGCGCATTTCGTAGCAAGCGGCGCAGTGTGGTGTCTCTGCTCGACTCTAAATCTAGTGAGCCCACGTGCAGATGTGTGAATATTACGTCTCACGAATTCCGGCAAGGAATATTGTGAACTAAGAAGAGAAATCAATAGCGCGAAGTTGGGATACAAGCAATGAAAGATCACGTAATTTTTCGCACATATTGCAGGAGTTTAATGGTCTTCACTAATTGTTTTTGTCAGCATACCTTGAAACAAATAAATCAAGACTCAAAATACATAAATGAAGTGAGCACGCAGACACGAAAACCATCGGTACAACCGCAGGGATAAATCAAGTTCTATCGGCGTCAAATCAACGCGAGCAGCAGCAAGCATTAGAAATGGTCTAGCGCGCGCCGTGCAGTGGGCTTGCGAACAGCTTCCAAACCGGAGTGCTGTGCGCCTGTCAATGGTGATGACTGGACAGCGCGCTCTACGCCATTTCCAACCGCTGTTCGCGTTTCATTTGACGCCGATAGTACTTGTCTGAGTACTGGAAGTGCACTCCGTTACGAACACGGTAAATGCGATGAAATGCTGACCGACTCTCGAAAACTTTTTTTAGGGGCGAAGCTCCTTAGGGTGTGGTTCGTTCCCACCTCTGTAATACTATGTTGTAGTAGCCACTTCTAGTTAGTTTTAAGAATTGCTCACTAGATGGCGTTGTGTGTATATGTACTTGGAAATAATATCACTAGATGGTGTTAGTGGTTTTAGTATAGTTGACGACTAAAGAGGATAGATGGCGCTGTTACAATTGGGATCGTCGGGCCGACGCGGTACTTGGGGTCGAGCACCGGAGGTGGACTCCATCGTGATCAACGGTGAGATGAACTTCACCAGAGAGGAGGTAGTCAGCTCCACAGTGCTCTCGTGTGAGTCGCATGCAAAACCAGGGCAGCCGGTATCTGCGGAGCATGCGGCGGCTGCGGAACTCACGGGGGCACAACCCATAGCCAAGGACGCGTGGACGGCGTCCGTTGGAGGCCGATGGGATGATAGAGTCCACTTCACGGGAACCGCGCCGATGGGAGCGTTAACCACGTTCCCAGACGAGAGGATCCCGTGTGGTACCGTAGCGTGAACTGGTATCGCGGCGCTGATGAATGAAAGTTGAGCCGCCAAGGAGGCCTGGACGCCGTCCCCGGTCGGCGTTCGCAGAGCCGGAAGGTTACGGGGCGACGAGGAGGCATAGACGCTGTCCCCGAACTGTGGTTGGTGCGGTGGCAGGTGGGCGGGTTCCATGGCCGAGGAAGCGTGGACGGCTTTCCTGGAAGGGCCTGTCCGGAACGCAGAGGACGCACGAGCACAGGTGGCGTCTGCCTTAAAGCTTCATGTTCGACGACTGCGCCATGATTCATGGAGCGATACACGGAAGATTCACGGTTTTACCGATGATTCCCTCCGGAGCTTCGCCCCACTCATCATCATTCACCCCGTGGATATGCTGTGCATTTTTCTGCTTATTTTCTGTAGTGACAGTCGTAATTAAGGTAATGATCGCCAGCACTTGGCAACGTTTTACAAAGAATTGTGCCGGTGCTACAGTTTCGACGGTTTAAGATTCTGTCTTCATGATCCGTTTAAATTGAGTAGACGACCGTTTATACATCACTTTCCCATCGTAATACCATAACGGGGTAGAAGTCGAACCTCGACATTCAGGAAAAAGTCAGGATACTTGCGTTCGTTGACGGTCAGGTGGTTTTTAAGTTCTTAAACATCTTTCAATATCGTCACCCATCATTCCACCCTTATTTCCTTTTCTATCGTGCGGAAAGTTTGCCATTAGCTGATAGTATATATGAACTAAACTGGACTAATTAGTCGCATTAAAGCGAGACAGTGTGAACAATAAAGAGGAGCAATGAATATAAATAGTGTAGCAAGAAAATAACCACAAGTCTGTGCTCTAACGTCCCTGCATTGTACTGTAACGCGCACGCGCGTACGTACGCACACGCACACATACACACACACGCACGCACGCACACGCGAGCGCGAGCGCACGCACGCAATGTCTGAAAATAATAATAATAATAATAATAATAATAATAATAATAATAATAATAATAATAATAACAATAATAATAATAATAATAATAATAATAATAATAATAATAATAATAATAATAATAATAATAATAATAATAATAATAATAATAATATCGGGGGGTTTTACTTCCCGAAACCACAATATGTTAATAAGAGACGCCGTAGTGAAGGGCTCCGGAAATTTCAGCTATCTGGTGTTTAACGTGCACTGACATCGCACAGTACAGGGACACTACCATTTCGCCTCCACCGAAATGCGACCGCCGCGGCCGGGATAATGTTCGAAAAGCCGTATGCCCGAAGCTTCCCATGCCACTTCGGTGCTGAACGTTGAGCCCGTTTCCAGGGTGCCATGAAAATTCCATGATCTGTCGGACTTGCTTGCGTTCACCTAACTGGTTGAAAACTGGTGCTGTTTGTAAGAAATCTTTTTCCTGTTACTGTTAGCTATGTGTTGACAAACGGTTGGTTGCCACTCATGGTTAAGCAAGAAGTATTGAGTGATTTTAAGCGATCGTTGTATCGATGTCCTTTGGTCGCATGCGGGCGAGAAAACATGAGTGACTTCTAACCGTTGAAAGTGGAGCCTCTATAATGTCACTGAAAGCTTCAAGGAGTGCGTTATAAAATACTAAAGTGCCTGTTCGTATGCTGCTGACGGAATTATTGATGATGCGTGTGCACTGAACCCTTCCACATAGACCTACAAATATTCTCCTGAAATCCTGGAAGTATAGTTTACTAATCCAACTTAACTTATAGTTCGAACGCTTCGAACGTGTAACACGGCGCGTACAATCAGGGACAAAATACTTCCTTTGTTCTTGCCTTTTACCTCTCATTTTCTGCGTTGGTAATTCTATTTTACTCACCCATCAACTCGTCATTGCCCTATTGTAGAGCCACCCTATTGTAGAGCAAAATGGGCCCATTGTGCGCCACTCTTCAGCCAAACTACGTTTCCCAGGAGGGCAAACAACCGCACGGAAAGGAAGGCAATTGAGGCATACCTGATTAAAAGGGCAGGTAGCCAGTGCTTCAGTGCCCCATCACTGGATTTGAGCGAGAAGGAAGTGACCTTTTTGAAAGATAGCCTGTATTGATGTTAGGTTTTGATTGTGCGCTGCCGATTTTGCTCTACAGGAGGGTTGACGCTTGTTATGTGCACGGCCATGTTTTTACAGTTCGGTTCAGTGTGGTTTCCGGCGCATGCCTAGACTCTGTTTTAGTGGCTCATGATGATTTGCCTGTGTTGCCATGTGTCTATCTTTTGTTGCGAGATTACCCTGTTCGGCAGCCTTTATAAATCGCCGTGGTTTCTGAGAATAAATAGTTGGAAGTTGGCGCCATTGTCTGTCAGTTCGTTTCTTCACTTCGTCCCAGTACTCTTTGTGCCGTGACTGTTTTTTCCTGAAGTACGAACCAACTAGCTCAGCAACAAGCCCTGTTGGTTCTTGTTACATTGTTGAGTTACCGAAAACTTCTAAACATTTAGATGCTAATGTATATTTAGTTTGTTCGTCCTTTCAACCAGCAAAGAATTTTAGATTCGTCCTCGATGATACGACAAT
The DNA here is from genome assembly GCA_030522465.1 of Rhipicephalus appendiculatus. Lineage (NCBI taxonomy): Eukaryota > Metazoa > Arthropoda > Arachnida > Ixodida > Ixodidae > Rhipicephalus > Rhipicephalus appendiculatus. Next base: position 4,634,745 of record JALIZH010032971.1, read on the forward strand.
TACACACGAATTAAGTCTCTTTCTTCTTCAACTTAAGCCCGTCATGTTATATCGGGGTGCGGATATTTAATGGCGTATCTTACTCTATCTTAAGCACCGCGACAAGGGCTCATTCAATGCAGATTACCTACCATCCTATAAATCTGTCCATCCTTCTTTTAAATGCGAAGCATTTCTTTGCGTACAGCAGTCGCTTTGAGCGTTAATATATATATAGCCGCCGACGTCTGGCTGCTCTCGTGATCGCCTTCTTAACTTGGGGTAGACCGAAATTAGTGTTGGAGGGTAAGAGAGTTTGACGAATAAATTTGGCGGGTGAGGACATGAATAACGTGAAAACCTAGTCCCGTACGTCGTCAAACGCTATCCTCCAGACACGTGTGGCACATACCCGTATTCCAAGGGTCGCTGTATGCTGGCATGCGCCACAGGTGATTGGCATGCGCCGATGTCTGTTCTCGCCACAGGCGAGAACAGACATCGGTAATTTAGATGCGAGAGCGTTAAGAAAAGCCGATATCGGCAGCATTGGCCTGATGAATCCAAAGAATAAACATGAGGATCGCAGCCCGAATCGAACCCAAGCAATCTGCGTGGCAATCAAGCATTCTACCACAGAGCCACGCCTGGTCTCGGAACTCCTTTGGAAAAACACCCCATGCAGGCGTAATGTTGGTGAAACGTCAAGTGCGGTTGCAGTGCGGCCCATCTAATTTTATAAGCATTACATATGTACTCCAATGATACAGGCATCACGTCGGGTTAGCGTCAATTGTACTTAAGCGCCATCCACTGAAGTTGGTCTATGTAATAGCCAGGGCTACCATCTTCGCAAGCATAAGCGCTACACGATCAGCATACCGCTTCTGGTGTCGGTAATACCTCGGTTGCTGTTGACATCGTTACGCAACCGTAAACAACTCGTTATATAAAACGTATGCGACTGTCCAACACATGTCTGTGCGTACGACATTTCTACACATCTTTAGCGTCATTTCGTAACGTTTGGCTCAATAAAGAGATGACACCACAGTCGCCTTCCCTGCGCATGCTTCGCATAACATCGAGTGACTAAGAGTGCGTTCTTTTTTCTTTTCTTTTTTTTTTGCATTCATTAAATCTTTACGGGGTTTGTTAGAGAGGTTTATTCGCAATGAGCTGGACGGCGAGTGTCAGCCAGTACTGCACGTCGTTCTTCTCTTCTTTTTACTCCGTTGTTGTCGCTGCTACTCCTTCACCATAGATTAGACCCACTAACAATATGTTTCTCGCATGTTGAGTACAGCAATTCAGCAAATCTTGTGGTGGTTATCTGCATTCTTGTGACATTTACTGAAGGCATTTTTTGTTCATTTGCTTGTAACCACTTGTCTAAGAATATGTTGCACAGAATTTCGCACCATACGAGTGATACGTGCTCGTTCCTTATTTTTCTTCTTTATTATTTAGAGATTAGTAGTACCAGAGGTATGTAAATGGGCAACACCTGCGCGCAGTATGTTTTCACATGCTGTTGCTTAAGTTCAAGCGTAGGCTCACAAGATTGATGAGCTCGACTTCATCCGCAGGAGATAGCTCACTTGCGCAGAGACAGCCAGTAAAATGATGTATATACAATGTGTCCGGGTACGACCGGTGGTGGAAAAATTGAAACACCTTGTACAACAAAGCGCTTCCGTCTGGGCAAATTGGCAGTGAACTAGAGAAACGCCCCATTGTTAAACCCTGTGAATGGGCTTTGAAGTTCAGTGAATAATCGTGCGACAGCGTCCTTGGGGGCTTACGCAAGAGCCCCGGGGGTAGATGTGGTCGATAGCTAATACCGCATATGTAATACCTGGGATTTAAGCGAAAGATATTGATGAGGCCCGGGATTACATAAAGGGGCATATAATTTGATGCAATACAGAAGCAATGAATAAAGCCTGCGCAGAGATGGCCGTGACAGGCTCTGGAATTTTTATAAGGACCGTTAGTATCATTTCAAATCACGCGGCCAGCATTTTCTTAATAATATCGAAGAGTTTAGCAGTATGTAGAACAAGAAACTTAGTATTTCAGCAAAATGGAACGGTATTCTAGATTGATCGCTGTCGGGGTGTCCGCATTAGTCGACGATTTTGTCTCCGCTACTTTTTGCGCACTAAGTTTATTTATTTATTTATTTATTTATTTATTTATTTATTTATTTATTTATTTATTTATTTATTTATTTATGTAAACATACTGCGGACCAACATTCTGGTCCAAGCAGGAGTGGCAAAAGAAAACATCAAGTGAATTGTTACAGCAAAAATAAGAATACATGACTCTGTTGCAAAGAAAACACAATCATCAGTACGCTAAGAGAGGCATCACGTCTGTGAAACAACATTACAATATATTGGAACGCTAGACACCAACGAGATAATTTTCTAGTGACGTAGCGAAATTTTCAGTGGCAAAAATCTCCTGAGGCAGTAAATTCCAATCTGTGACTGTTCTAGGAAAGTAACTATGTTTGTAAGCATTAGTTCGTGCAAATATCGGCGCTAATGATCGGTCATGTTTCTTACGGATTATCCTAGCAGTAGCTGGCTGGACACAACATGGTACATTTATTGTAATTTTTCCCGAGATAAATTTATGTAAAAACGTTAAACGGCTCAAATTTCTTCTTGTTTCTAACAAGGGAATCTTGTGTAACTGCATTAATGTACTAATCGAGTCGAGTCTTCTATACTTGTTAAAAATAAATCTGATTGCTTTATGTTGCACTTTTTCAAGAAGCATAATGTCCTTTTTTGTAAAAGGATCCCATACGACTTCAGCATATTCGAGCTTAGATAAAATGAAAGTTTTATATGCCAAAAGCTTTACGCTTGAGGGAGCATGTTTTAATTTTCTTTTTTAAAAACCATAATTTACGGATTGCTTTTGTGCAAATATCTTTTATGTGTGGTGTCCAAGTAAGGTTGCAGCTGAGAGTAGTGCCTAAATATTTATATTTATCTACTTGTAACACTGGACAGTCATGAAGAATGTAGGGGAAGATGACGGGCTGTTGCTTCCTCGTAATGCGTAGTAGAACAGTTTTCTCAGAATTCAGCACCATATCCCACTACTACACCAATCATCTATTGCCATTAGCGCTGTCTGTAAAATGTTTTGATCGGCTATAGAGGATAGCTGATCAAAGGAAGTGCACAAGTTGCGGAGAGCAAGATCTTCGATGCTCCAGTCAGGCGTCGAGCTGGACCTTACGTCACGGCTGTTCTTGAAGTAACCGCAAAAGTGCGCGTTTGACTGAGAATACGGCCACCCACGGTAATGTGGTGGCATCGAGAGAGCCGGCTGGGATGTTGACGTATATTTAATATAAATGTACACAATAACATTGAGCGAAAGAATTCGATAGAATTCCCGACGCTCCATGTCGTCTTGGGACGTTACGTTACGTAGGAGTGAGGGTAACGCCAGCATACGGGCTTCTCTTATAATATGAGGGCATCATGTGGTCGAATGTAATGTAATCAAGCTGAAAGAACACCGACAAACCCGGTCGGGTACTTAAGAGAAGACAAACGCAACAGTGCACCATCTGCGATGGTGCACTGTTGCGAACCACAGAACAATAGTCTATGAACAATAGAAAACCCACCTTCGCAGAAAATAAGGAAAAGAAAAGAGAAAAAGGAGAGCAAAGGGTGATAGATAAACGTAGGCTAGTAAGCCGTCGTTCTCATCATGGCATACCTATGGTTCTTACAACGACCGCTGCTTTGCTGTCTCTATCTTGCATGCTTCCCTGTAATGCACAACAGAAGCATAAACGCTTTCCCATTGACGGACAGGCTGCTGATGGGGAATCATTCCGCGGCTATACACGATAAAACGCGTTGCGCGGCAGGTGTCGCATGCGCGGCGTTGGCTTGTAAGGATCTTTAATTAAAGGGCTCTTCGAGAAGACCGTGTCGGAAAGGCGCGAAACGAACTTTACACGTAGATTCCCATTCATCTCCACGCCACTTGCGCGGTAATGAAAGAAACGCCGACAGGAAGAAGCGTGATCGTGCCGTGCGTACAGAAAACAATGGGAGGACGCGAAAAAAGGTGCAAGAACGCTGTATGCGAAGCGCTGGCCATTGTCATTTCACGGTGTCACGCCACTGAAAGAACACCCAACGTGCTTGGCGGGCTTGCATGTTCTGCGGTTTAGTTATCACCGCCTAGCGTGACGCTGCGTGCGGCCGCCAACTGTTTGTTGCACGCGCGTTCCATCTCCATTCGTCTGTATATATGCGAGCACGCGACTGTGGCTGAATGACTATATGGCGAGTTGCCGCTGGAAATGCAGGTCCCACGTTCGATTAACCGAAGCGATGACTGCGTTTGTCTGGTGGTGACATGCGCAAACATCTGTGTGTACTTGGGGTATGTCATATCATGTATAGTAATGGTCATGTAATGACAGACACGGAAGAAAACGTTGTCGTACTCCTTGTTGCCACGGACCTCCATGACACCACGTCTGTGCAGGACCATCTAGGAACGAAGTCTTTCGTATAGGCTCTCCATGTAGAACCACGCTAAAATGATCTGAATGGTATATTTAAAGGGACAATAAAGTGAAATAATTCTTCAGTTTAGATTGGTAAATTGCCCGCTGGCAACTCTCACGTCGTTACTTTCACCATCATAGTTCTATTAATAAAGGAGGAAATCAAGGTCAAAGTTTCATTTTCAAATCTCGCGCCGAAATCGCTGCACGTGGACGTCACGGATTTCATAGTGTATGTTTCGTCATTTGGCGACACTGGCTCAACGAAATATCCTAAACTTCGCATGCTAAGTCTACGGCCCCCTCAGAGAACACTGTACTTCATTTTTACAGATTAATAACTACGTACGATTTAGTAGATGCCTTCAAAATGTATGACGTCACGACGTTTGGTGCGGTAATTTGAATGTGGCATCGCCACAAGCATTTCCTTCATGCCCGTTTTCTCGCTTACCAAGCGTTTTCTCGCAGCAAGCGTGGTTATTGTGGAATTTTGAAAGAGTAATTTACTAATATGAAAAAAAAAGCTTTTTTTTTTCGTTAGTTTCTCTTTAGATAATTTTCAGATTTGAATATCTTCTCTGGAAAGCTTGTAAGAAGTCATAAATAAAAGGAAATTTTTTGCGGATTCTTCGACGCCCTGCGGTAATCGATGTGCACGAATCCATTCAGCGGCTTCCACATCTACTCGTAATGCCGAAAGGCTGCTCGCCTGGTCGCACAATGAAAACAATACTGGAAATATGGGAGAGTTTACTAAAGCGAACAAGACGCAACGCTTGACGGAAATGTACCATGTCTTTATTCGTTACAGGAACATGATCAATCGCATATATCGGATAAGTTGGTAAATTTTACTGAGGGCCAATCATCGCTGTGTGATTGCAATAACAACGCAGACAAATGTCTACAGGTCATTACCGACGTTCCATACTTGAGTGAATATGTCGATAGACTTTCTTTAGAGTATACTAGAATATAGCTCAATTTCTTTACGACGTGACCAGAGTACCACGTGAATCATTATATATGGCTGCCCAGTATGTGAGCATATTTGTTCTCGATATAATCGCAGATTTAAATAGAATAATTTGATATAAAGGAAGCCTCCGTTTGCGGTGTAGTGCCTACAGGAGTGTTTCTACGATCCTATAGCTCTCTTCTTTTCCTGAACAATTCGAGAGAAGAAATTTGGAAAATCAAAACAAGCCGCAAATCTCAGCGCAAACCTTCAGGCACGTATGAACTGCGACCATGATGCCATCATGTTTCGCCATCTCTCTGTAAACAAGAAAAAAAAAAAGCAAGGGAAACCGCGACGTTCGTGCAATGTACAGCGCAGAAGCAGAGAGGAATCCGGAGAAGTCACCGTCCGGAGAAGATGCTGCGTCGACAAAAGCGGTCGGCAACGTTCGCTGTAGGATTTTGCCAGGGGCTTTACCATTCCTTCTCTTTTATTTTCTTTTATTTCTTTTTTCTTTTCTTTTCCGTGCTCTCGGGGAAGACCAAACAATATCGGTTTGAAACAGACTAACGGGCCGCTTGCACGGGGAAGCAGCAATAGGCACAGGCAAGGGTTGACGATTGATGATCGCTTTCAGATGGTAAAAAGAAAGAAAGGAGCATTCCGCAGAGGATGCCGCTGCCAGACACAAAACCACCACTTGTATAGCTGGTGAGTCAATCGAATTTCAACCATAACTGGTCCTGCTTAACTGAATTTCACCACTGGCAACCGCGGCTTTCTTTCTTTCTTTCTTTCTTTCTTTCTTTCTTTCTTTCTTTCTTTCTTTCTTTCTTTCTTTCTTTCTTTCTTTCTTTCTTTCTTTCTTTCTTTCTTTCTTTCTTTCTTTCTTTCTTTCTTTCTTTCTTTCTTTCTTTCTTTCTTTCTTTCTTTCTTTCTTTCTTTCTTTCTTTCTTTCTTTCTTTCTTTCTTTCTTTCTTTCTTTCTTTCTTTCTTTCTTTCTCTCTCTCTTTCTTTCTTTCTTTCTTTCTTTTTCCTTCTTTCCTTGTTCCTTTCTCTCTTTCTTTCTTCATTTCTCTCTTTCTTTCTTTTTCACTCTTTCTTTCTTTCTTTCTTTCTCTCTCTTTATTTGTTTGTTTATTTATTTGTTGATTTATTTTCTTTTCGTTTCTTTTGTTCCTTTTCTTTCTTTCCCTTTCTTTTTTTTTTCTTTGCACCAAAATTGAAGGACGCTTTGTAAATTCCAAAGTGTGTTCGGCGAACGCGTGTGCCCATTGAGACGGGGTCGGTGAGAATGAAACGCGATGCCCGCGTCTCCCTTCTTGCATGATTGGACACGCTGGGCAAAGCGACGCTACGCAAGCAAAGCGCGAGCGCTGTAGAGTACGACGCGAGGCGCGACCGACGCGACCGGCGTCCGTTGGCGCACCCCTGCGGCCACCTGGAACCGTGCTAGGGTACGGATGGAGGGGCGGACGGACGGACGGACGGACGGACGGACGGACGGACGGACGTGAGCATGAGACATTAAGGGCTTTCGCCTTAAAATATGGGAGCTTAGCGAGGTGCGTCATACCCGCTGCAAATGAGATGCTCAATGTTGTGACGTATTCCACTGTTCAATGTTACGACGCATCCGTCAATCATAACAAAGTTGATTAGGTACCATGCGTTAGTGTGAGCTTCTTCTCTTCACGGGGAGGTGATAAAGAGAAGAACAGAAGCAGTGATGAAGTGGTTACTTCTCACGCCTTGTGTTCTGTCTTGATTATGTCTGCGAACTTTTTTTCTCTGTTGACAAAAAATCGCTGTTGAAAATTGTTTTCCGTACTCGCTATGGACGTTGCTCCTGGCAGGCGAGATTTCAGCGCTTGTTGCTCTACAGAGGTGAATTAACAACGCAGTTCGCACGCTCTACAGGGCACATGACTAACCTGTCCAGCTTCTCGTCAACTCGCTAAGCCAGATTTAAAAGGGGGCGTATCTCCCTCCAATAGCCACAGTGTGCAACGCCGCCTCAATATATTCAACCGTAATGTGATTGTTACTCTGCTGCTGGTACCAACGACAGAATGACAGCAAAGTGACAGGGAAGTTTTACGTCAATTCACCGCTCAAGACAAAAGAGAAAGGTGCCCAATAGACAGCCCTGTTCCACCTTTGTCATATTTTTTTTCCTTTTTAGGAGCTTGTTCGGCAAGCTTCTTAAGCTCGCGCCTTGTCCGGCGGCGATGGCGGTGGCGTGTACACTTCTCCGCTCATTGCGCCGGCTTTCCGGTGATTTCATGAATGCTCCCTAGATGGCGGCGCCGCTCAAGGCGACGCACAACACTCTCAGCACGTGCGCCTCCTTTCTCTTCGCCGGGAGCTCACGCAGTGAAAACTTCGGTACCGCTCGGCCGCATGAACACCGCACAGCAGCGCGGCGGGCTGCAACGAGCAGCAGCTGGGGCTCGCCGCCCGAGCGCCGCATGTAATGTGTATATAACAACGTTGTCACGTCTATATATGATGGTAGGAGATGTGTACGGAGGATTCGCGGGTTACCCGATCATCTCCGAGCAAGCTCCTCCAACATTATTCACTTTGTGGATATGGCGTGATTTTTTTTTTTTGGGGGGGGGGGTGTCTATGATGGCAGTGCCACCGAGGCCCTAATGAGGCGCGTAACGCGCTTAATAGATGCACGAGGCAGCAGGAACTGGGCACGATTCTGCGAAAAATCTCGACCGGCCGCGGCCTCTTTACGCGCGGTTCATTTCCCCAACAAATGCGCGCAGTTATTGTTTAACGAAGCACAGTACCAGCGTCAATTAGAGGCTGCCTTCTCCCGATACGCCTGGCAAAAGTCTTGTTATTATTTTGCGCTCTTTTACATTCTTGATGAAGCTTCCCGTAAGGTGTTTCCTGTGTGCGAAAAACCCACGCCGGCACTGCGGGCACTGTGGTTGAAGGCAGTGGGGAAATGGTGGGGAAGAGCGAAAAGCAGCATACACGTAGATAATGGGCGTAAATTAAGCGAGATATGAAACAGAGCCGAGCGCTTTGGCAAAATAAGCCAGTCAACGATTTACTAACCGGATTAGCCAGTATGGTTTCGCGGCAACTAACACCTAATTAAGGCGGACGACAGCACTACAAGCACTGCGGAACAGCGCCTCAGGGCGAAAATCTTGCACGCGGCGAAGGCTGTAGCACATCCCCTCCTCCAGCCTTCTCTCTTTTCTTCTTTCATGACGTAGCTTAAGTGTTCATCGAAGAGTATGCCTTTGTGTGCCTAGTTTATGGTTAGTGCAGGGAATGGTGCTGGCACTTTCCCTCTTTCACCACGCTAACGCAGCAAAATGTTATCGCGTTAAACATGCGCTGTTAATCATTATGTTCAGCAACACCTTTAGATTTTTTTGCTGATCAACATGCAGCTTGCAAGAGCGTTCGCTTGTAATTGACCCTAACTGCAAGCCGTGGGTATAGTTGGGAAAGAATAAGCTCATGCTCAGCTCTCGACGCCAACATAGGTTCCTATATTCCTATACGTGTTCTATTTTGAAGGCAATTAAGAGTTTGAAACCAGGTATGTATAGCATAGCTGACACCCGTCGTTGTCGTCGATGCTAACTTTGTCGTCGCAAAGCCACTGTGTCACCTGCTTCACACCCGAAGAAAGGAAACGCTTCATCCACTACGTTGCTAGGGACAGCAGAAAATCCAAGCCTCACCATATCGCGGCTTACAAAGGAACGGCCTTCTGACCTCTACAAAAGCTGCAAGTTGGCGCATGTCTGTTCTGTCACTTCTGTGCAACTAAACAATAAATCATTGCATATTATTCGCATAGGGGCAGTTATTACGTCAGAGACTTTGTACAGTATGACCTGCTCGGTGGTACAGGTGGTTACGGTGCTCGGATGCTGACCCGAAAGCCGCCAGTTCGATCACAGCTGCGATGGAGGCGAAATGCTAGAGGCTTGTCTACTGTGCGACATCAGTGCACGTTAAAATACACCAGATGGTCGAAAGTTCCTGATCCCTCCGTTGCGGCATGTCCCATAATCATATCATGGATATGGCACGTAAAACCCAAGATAGTATTATTGCTTGGTGCAGTATATTTTTGTTATTCAATACCTGTATAGTCGCGAAGCGGCGTTGTGCTCGTACTTACATGGCTGGCAAGAAAAGTATCTTACAAGGCACTGCAAACTTGCTCAACTAATTACTTCCGAAGCTTTTTTATTGATTTATTTGGAAAACACATAGAGAGGAAGGAAAATCCTTGTGCTTGGGCGGGGGTGAAAGGTGCAAAAGAATGAAGTAGAAGGAGAGTCTCTGACGACACAACAACGTCATCAGAATAGCATTGCCCAAGAACTACAAAACAACATTGCCATAATGGTCCCGTTGTGGCGTTCAGTCAGTTTCTCAACATACTGGACTTCTTGTGGATGCAATATCTGATTGTGTAGCCCAAAAATGAAAAACAAACAATTGAGAAGCAGAGTAACCACCAAGCAAAAAAGAAAAAAAATGATAATCTCGTAGACAAGGAATGGGAACCACGAAAACGAGAACTACGGATCGAGAGTGTGAACTGGGCCAGTGATTCTATTCTCAAATTCAAAATTCTTTCGTTGTCTTCTGCTGTATCTGACTCTTATTAAGGTGAAAGCCTTTAATGTCTCATGCTCACGTCCATCCGTCCATCTATATCCGTCTGTGTCCGTCCGTGTCCGTCCTTCCCTCCGTCCGAGCCCTGGCACGGTGCCATGTGGCCGACGGGGCGCGCAAACGGACGCCGGTCGCGTCGGACTCTACAGCGCTCGCGCTTTGCTTGCAGAGCGACGCTGTGCTCAGCATTTCTAATCGCGCTCCATTCTGACCGGCCCCGTCTCAATGGAAACAGGCGTTCGCGGAACACACTTTGGTATTTACAAAGTGTCCGTCAATTTAAGCGCCTGGAACGCGGATGGCGTCTGCACGATGCGCAAAGCGCTAGAAAATACGAACACATGCGAACGGAGGCAGATTAGTCTCGCGTCTCCCTGCGATTCGCGGTAAAAAATAAAAAAAGAAAACACGCACACATTCCGTTTCTGTGCCATCCCACTGAGAGTGTAAAAGAAAAAAGACATGGCATAGTCAGTCAAACAGCCACAAGATTTCGCCGAACACACTTTGGAATGTACAGCGTGTCCTTCCATTTTTTTAAAGACGATAGTCTTTCTTGGGATACTTCAAAGCAGAAATTTTGGTCTGGCTGTCTGTCTGTCCGACGTCCCCTGATTCAGCCACTTGGCCAAAGTTTAACCACTTTCTGAACGCCCAGCCATCTTGAACTGGTGTTTGCGTTCATACTTGTGAACATTTTCAATTAAAAAGCAAATACTACGCATATCTGAGGCGCGACATTAATATGTAAGTATCAGGACGTGTGTTTCTTTATTAGAAAATACATAGATACGTAATTCTAAAAACCCTAGCGTTTTTTAGGCTGCGCTGAAAATGCGACGCTGTGCACGAGCTGCGACGCTTTGCACGAAAAAAGCCATGTGCCGACGAGAAGGTGCTGCCGCTGGCAGTGGCCCTTGGTTCAGCACAAGCTCATGTTTTTCGATGGCGTCCATATCTCGCGCAGCGCCTCTATTTTATCAATGCCAGCCAGGTGCGGCCGATTCAACATAGAGTAGGCGCTGTCTGAGGCAAGGCAAAACATAGTAGTATGGCCGGCACACGACAATCGCCTTTCGACATTTGCAGCGAAGCACGCAGATACGCGGCCAATGTTTTCAGTATGGTTTTGTGGTTGACATTGAAGACTCGCATTTGGGTCAATGTATCATGTTCATATCCTGAGGGGTCTATTCAGTGAGATCAAGGAGGGTCTGTGACCATAGTTATTATGCCACGTACACCACGACTGTAACAGCGTGGCAAACTCCTTTGGGGATTCTTCGGGGGGAGCCGTACTTCGTATCTTAAAGCTTCGCATGCAAAGTGGTTAGCGAGCTATAGTTTTTTGTATACGAATAAATGCCGGACACACTGGGAAGGTGCCCTTAATCCTGGACGTCGCAACACCCATAAGCAGCGTAACCTTCAAACCACATTTTACGCTAAGTCAACACTGCACGCGCAGCGCAATCACTACCTATAGGTACGCTCGGTTAAATCTGTTCCAACAGGAGTATAGTTAGAAGCAGTGCGCCTCGACCAATTCCATCGCTTAATATTCGCCACACCTGTTTACCCTGATTAGGGCAAAGCGCCGAAGCGCAGTGCGGCCGAATTAAACCGGCCGCCGTTTTATCTTATCTCCCATCGCATCCTTTTCTTATACTTCTTCCGGAGCTTAAAGGGCACGCCGCACCTTGTATCTGCTCGCCACCCTCGCGCGCTGCAGGGGCGCCTTCAACGGTAATTATATACGGCCGTAATTAATTAAGCTCGCGAGTGAAAACAAATCACCGACCACCTGCGGTGCGGAAAGCGCGCAGCGCTTGCCGCTCAATATACACACGACAAGGGCGTCCCCCCTCGCCTGTGCCCCTTACCTCAGAGATGGATTAGAGGGAAGACCTCGGTGAAAGCAATGCGAAGAATGTCATTCGCCTCCCATCTTTCTCCCCTTCAAGCCGGCATGAACACTCAGAATACCGCTCGTTGCTTTTGTATGTGACGCTAAAGGACACGCCATCTTATTGCGCTTTTTCTCTTGCTCACATGCGTTTAAGTTGCTGACTCTCCTTATTTACTCAATGTTCCTTTCTTCTTTTCTCTCTCTCTCTTTCAGATTCAACGCAGTCTGCATCGTTGTCGTTCCTGCAAGCATTTGACCCCGGAGCTAGTCACTATGAGGCATCCTACGGTGCTGAGAGAGAGAGAGAGAGAATAAGAAGAGAGAAAGGCAGGGAGGTTAACCAGAAGAGTAGCATCCGGTTTGCTACCCTGCACTAAGGGGAGGGGGGAAAGGGAAAAGAAAGATGGAAAAGGAAAGCGAAGAGGAGAGTAGACGCGCGAATAAAGAAAAAAGAGAGAAAAAAGAGGGCGGGGTGCTATAGCCTATTCAATAGGCCACTGCCACGCAAAAAGTTCAGTAAGGCATTGACTGATTTTCTCTGTGAAGACAGTTAGCGTCGGCATTCGAGCACTGACTGTTCTGACAAGTGTCTGTGGCTTGGTGTCTCTTTTACCAAATCTTTTGCCTTCCGAATCGGCATGGAAGACAGTGCTGCTTGCGACCATTGCGCCAGCGATGAAACATTGACCACGTGCTTTGTCACTGTCCTCGCTACAGCGCGCTTAGACTGCCGCTAGCTGCTGTGTTGGCCCGCCTATGGTTGTACTGAAGAGACATAGCTAACAACATCAGTGGATGAATATGCAAAGCAGCGGCATATTCATGCTCGTGATCTCGCTCGTCTTGGACTCTTTTGCAAACCAAAGTTCCATTGCTGTACGGTGCTTTGCAGGGGGGAGGGGGGGGGGGGCAGCAGGGGCACTAACAAGGTCCAACACGCTTATTCATCAGGGTTGATGTCGGCTGATAGAACGACTAATACATTTGACTAAACCGTTCGTTACACGGCAACGCTGTCGAAATGTGGGCAACACGTGATAGTGTCTTCTTACAGAATTACGGTGTTGTACGGGGGGTTCGAACTACGTCATTCTTGAAGTCTCTCCCACAAGCTTAATTTACTGCAAAAGGTTAAGATCCATGCTGGAGTAGCGAGATGCCATCTCAGGGCCATAATGTGGTGACGTGCAAACACTCAAACAGTTCACGAATATTTTCAGTAGTTAAGGAAAACCGCAGTTCGCTCACAACAGTGACAGAAACACAACTGAAACACGGTCACACGTTGTGCATTAGGCATCAGGTGTAGAATACCGCGATGTTCGGCGTAGCGCTAGCGCCATGCAGTTGCCCTCATTCTATTCCGGGTGACAGCTTCAGTGTAAAGCAGAAGGAGCTCGATGTGTGCGAGTTGGTATAATATATTGAAGAAAAAATTCGGTAGATCCCACATCCCGTGGGAATCAATGACCTGCGAAGCATGCATCAAGTTTGCTTTGCAGCACTTTTAAAATCAAAATAACGTTACGAGGCATATGGATGTAGTACTCAGTAAACATAGGTAGAAATTTCATAGGCATTAACTTATCTGGAAAACATGCAAGTATGAGAACTAGTTGTTCATAGTTGCGTAAAGACGCCACCACTAACGTGCGCACAACCACCACCAGCAGTGGTGTGCTGGAATGTTCCTGTATTACTGCGTGATGCTGGTTACGAGAAGCGTAATGCTGAAGTGCATGCTGAATATTTTTTTTTTTGCTTTGAGGTAAGTGTTACGGGGTGGATCGACGTTAAGTGCAGTAGTTGAGTGCACATCGTGGGCTTACTAGGAACTTCCTCTACACTGCCGTCTACTGGTGATTACTCTGGGCAACTATGGTCTGACATAGCGTCAGCACTGACGGTAGAGCACAGACGTCAGTATTATCGAAACGAAGTGGGCTTTACGGTGTGAAGATGTGAATAGCGCACGTAACTTTCGTTAGCGTATTTCCTCGGGATCAAGCAACGCTTGAATATAGCTGGCTGAGTCGTAGGAACACAAATGTAATGTCTATTAGAGTGCTATAAAAGTGGAGTCAACATTGAAACCTCAACTGACGTTAATACGGCATGACGTCTGTGTCATAGGTTTACATATGCAATGTTTATTGCGTTATTGTAAAATTAGACAGCCAGAACTGCAACCACAATTGAAGTTGCACCAACCTTACGCCTACCAGCGGCCGTGCGCCTAAATAGGGTCTTTTTCCAAAGCAGTTTCAAGACCTGGCCAGGCTCTGTGGTAGAATACCTGATTGCCACGCAGAACGCTTGGGTTCGATTCCTGCTGAGATCCTGATTTTTTCATCTTCGCATTCATCGCGTCTGCGCTGCCGTAGACGCTCTCACATTTAAGTTACTAATGTCTGTCCTCGTCGTTTCGGAGTAGATATGTCAGACGTAGATAGATAGATAGATAGATAGATAGATAGATAGATAGATAGATAGATAGATAGATAGATAGATAGATAGATAGATAGATAGATAGATAGATAGATAGATAGATAGATAGATAGATAGATAGATAGATAGATAGATAGATAGATAGATAGATAGATAGATAGATAGATAGATAGATAGATAGATAGATAGATAGATAGATAGATAGATAGATAGATAGATAGATAGAAACGCTCAAAGTGCCTGCAGTTCGCTAAAAAATGATTCACCTTAAAAAAAAAAGCTGCGCAAGAATCACGAGGACTAGAAGGGAACCTTACAACAGGCAGGCGCAACCTTCTAGTCCTCGCGTTTGTCGCGCAGCGTTTTTTCCTACAGTTTCCACGTTGTATATCGTATCTTTTCATCATTGCAAGTGAAACTTAGCAAATATAAGCTCGATGAAAGAGTTATTTCTGTGTCAACCTCGAGATTTCTTGCCTTCGAATTTCATACTGAGTTGCCAAGTTTTGACTCTCCGGCCTTTTTTGCAATGAAAGTTGCTACATGCGCAAGCGTAGAAGAAAAAAAAATTTCGCATATTTCAATGAGAAATAGAAGGCACCTTAACCGACAAAACTTAGTAGTACTATACCTGCTCCGAAACAGCCGAAATTTGCGAAAATAATGTGCAATCTATGGCGTCGAAAACACTTCTTTTATATACTTCTCCATTGAAAGAATGAAAATATACTTTACAAAAATAAGCTACCAGACCCGACTATTTTCATTGGTAGAATTCGCGTTCCCCGCATTGCAACGTCGTCTAAATCATTTCCGGATAACCTCTCGGGACTCTAACATGCAACAAATGAACATTCCTGCTAGGCCTAACCAGTTATTCGAAACTAAAAGAAAGCGCGATTCAGGCGTTTTCAGTGAGGGAGGCGTAGGCAGCTGACAGTGAAAGCCAGAAATGTGTTGCGCGCACGCGTGCTGACTCCGACAGACGGCACCAGCTCCGGCGAAGACGACACCAGGGTACAGTGAACTAGAATACTTTCCAGTGGCGCGTCCGCGACGCGCTGCCTGACGCACGCGGTGGCATCTGCAGCGGCGGCGCTGCCATCGACCACTCTTGAAAGCTCGCCCTGGCTCTCCTTTGCAGCGTACGTGGCACACGAGAATGTAACAGGCGTTGGGTTACGCGCGCGCGCGCCGCCGCTGTTTTAACGCTATTGTGGCTGGTTTTTCAATTATTCTCCGCGTATTTTATAACCGCATTGGTGGGTTAAGCTGTAAGTATGATTTCGGGCCTCTCAGCAAGAAAAGCTGGTAGCAGTCGAAGGTTAGTCGATGCTCTGTATTTTTTTTTATTTTTTTTTTGCCCGTAGTGCAGCATTCATGCAATGTGGCTATTTCGCGAGTATTAAATTTTGCGAAGCAATTGTTATTCGTGAAACCAAATGTCCGCGTGATATTCGTGATAATGAAAAACGTATGCAATGTCAACTATAAGCGGCACGTGCACAAAACTCAGGCACTATAATTTTTAAAGGGGCCCCGCAACACTTTTTGAGCATGCTCAGAAAACGCTGCCGATCGGTAGTCCAGGCTCTCGAGAACACGCGAGCCAAATATTATAGCGCAGCACGCGGCGTGGAATTCACAATAAATCCTCAAAGTCAGCTAAAAATTGCTTTCACCGAGACACTGGGCGCGCCCCACAGAGACGCTGGACGCGTCCGAACCGCGTAGCTGCACCCTCCAACTTGACTTGCCACCGCCTCAAGGCAGCGCGTTTGAAACGCGTTTGCGCTGCCTTGGCACCTCCTAAAGACAGAGCGTTCGAAATCAAGTCAATGAACGTTTCTGAATACGGGGGTTATAAAAGGGCGGCGCATCTAGCGTCGAGGGCTGCTTCCTCGTCCAAATGTTTTTTTATATACGTTGTCCCCTTTTTAAATTAAACGTATTTTTTTTTATCTGGCTGCCTTTTGCCTTGCCACTGCCTGGATGATCCCAGCCCAGTCATTTGGCCCTCGCGTCGCGCTAACACCACTGAAATGAGACGGCCGCGCGTACACACGTGTGCGCACAAATCGGTAGCTTTCAAGAGTGGCCGACGACAGCGCCACCGCTTCGAGTGCCATTCACTGTGACGCGCGAAGCAAGGGAGGCGCCCGCTCCGCTCATTGCACTGAGTTGTTCTAGTACACTGTAACCAGGGGTTCCGTTCGGGGAAACGGCTCGTGCCGGAAGATTAAAAGCCCCTTCCAACTCCGGCGGGACGAGGCGAGGAGGGAGGAGGCGCATAGCAGGAGTTGGTTCACGAGGGCAAGGCTGAGCACGAATAGCATAAGTGGGCCTCCTTAGAGAAGCTGTCCTTGAACGGGGCCATTCAACCGTCATGGCCGGATTCTCCCTCCGGCCCGCTTCGCTAGGCCGCCTCTCTCTCCACGAAACGCATGGATGGCAAAACAAGAAAAAAAGAGCGGCGTTTCGTATGCCGAACCATTCCACGTGGCCCCCCAGAGGTCCTTTGGGGAAGCCCTGGCTTAGCGTCTTTGGCGGTGCGCCACTGGAAGCTATCTCGCTCCGCGCGCGGTTCTGTCGTACGCAGCTGTTGCCAGTCTTCTATTCGCGAGACGATGCCATGTAAATGCATTTGCACCGCGTGGCCCGGTAGCGGTTTTCTCTCTATTTTTTTTTTTCGAAATCGGCCACCGTGTGTGGGCTCGGAAGTTGATGCCCACGTGGCTCTTCAAGACTGTCGGTTTTCATAATAGAAGATCGGCCGCGATGAGTAGTATTCGCCGGCTCTCGTCAGACCGGCGAAAGTTCCGCACGAGCGTTGCGCTTTACTGCTAGCGAGACAGACGAAACAGAATCGAGGATCATTAACTACCACTAATGAGTGCCTTACATTTATTTGTCCTGCTTACCAGCGCCACGTCTGTCGTCCGCACTTCGTCCTGTCCGAAAAGATGCTTTATTTCCTTTCATAATGCACCAACCAGTCCAGTCAAGCCCACTGTGTATTCACACGACGGGCGTGAACGCGGACGAATCAGTCACGTTGCATGTGACGCGATTCGGATCGCTCCGCAGCCAGCATTCATACGACGGGGGGAGGATATTGGTATTTCTTGCCAACAATCGCAAGTGTGATTTGGGTCTCCTTCGATTCGCGAGTCGCTTCCATGCTGCCGCGAGGACCGAAGGAGCGTCGTAGGAACTGGTGACGAATGATCATGTGATTTGCAATCCACGACTCGGATCACAATTTGGTGCGTCGTGTGAATACAGCTTCTTGTCAATAATACCGCCCAAATTAGCGTTCACTTGTCAGTTCTACTGCAATGCGGTGCATCTTCACATTCTTCAGTACATAGGATCGAGCAGTACATAGGATCGGTCTTTCGGGCCGGGCTCGGCCCGAAAGACCGAGCCCGGCCCGGCCCGCGGGCCGGGTTCGGGCCGGCCGACGTCTTCTCATCACGGCCCCGGGCCGGGCTCGGGCTACATTGTTTTTGTGTCGGGCAGGCCATGCCCGATACAAAGCCCGAATCAAGCCCAAAATTGGAGAAGGCGCTAGGCGGTGTAAAACAGTTCCGGCCAAACGTTGTGCCGGAACTGTTTTACACCGCCTAGCGCCTTCTCCGCGACCGGCCCCGCCCTCTTCCTCGGTTCTCCTTTCATTTAGCCACTTTAAATGCAAGGGGAGAGGGTGAAGTCCCACAGGATGAGCTTTGGGATTATTTATACACGGAATAATCCCCTCTCCTACATCTGAGGTACTAAACTTGTGGAAGAGCAAACGATCTAAATATTTCAAGCTTGCTATGCTTCCGAAAAATATATTGGCGATTCCGGCTACCTGTGCGAGCAGCGAACGGACCTTCAGTAGGGCGGGATATGTGACGCAGGAGCGCCGCGCTTCACAGATACCCGAATCGTTGGACAGCTTATTTTTACGCCACAAGTTTTAATCGTTGCATAGTGAATGTCATGTGTCGTTTGTTTATGTTTCACTTTGATATGTTGAATAAAATGCCACATTGTCGGAAAACGACATCTCTCCGCAGCAAACCTTCATAATGTCAGGCCGGACCGGGCCGGGCCCGGGCTTTTATTTTTGTACGTCGGGCCAGGGCCGGGCGGCCTCGTAGCCCTCTAGCGTCGGGCTCGGGCGGGCTTTCGACGCAGTCAGCGGGCCCGGGCCGGGCTCGGGCTCTCAAATTCGGCCCGTGCACAGCTCTATTCAGGATCACACTCTTCATAGCAGTGCAACGTACAACGCGGTCCGGCTCGCACGACTAATGGCTACGACTTGTGATCTCAGCACAGCTCTTAATATCTCAGCAGACGTTCGCAGTTGTACATTATCTCGCAAAAAGGTCGACAACTCCCGACTGCTCAAAAAACTCCCAGGTTCCCTAAAAATGCTCACAGGGTCCGAGAGCAACAAAAATATCTGCCACGATCATTTCGTCCAGCAGATATATCATAGAACAATTCATTTTGCAAAGGCTGATTCGCACGCGTTTACTCCTTCAAATCGGTGATATAGTTACGGCGTTGAAAGCGAAAAAACCCGCAGGGTGCCATACGCGTTCGCAAAAGACGACTGGAAGGCGAAAGTCATCTCCTTTTTCTTCTCAGTCGGTGTATCGATCTTGCCCCGCCCCCTTCCGAAAGCTGTCTGCACCTAAAGTGGTTTTCCATTGACTCCCAGATTGGAGGTGCCTCACCTGATCTCCCATTGCCTTCGTGATCGGCCCATCGTTGACCAAGATATACGGTGTCACGTTATCACGTCATCAAGTGACGTTACGTCACTCTGAAGTCATGATGCCACAATGACGTCACAAAATATGGCGACCTCTGACGTCATGGTGACGTCATCACGTGACGATAATCTTTTGCATCACTCGTGTTGCGCCGCCGACGGGAGACGCCGACCAATCTTCGCGTCTGATGAGGCATCTGAGGCATTCGCCTTGATAAACACGCCGCAACCTGCGACACTCATACACGCCTGGTTTCTTCCCATTCATCTTGGTCCGTTTCTATCGCTACTGATCGCGCTATTGTAAATGAAGAACTCACCTCCTGATGACTGGGTCACCGAGGAATTATATAGCACATGCGTCAATACCCGCACGTGTCTCAACCCTCTACGCCAGTGTCCTCTTGCATAAGCTGGACATTGTGCACTGATACATTCGAGCATTTGCGCTTAAAGGTGCCCGACTTCGAGTCTCCATTAGTTCAGCAGGTCTTAACTGCTTGGTTTTACAGAAATTTCGCTCAGTGGTGTCCTATTTCCAAAAGGCCAATCTTCAGGTCGATACGAGGCCCACATAGTTGTTCTAGAATGTTGTTCGGCTACGGAACTCAACACTCGAATGTATAAGTGTGGACCTGCCATGGTAGCTTGGCAAGTAACGAGCTCCAGGAAGCGGGTTCGATTCACGGCCGCGGCGGCCACATTCCCATGGGCGCGAAACGCCAAAACACCCGCGTGTACTTAGATATAGGTGCGCGTTAAAGAAACCCAGGACCTCAAAACTACTATGATCCATTGCGCATCATTATTGCCTGTCACATAATCATATCGGCCTTTGGGCTCGTACAATCCCCTTAAATCAATCACTTAATCGATTGTAAGTATGCGATGCCTCGCGTAGTGCTCCTCTTTCACGTGGAATTTTGGTTTAGAGGTAATAATAATAATAATAATAATAATAATAATAATAATAATAATAATAAGTAAGTAAGTAAGTTTCCAGGCGAATGCCGTGGCAGGGTTTTGAGATGCTTTTTTTTTTTCTACAGTTACAAGACAGATCCGGTGGATAAGAAAACTGAGAACTTGCACTCCTATAAATACCAGCCCAATCTCGAAAGAGAGAGAGAAGCGCAGTACTTATAGCCCTCAGAGAATCGGAAAACCGATAAAAAAAAACGAAAAAATAATTTCGTTTACAGCCAGGCAGTACTTCTTTTTCGTTGGCGCGATGTCGGGATCTATCGTGGACGTTGAAGAAGAGCAGCCGGCTGCTGCCACCAGCGCGGACCCGTCACAGATGCTGCATGAATAAATTAGCCGATGTGAGGCAGCCGTTTTCCGGCACAGCTCACGTACACAGAGAGGGCGTCAACCCTGCGCTTGGCGACCTCTCGTCAGCCGAGGCGCACCCTGCATGTCGTCCCGATCTCAACGATCCCGTTTCTGGCGCACGGCTTCCCGCCGCCGCCACAGCAGTTTTCCCTTCTCGTCGACCATATACCGTATTTATTCGAGTATTGACAGACTTTCGTTGCGCAAATGGGAGGTTGTCACGTACTTGCCTGATGAAGCGTAGTAGTAGTATGTATAAGAAACGTACTGGTAATCAGGCATGACCGAAATGTGCTTCCTTCATTACTTCTATAAGCTTCTAAGTTTGGCGTGAGGCTGTGCTGAACAAGGGAGATAATTTCATATGGAGTGCTAAAATTGTTTCTCGGTACTAACTGATTGATTGATTGATTGATTGATTGATTGATTGATTGATTGATTGATTGATTGATTGATTGATTGATTGATTGATTGATTGATTGATTGATTGCTGTTGGTGTTTTGCGTCCCAAAACCACGATACGATAATGAGAGTCGCCACAGTGGAAGGTTCCGGATATTTTCCACCACCTGCGGTTCTGTAACGTGCACCTAAATGCGCACGGGCCTCCGGCATTTCGCCTCCATGGGATGATACGGATGCGCGGCCGGGATTCTATCCTGCGACCTCTGGGTAAGCAGTCAAGCACCATAACTATGATCAGACCGCAGCAGCGAATGGTGAGTGAGTGAGTGGTGAGTGAGTGAGTGAGTGAGTGAGTGAGTGAGTGAGTGAGTGAGTGGTGGTGGTGAGTGAGTGAGTGAGTGAGTGAGTGGTGAGTGAGTGAGTGAGTGAGTGGTGGTGAGTGGTGATGAGTGGTGAGTGAGTGAGTGGTGAGTGAGTGAGTGAGTGAGTGAGTGGTGATTGGTGGTGGTGGTGGTGAGTGGTGGTGAGAGTGAGTGAGTGGTGAGTGAGTGAGTGAGTGAGTGGTGAGTGAGTGAGTGGTGGTGAGTGAGTGGTGAGTGAGTGGTGAGGCATTCAAATATTGACGACAAGTTTGTCACTGTTTCTATTAAGGTTACTTCGTTTTATGAAGGAAACAACGACAGCATGTGGATGAGTGAGTGAGTGAGTGATTGAGTGAGTGAGTGAGAGTGAGTGAGTGGTGATGGTAGTGGTGAGTGAGTGAGTGAGTGGTGAGTGAGTGAGTGAGTGAGTGAGTGAGTGAGTGAGTGAGTGAGTGAGTGAGTGAGTGAGGCATTCAAATATTGACGACAAGTTTGTCACTGTTTCTATTAAGGTTACTTCGTTTTATGAAGGAAACAACGACAGCATGTGGATAGCAATCTTTACGGCTATTACAGGCATGATTACTTTTCCAAATAATCGTCGAATCTCTTCATCAAAAAAAGCTTATTGACCCTGAAATTGACTGCCGCAAAATTTTTTAGAATTCTTCAAGTACGAGCGGAGGTACAGCGATTTGTCACACGCTTCAAGCGATGTCTCTCCGCTTTCGCACCAGCGAGCACGCTGACAGTTACGCAGGGGTGGATGACAAGGGAGCAAGGATGATGCGTCCATTCGTCAGCCTGCGTCATGACCACGAGCACATTATTTTCTTTTTTTTTTTCTTCTTCGCACGGGCGGCTTACTTTCAGTGGGATCGCGAGTGCGAGCGTGGCGGGATCGTGGCGGGATCCCGTGGCGGCCACGGTAACTATGCAGCTCAAGATGCTCAAACCAGCCAATGGCCGTTGACTTTGGGTTAATGACATGGTCACTTGGGCTTGCGGCATCATATATCGAGAGAAGAAAAACAATCTTTAGCTAATTTTGAGAATTCATTGCGAATTTCAGGCCGCGTGCAGCGCTATAATGTTTTGCTGGCGTGTTCTCTGGAGGCTCGACTACCGATCAGCAGCGTTTTTTGAAAAATGCTAAAAAGGTGTTGCAGGGCTCCTTTAAGCAGTTCTCAGAGCTTTCCCGCATTTGAGTGCGAACAATTCTTTTGAAACTTCAGCACAAAGTCTCGCCAACTACCATCAAGTAACAAAAGGTATCGAGATGTGCGTTTCGCCAGGTTATATGGGTCATAGCCAAGTGTCATGAAGTCTCGCCAATTTCCCGGTTCATCGGAAAAGAAAAAAATCGATATTTAACATTCCAATCAGTTTATACAAAATCCCACCAGAATTATACTCCACGTGTGTCCTGGGCGCTGACCTTGTTATCCGCACGACCACGCAGTAAAACAACATCGTACCTAAATGTCCTCAGACCGAATAGATGTGCATGATAAAGAGCGCAATGCCTCTAATGAAGCCAATCAATCTACGCCTGCAATCTCCGGGCGTGTAATCAGTAAAGTGCGCTTTAGTATTTCACTATCTCAAGGAATCGTCGTTCCGTGACCTAACAAAGGTGCGTCCACATATGCGACCACACATAACGTGATGGTAGAAAGGCGATGCCCACAGTTTGGTCTGCGTCTAACCACTAAAAGCACGTATGGGCTTAACCGGCTATATAGTGTGTGGGTACTCGGTAATATGTGGGTGCTCTGTATGAGTACCCACATGGGTAATCTGTATGAGTACCCAAGCCCTACCAACCGTCAGGTAGGGGTTGCCCGGCGGCCCTGGGAACCGAACCCAGTACCTGCCGCATTGGAGGTAGACGATCTTCTATTTCACTGATGCAGTGGTCCTCCACAAGGGAACTGTGCATATAGCGGTCAAAATGAGGTTTATGTTATATAACGAAATTCACATGCAAGAATATTCGCTGTAAGTGTAGTCAGGCACGGCCTGCCCGTCCCGACGTGGGAGCTGCTCGCGGCGCCTTATCCCCCGAGTCACCCCTCAGGACCATAATAAAGTTCATTGTCTGTGTGTCTGTACCCTGTTATAATACGTGCATTCTGAATGAACGGCTGCGTACAAGGAAAACCCCGTGCGTAGGCTTTCTTCGCCATTCTCAGGCGGACGACAACTTCCGCTTCCCATGACGTCACAACATGTTATGAGCTTTTCGTCACGTGCTCGCGCAAGATGCCGTGACGTTTCAACGGCCACTCCACACTGTGGCTCCGTTGGTGACGCCCAAGCGGCCATTTTGAATGCTTCGATGACGCACAGGCTGCCATTTTTGAAGTTTTGGTACCTGACGTCATCACAACTAGCCAGTCTGCTGCATGAAGTCGTCAGAATTAGTACATCATGTAACAACTTCAAAGCGCCAAAAAACAAGGACATACGAAAAAGAGTGGACACAACGAGCGCTACTTGAAACTGAATTTATTACAAAGCAGAGTGAAAAATTAAAACCCCGTTAGAAGGCGCACATGCGCGCACACTTGTTCAAACGGCTGACAAAAGCCCACGAAAAACATTAGAAAGTCCCTTTGGTATGACGCCAGACTTCTGCAACAGATTACATGCACTTTCCAGCAGATTCGGTGACGGCTGGCTGACACACGCGTCGCCTTTCTCTTTTATCAGAAAGGCTTCGACAATCTATCTTGTTAATTTATCTTCGTGTCTGAAAATGACAGAAGTGTCAGAGAACCGTGTCTGAAAATGACAGAAGTGTAGCGCTCGTTGTGTCCACTCTTTTTCGTATGTCCTTGTTTTTTGGCGCTTTGAAGTTGTTAAATGATGTCTTACAAACTCGCCCAAGCTTCCGTGCTCCTAAGAATTAATACTGCAGCCTCACGTCAAGCTTGTGTCGATGTCGGTAGGTGCGCCATGGGAAAATCGGCTCAAGGTAAAATATCTTATCAGCATTTGCTGAGTTTCATACTTGCTCAGAGCCGTGTCTGTATACAGGAGATTTCTATGGCAGTGTAAACTCGTCTTCGAAAAATGATGTCAGTACCCCTTCAACCGGCTATATAGTGTGTGGGTACTCGGTAATATGTGGGTACTCTGTATGAGTACCCACGCCCTACCAAGCATCAGGTAGGGGTTGCCCGGCGGCCCTGGGAACAGAAACCAGTACCTGCCGCATTTGAGGTAGACGATCTTCTATTTCACTGATGCAGTGGTCCTCCACCAGGGAACAAACGCTGCAGAATTACAGGCGTCGACCTGGAATCGACACCCAACTGTCAACGAGTAAATGCGGTATTCCCAGTTCCCCTCCTCTCTCTCTCCATTAAATGAAAGCCCACTCGACACTACACACAAACGTTATACTTACGTCCACATTACAGCAAACTCTTTAATTTTTTTTTTTTTTTTGCACCGTGTTCGCGCAGGTCGAGAGCTACTGTAGATCTTTTGAAGTGTCACTTTTTAAATTAATTTTCGTTGATTACCTCGTCATTATTTTACACCAGGCGATTGTGTGTGCACTTCTCTTTCTAGCGAGATTTTGGGTTATTCTGATTTGTTTGAAATTCTGTCTCACGCGGCTAGCTGTGTCTTTTCTATTTACATTGGATTTCGGCACTACCCTGCGCGCTCCGTGGCTCGGCTGAGCACAGGCTCATTTCAAAGCGATTAGTCGGCACTTGAACGTGAGCTGCGGGTTAAATCGCTTGTCGGCCCGCAATTTGGTCGCCATTTTCGAGAACGTCGACAAAATATATTTTTCTAGTTTTTCGCACACACGCCAATGGAACAGCTTAAGTGTTCACACTCCAGCGTCGCTACAGCAAGACACGTGAGAATCGACTAACGTTTCCTTTCCGTTGTCCTTTCCTTCCAAGCACGACACGCTTCCCAAACGCAAGCGAAAGCTATAGCCTGTTACGTAAGAGCCTCACCGTATAAAAATGACGCTTGTAATTTTACGTTACGTCGGCATGGGTGAGGCTTTGTGAAGTCCTGTTTGGGAAAAGTGCGAAAGCCCGACTTATCTGATCCTGTATATATTTTTAAGAACCACTTGCTTCTTGTGTAAAGCAAAAATTGCTTCAAAGATTGCAATTAGGGGTACGTTCCATGATATTCATGAATACTTCTTTCACGATGCTGACGCCTCCTACAAAGCATTAGCTCTACGCATCGAGTTTCATTAGCGTCTCATTCGTTCATCCTAAACACACTTGTGTGCCCAGGCGTCCGCGAATTTTGTTTTAACAAGAATTTTTCGAGAGAAACATTCAGCCTTAGTTCCGATACGTGCTCTTCTTTTTTATTTCAATAATGGCTTTAACAAGATGTATACTTAATATGGAAGTTGTGTGTCAGCACCGCTGATACACAACTCCACACAGAAATCAAACATACGCGGAAACATACAAATGGAAACAACAAATGGAAACACAAGTGAGAACCAGCGCTGCTTCGCATCCCCACATGGTTCATTTAGTGGGAGAAGGTGTAATTTTTGTGTTCCTGTTCACTCTACGCTGCTCACTGCGGCTAACACGTTGCACCATTATGTGAGAACCGAGATCTTTTCGTTCACACTATTTCCCCCCAAAAATCCTTAATTGGCGTAACCATGGAAACAAATTAAGCCAATAACCTTTCGCTTCCCCCCGAATATTACATAATTCGCGATGCCACCTAGGAAGTTCCCGAGACAATGTTACCGGATTTGCTTTGTAGGCAGTATTACTTCGAGATCCGTGAGTCACAATCGCAAGGATTTTTAAGGCGAAAGCCTTTAATGTCTCATGCTCACGTCCGTCCGGTGTCCGTCTGTCCGGTGTCCATCCGTCCGGTGTCCGTCCGGCGTCCGTCCGTCCGTCCGTCCAGCGGTAGTGCTGGTGGTGTGCGTCCTCACCACCCTTACTGCACATGCGCAAACCCTCCCCACGCACCCCCTCTGCTGTGCTTCCCCTCTCTTTCCTCTAGGTATCCCTCCCGCCCGCGGCGTTTACACACCCATTGCGCATGCGCGTCCCCTCCGCCCTCTCTCCTCTAGGCATCCCTCCCGCGGCGCTAACACCCCCCATTGCGCATGCGCGTCCCCTGCCCCTCCCTCTCCTACGCTTCCCCCCTCTCTCTCCTCTAGGCATCCCTCCCCGCGGCGTCTACACCCTCACTGCGCATGCGCGTCCCCTCCCCCCATCTCTCTCCTCTAGGTATCCCCCCCCCGCGGCAACCACACCCCCAATGCGCATGCGCGTCCCCTCCCCCCTCTCTCCTCTCCTACGCTCCCCCCTCTCTCGCCACGCAACGCCGACGCAGGCAGCGTCTGCTAGCGAGTTTCTTGGTTGAAAAAACCGACTGCTCGCGCTGCACAACCGTTCACTGGCCACCCCGTATATATGGCAATGGATCTTGACCTGCAAGGTGGTGCCGGTGGGAGATTTCTCCTGTGCGTTGCCGAACGATGAAAAATTCGCAGCGTGCGCGTTAACTAAAAGCGAACTGCGGGTCTCTGTGTCCAGTCCGAGTCTTCTGTCTCTCATTGCCCAGCAGCGATTGGGATGTTCCAGTAGGAAACAACCGTCCATCACTGCGTGCTTTGCGCCCCCCAGGTTTCTCTCCTGTGCAACGCTGCGATGAGCGCCAGCGTCAACGCCGCCGCCAGTGTAAGCGTTAGCGCCCGCTGCTTCGCATCAACACATGGTTCCCTTTAGCGGTGGATGGTGTAATCTTTAAGGCGAAAGTCTTTAATGTCTCATGCTCACGTCCGTCCGGTGTCCGTCCGACCTTCGTCCGGCGTCCGTCCGTCCGTCCGTCTGTCTGTCTGTCTGTCTGTCTGTCTGTCTGTCTGTCTGTCTGTCTGTTCGTCCGTCCGTCCGTCCGTCCGTCCGTCCGTCCATCCATCCATCCGTCTGTCCGTCCGTCCGTTCATCCGTCCATGTCCGTCCGTCCGTCCATCCGAGCTCTGGCACTGAGCCAGGTGGCCGCCGGGATGCGCAGACGGACGCCGGTCGCGTCGACTCTATAGCGCTCGCGCTTTGCTTGCGTAGCGTCGCTGTGACCAGAGTTTGCAATCATTCTGACCGACGCCGTCTCAATGGACCCAGGCGTTCACGGAATACACTTTCCAATTTACAAAGGGTCCGTCAACTTAAGAGCTGGAACGCGGATGGCGTTTGCACGATGCGCAAAGCGCGAGAAAATACTAACGCATGCGAACGGAGGAAGATGAGTCTCGCGTCTCGCTGCGATTCGCGGTAAAAAATTGAAGAAGAAAACACGCAGCCATTAGGTTTGTGTCTTATGCCACTGAGAGTGTAAAAGAAAAAAGACATGGCATAATCAGTGGAATGGCCACACGCTTTCGCCGAACACACTTTGGAATGTACAAAGTGTCCTTCAATTTTTTTTAAAGCTAAAGCTTTACTGGCTTGTCGAGCGAGCTTCTATGTGTATCTTCGCGTGGCCTTCAAGCGAAGAACGGATACCTCGTGACAAGCCGCACAAAATCTAGTGGTGGCGTTGCAGTCGTGCACGAGCGTACAGCGAACGCGTTTGTCGGCTCGTCTGTCTACCTCTCCGAATCGCCTTCCTCAGCGTCCGAGGGGAAAACACAGGGACCGCGCGCATCTGCTAGCACAGGAGCACGTGAGCGCGAAAGTCTGTTGGTGGTTTAGAGGCCTGGCATTTCTCGCGTCGAGGGTGGCGACGGCTTCGGAAACTGACGAAACGACGGATGTCAGTGCACGCAGTACGGAACGTTGCACAGCCCATATCGTTCGGTTGGCAAACTGTGCTTCGGCTACGATGGTAAACAACAATAGCCAAGTAAACAAGCTTTCGCTTGCATAAGCGGGCCTAGCCGTGCTAAGCCGCGGCTATTTTATTTGTTACTTAGATGTGTATGGCTGCAGCATTCTGTAAACAAACTCGGTGGTTTCACTTCTCTGTATAGTCATTACCCCACACCAGGAGTAGCAGTCCAGGCGATGAACCAGGCTAACGTTTCCGAGGTAATCATTAAAAATTGATCTACATCTGTAGACAATAGAACTTAAGAACGAGAGAATAAACAGCTGTTGCACCCTGGACAGTTCTTGTTCCACTCGATTCAATATTGCAAAGTCACTAGGGGCATACACGCTCATACAAAGAAACGTAAGAAGGAAGTTGTAGATCATAACATATTGCCACTAGTATAAGATCGGCTGGTATTGTTTCTGTTGTTGTTGCCAGGCTTGTATGTGCCGCTGTTGAAAAGAGGACGAGGACGAACTCGCGAAAAAGACGATGAGGTTGCATTGGCAGATTCTTTCTTTCTCGCTCATTGGCCACGTTTTCACACACCACAGATAATCTTCGTACAAAAGAAACTGGAAACTATAAACGTCAACATCAGAGAGTTAATTGCAACCAATAGCCCAAATCAGTTTCTAGTGATAGATTACGAGGAGATTTTTCCTCCGAAATCTAAATTTCAATCCCACAAATTCTTAGAGAACAGGTTAGAGGATTTTCTGATACATGAACAAACACGAAACATAATCGCCACTGATGCTTCCGTGAACGAAGAACGGGCAGGCGTAGGGATTGTCTCCCATTCGCTCGGCTGGTCATTTGCTGTGAGGTTACCCGATTTTACTCCGGTTTTCGAAGCTGAGCTCATGGCTGTCATCATGGCACTGCGAAAACTCCCGACGGACGAGATCAGGGCAGTCATAATAACTGATTCGCTCTCTGTATGCACAGCTCTATCAGCTTCTCATAACTCTAGCGCCCTCAAGACGTTTCGATTGTTAGTTCCGTCTCAGCTGAAGCACCTAAAATTAGTGTGGGTCCCAGGTCACTGTGGATTAAAATTAAATGAAATGGCCGACGCTTTAGCGCGTGCATCGCTAGACCTCCAAATAATCCAGGTTCTTCCAGTGGTAGAATATTTCACCGCAATTAGATATAGAAAATTGGCAATTCACACTGATAGAATGGAATCAATAACAACGTGGACGGAATACAAGCATCTAAACTTCCCATGGAAGTCTCATTGGAGCCAATCAAGACAATCTGAAGTTACAATCACCAGATTTCGATGCCGTGTCCCCCCCCATTAAACTTATACTTACACAGAGCTGGTCTGACGATATCGCCCCTATGCCAATTCTGCGGAGAATTAGAAAATATTGCGCATTACTTTTTGTCATGTCGCAGATACTCACTTATTAGATCACGAATGCTCATTACTCCGCTTTCAAAAATAGACATTGTGCTAAGCTTTGGTGCCTCAGGGTTGGGATACTGCCATAGGGATGCCTTCGATGCTGTGTGTAATTTCATGCAAACCTCTAAACGTGTACCATTTTAATCTTGCCTCAAAAATATTCGTTATTAAAATGCGGTAAAATCAAACTAATCTCATCAAATCAAAAGTGCTACGATCAGGTTAATACGGCAGTCTGGAATACGAGCTCAATAGCAGAATTTTTTAAGTATAAATTTGATGTATTACTTATTATTACTATTTCTTCTCTTTTTTTTTTTCTTATAATATTATTTAACCTTTTAACATTTTTCGAATAACCTTTTAAATTTCAACAACGCATTCTTGGCCCATCCCCCAGAGTGGGTACGTGCCATAGACCAATAGGACAACCAAACCAAACCAAAGTGATCGGACCAGCCTGACGTTCTGCTGTACCGCTAATTACAGGTTTCTGTTGCGGTATATCGTGACATAATTGGTGGAGGTGCTGGGTAGCAGTCTATGCACTGCGACCACGAGGAAGATCCCGACACCAACATCGACGGCTTGGAAGAACCAGCTGACCTCCGGCGCAGTCGGCGGCAATTAGGCCTACCACCCCAATTCGGCCCTCTACCAGAACGCCCCAGAAACATGGCAAGCGCAACAACGGCAAGCCAGACTGAACAGACTACGACTCCGCCAGCTCCATGGCCTTTCAACGCCTTGAGAACCCCAAAGCCCTTCCATGGGGACGCTTATGAAGACGTTGAAGACTGGCTGGACCAGTACGAACGAGTTGCCGTCGCCAACGAATGGGACGATCACCGGAAGCTCCGGTATGTCTATTTCTACCTGGAGGATTCGGCGCGCATTTGGTTTGAGAACCATGAAGCTGCCTTGAGAACCTGGCCGGAGTTTTGTGCTCAGCTGCGGAGCACGTATGGCAGTCCTGACCGGAAAGAACAAGCGGAACGACTCCTCAATTCTCGGAATCAAAGACCAAATGAAAGCGTTGCCATGTTTGTTGAGGAGATGTCTCGGCTGTTCCGGCGAGCTGATCCCGCAATGGGGGGAGGACAAGAAGGTACGCTTTCTGATGCGGGGCGTAAAAGAGCAGCTGTTCGCAGGACTCGTGCGAAACCCCCCAGCTACCGTGGCGGAGTTCCTCCATGAAGCCATAACGATGGAGCGAATGCTGAGACAGCGGTCTTCGCAGTATGAGAGGCCGAACGACCTTTCATGTCTGTCAGCGCCCTTGGCAACGCACGACGTCACGAGCATTAGGGACCTCGCGGAGCTAGTGCGCAGCATCGTACGCGAGGAGCTGCAAAAGCTTCACGCAGTGCCTCCACAGCCTCAAGTGGCTTCCCTAACGGACGTCTCCGCGAAGAAGTACGGCAACTGGTACGACCATTGGTGGCGCCTCCAACCGAAGCTCCTCTTCTGACGTATGCGGAAGCTTTACGCACTCCTGCACCGGCAGTCAACTATTCCCCTCGACCATCCCCCCTGCAGACGCCGCAGTACTCCTCGGGCCCGCCGCATTACGAGAACCCGCGACTCAATGTGCGGAAATCTAGTGTGTGGCGCGCTCCCGACAATCGGCCACTTTGCTATCATTGTGGTGAGCCAGGTCATTTGTACCGCGAGTGTTCGTACCGACACATGGGCCTGCCTGGCTTTCGGCCGGATGCTCGTCGACCCCGTGATGGTGAACGACCCCGCGCTATTGCAGAGTACTTGGCGAGCCTTCAGTCTTCGACTCTCCAGCAACGCCAATCCCGCTCCCATTCTCCTCGACGTTCGACGTCGCCGGGTCCACACTCTACCTTCGCCGATGTTGTTGCGGGACGACCGCCTAGGTCCCCAAGCCCACGCCCGGGAAACTAGGAACAGCGGCCTCCGGAGGTGGGACCGCTGTTGGGTACAATGCTCGTCATCGGGAGGTTATTTACCAACCCGGAGATCAAGTATGGCTATGGACCCCCATTCGCCAACGAGGCCGTTCGGAAAAGTTGTTACACCGCTACTTTGGTCCCTATCGAGTTATCCGTCGTCTGAGCGAAGTCAACTATGAAGTTCTTCACGAAGATACAGCACGTCGATCCCGTCGTTCACAGCAGGCAGACGTCGTCCATGTTTCGAGACTGAAACCATTTTACCAACGCTGACTATTCGTCAAACTCCCTTGTGTAACCTTGTGAACATTTCGGCACCGTTCAATCGCGTGTACGGGTGATTGTATGTGTTTTTTTTCTCGTAATCCGATATCGCATCGGGACGATGCTCTTTGGAAGGGGGGGTAATGCCACTAGTATAAGATCGGCTGGTATTGTTTCTGTTGTTGTTGCCAGGCTTGTATGTGCCGCTGTTGAAAAGAGGACGAGGACGAACTCGCGAAAAAGACGATGAGGTTGCATTGGCAGTGATCGGACCAGCCTGACGTTCTGCTGTACCGCTAATTACAGGTTTCTGTTGCGGTATATCGTGACAATATTAAGTTTTCTACAAAGGCACCTCGCTTGACTAATCACTCTTTCCGGCCTCACATATTTGCCATGCATTATAGCGTTTTCCACTTACCACACGCAAAAAAAAGAAAAAAAAAAACGTGTGCCAAGAGATGAGATGGAGTGAAGTAAGGAAACAGAAACAATTGCACAACTGTGTGTAGAAAAAATGAAAACAAAAAAGTAAATTACACGCACCCGAAAGAGAGCCTGTAAAAACAAAATAAAACCTAGAGCACGTTTGACAGTTTTTACTTCACTCTTCATCGCTTCCTTCCTGTCAGATATCGCTTTTAATTTACGCCTCGATCGTCCCCATCTCCGGTCAGGTGTCCCGGAAAGCTTGTTCTGCCGCCTGACAAAGCGTGCCTAATGAATGTTCGCGCATTTTTCACGCTCCATGTGAGGCTGCCGCCACACGTTCCTTTGTTCATTCCTTATTATCGCTTCTCTCGTTACTTGGATAGTCTACATTAAGCGCTTACTTTGACCCTACACAAGGAACGTCCTTTTTTTGTCGTTGCTCACGAACGGAATGACTTCGGTACACGATATAAATCTATGTATGTATGTATGTATGTATGTATGTATATATGTATGTATGTATGTATGTATGTATGTATGTATGTATGTATGTATGTATGTATGTATGTATGTATGTATGTATGTATGTATGTATGTATGTATGTATGTATGTATGTATGTGTATGTATGTATGTATGTATGTATGTATGTATGTGTATGTATGTATGTATGTATGTATGTATGTATGTATGTATGTATGTACGTACGTACGTACGTACGTATGTACGTACGTATGTATGTATGTATGTATGCATGTACGTACGTACGTACGTACGTACGTGCCGTTGGTATAGCAATAATTAGCTGCAGATGCGCACAGCCATCGCGCAGATGGACACGCTGATATCAGCGCGCGTTTGAAATTTGAATACAGAGTGCTAAAACTATAAAATTCAGTAGAATATTGCGGGGTCGTCAAGAACGGGAAGGCGTTAATTTATTCGATGCCAGCTTTATTCGCGGCTGATAGCTGCCAGGATGGCGACGGCGGGCGAGGCGGGAGGGAGAGGCGGTCTGACCGCGTAACGGGGCTGTTTCGACTAGGAAGGTGTTCTGTGTTTTGTTTGCTATTTTATTCTTAATTTGTGGCTCGGGCCTGTCGCATTCGATTTGCAGACCACGCGCTGCAATCGCTGGCGACAGCCAGCGTCAATGCAGTCGCCACGGGTGACATGGGCTGCCAGCATATCTTCAGTGCGGTTGAGTGAACCGCAACATTGTAACGGGTGTTCAATTCAAGTTGCCCTTTCTTTCTTTCTTTCTTTCTTTCTTTCTTTCTTTCTTTCTTTCTTTCTTTCTTTCTTTCTTTCTTTCTTTCTTTCTTTCTTTCTTTCTTTCTTTCTTTCTTTCTTTCTTTCTTTCTTTCTTTCTTTCTTTCTTTCTTTCTTTCTTTCTTTCTTTCTTTCTTTCTTTCTTTCTTTCTTTCTTTCTTTCCTTCCTTTCTTTCCTTTCTTTCTTTCTTTCTTTCTTTCTTTCTTTCTTTCTTTCTTTCTTTCTTTCTTTCTTATCGAAGCATCATTCATACGTAAAACAAGCCTTAGTTATGCCTTCTCTGTTTCGTTCCTTCAGTGGCGAAGATGAAGATCTCCTCTATGCTTTTTCTGTCAAGAGCCAGAAAACATCGACCACTTTTTACTCACTTGCCGTCGCTTCATCAGACATAGGAAAAAACATTTCGAAATTTTATTCAGAAACTTAGGCATTAGGGTAAGGTGGGGCAAAATGAGACAAAAATTGAAAAATTGTGAATATTTATTTTTATTTCACTCTTTGCCCTTAAACATCAATGCAGAAACTTTCCTTTGGTTACAAGGTATGTGCTACAGAAATATGACCATGTTGCCACTGCCAAAAAGTTTATTTTAAAAAGAAATAGAAAATGCACCAAATGTCTCATTTTTCCCCAACCTGCGGGGCAAAACGAGACAGTGTGAAAAAAAAATTAAACCTTCAGTTTTTGCAATAGAAGCACTTGAAATTAAACTCCATGGGCCCTCACGCAGCCTTCATGAACCCAGTCCTTGCACTCCACGCATTGAATCCAGACAGAATCCGGTGCTGTTTTGCTCCAAAACTCCTTGCAGATCAAACACCACCAGTCTTTCTTCGTGCTATTGTTGTATTTTGTTGAAAGCTTGCACTTCATTGGATTATTCAACGATTGGACGCTAGATATGTTCTGACGTATCTTTTTCGCCTCCTTTTGCCGTTATGGTGCAGAACTGCGCGGGCGCTTCGTGGCTTTTAGCTACGTCAGCCGGGCTTCGTGAGGCGATGAGTTTAAAACTGTGCTAGATTTGAATTTTCTCGCGCTTCTTTTTTTAATTTGGTATTGTAGGAAGACTCGATGCCGAGACTTGTTTTTGAACGGCTTGACTTTGAGATTCTTCCAATTTTGCGTTCGCCTCTTGAGAGCATCCTTGGGAACGCGGAAAAACCTCGGTGCAGCGCGAATGGAGTGAGTGTCCCGAACAGCAATCAGTGCTTTTTCACGTCGTTTTCCTCCCAGGAAGCTCTACATGATATTCTCTTGTGCGTCCGAACCCTCCTAAACAATAAAATATAATATATAATTAGTGTAAGTAAATGGTTCACTTAAAAGACACCCTCTAAGGCAATTCAATGCCTTTTTGTCACGTTTTGCCCCCCTTCACATGCCCAAATTCAAAAAAAATTTTCCCTTTGGCCCCGCGCACCAAATGAACTAAAATTTTGGTGGTATGTAGCTAGTAGTATAAAGTAACAATATAAATACTTAGGTTGTTGTACTGACGCCAGAGTAGCTTCATGCACGGATCCGAAAACTTGG
Organism: Rhipicephalus appendiculatus; assembly: GCA_030522465.1. Taxonomy (NCBI): domain Eukaryota; kingdom Metazoa; phylum Arthropoda; class Arachnida; order Ixodida; family Ixodidae; genus Rhipicephalus; species Rhipicephalus appendiculatus. Next base: position 4,669,826 of record JALIZH010032971.1, read on the forward strand.
CCTAGAAGAATTTCGCCCCTTTTTGACGGGTCACGAACACACTGACACCAGCCGCCTAATTTTTCCCACGCGAACGCTGTGAGCAATCATCAACTTTTGCACATAAAAAGGTGAACAACTACCAGCACCTCTCGCTGAAATATAGAAACAAAGAAAAGTGATTCCTGTATTAGCTATAGAGGTCGGCAAAGCCAAAATGTCGCGTTTTGCCCCGTGTCTCATTTTGCCCCGCCTTACCCTACACTTAATTCGGAAAATATTCTGTCCCTTGGGGCTTCTGCTTTGGGCCACAGCAACAGGAACATCTGCTTAGCCGTATGTGAATTTCTTGGAGACACTAAAAGAATTCCGTGCTAATTTATCTTCAATCAACTGTCTGCACTTGTCCTTCTTTGAGCGGATCACAGCATACGAATGTATTGTCCCATAAGTATTATATTGGCACATAAATTACGCGTCTGAAAAAAAAATTCCTTTTTTCTATATTCCCCAGTCAACCGATTAGTTTTTCTTCATCGTCTAAAGTTTAATCCATATCACTATATTAACCGCCGGTTCATGGCCAATCCCCCGAAGTGGGTTAGTGCCAAGACAAGGATCAAGCAAGCAAGCAAGCAAGCGTAACTCGAAGCCGGTGATGTTATCTTTAGAGAATGGCTTACGCATTTTTTCCCCGGAGACTTGCATAGATAAATGGTGCTCCGCAGACATATATACATGAAGCCTTCCAACTTATATAATAATTGTTGGGGTTTTACATCACAAAACCGGGATCCGATTATGAGGGACGCCGTAGTGGAGGGCTCCAGAAATTTCGACCAAATGGGGTTACTTAACGCTCAGCTAAACCTAAGTATACGGGCCCACGGGTTTCGGCATGATTTTGTCTCAGGGGGCAGAAGATTATCTTGCATCGAGAGGGTGGAAGAGAGGGGAAGCCAGTGCGGCTTGAGCGGGGCAAGTGCCCCTTTTGCACCCGCCTGCCTACGCCCATGCATGGGCGTTTAGCATTTTGCCTTCATCGAAATGCCGCAGTCATGGCCGGGATTTGGTCCCGCAACCTTCGGGTCAGCAGTCAAGCACCCTAACCACCGGACCACCACTGCGGGTAAAGCCTGCCGACTTGCCCTCCGAATTATTGGTGATGACAGTAATAATCGTTATAATTGGTATACGAGTGTGTCCGTGCAAGGAGACAAGTGCATCGGGGAGACACTTGAACAGGGAACGGACTTGCGCAGACTGGGTTGCAAAAAGCCAAGGACAAAAAAAAAAAAAAAAGAAAACAGCTATCGACGATACAGTATATACTCCGCACCTCCTTCCCAAGCTGTTCGCGTTACAAATTTCGACTCGTGTGTTTTCCCTATCACGCACTCATAAGCTCGCTGACTCGCATCACCTCCATATCGCCTTCTCTCAATACGCAATCTTAGCAGTCAGACGGGTTTTCTTTCTATCGCTTAACACATTGTTCCTTTCTTATCTTGCTTTTTTCTTTTCAATTTTTATGCGCGCGTACGCCTCACCGGTTTTCCCATCAGTTCTTTTATTTCTCCTCCCTCTCTTTCCCTTGACATGTGGGTATACATACTTTCTGCCTTTCTTTTCGGCCGCTACTTCGAAACAAACGGCTTCTCTTCCGGAGCATGTAATTAAGAGTAATAGCTCGTAAATGTAAGTGCCGTAATTCAACACTCGTGTTTTCTGGCTTCGAGATAGCGGCATGCCAGCTGCAGCTTCGTACCACACCCTTTGCCCGTTCCCCTGAGTGCTAAACAAAAAACAGAAGCTGGCAGGGGAGATGTAAAGCGATGATGACAGCAGTAAAAAAACTGAAGACAATATAGAGTCGTTCTCAATTTGAAAAAAAAAAAAAGAAGAAGAAGAAGAACCGTGTGCACCGTGTACCTCAGCGTCGTAAACATTGCCCAGTTTCCGCTTTGATTTTTTCTTATCTTCCATGTTTCGGAACACACGCATGGCGCCAAATGTCCGCCTTTCTCCCCTCGTAGCACCAGGCTTGGACGCCGGTTCCTCCTTATCTCTAACCGCGCAGTAGCACACACGGGCGAACACGGAGATATCATTGCGGGCGCATTAATAAATTCATGCCCGCTTGTCACTTGCCTCAAAAACATTATTAAGTTTTCCACTTTTTTATTATTATATTGCTCTATATGTCAGTGACGGGTGCGGCGTTACTCGCTTCCGTGTACAGCTGCGCTGGGACCCAAAGCGCTCGTTCTTATCTCTGGTGGCGCTGGCCGAGCGTTGCGACTGAAGCCGCGCTACGGGCGGCTCTCCCGCGGTGGTAAGGACATTTCTTTGTTCTTGCAGGAACAAACGAGCTTGCTTCATGCCTCTCTGGAAGTCAACGCACGCATGCGCGCGATAAAGACGAAGATTAACACGGCAATTATAGCCATCAAGAGTGAGTAGGGCGTCTCGAGAGAGCGCCGCGAGAACAGCGAGGAAAACAACAACAAGAGGGCTCGAGATGAGGCTCCAAAGGAGCCGCGAGCACCGATCATTGTTGTTATAACGCCTGAGCCATCACACTATCCGTCGCTGCCAAACACGGGCACCCAGCCGGCAACAGTTGTTTCCAGAAAGCCACGCAGACAGCTTGCGTGTAATGTATCTAGAACAAGGATGTTCGCACCCTCGCGAGGCAACAAACAGGACTTGCCCACGTCACGCATGTGAAACGCGCGCGTTTCGTAGGGTAAACCATCTCTCCACGGATGCGTGCTGCGTCTCCTTAGAAGTGATTCTAATTGAAAGCTTCTTGAACAGGCAAGATGCACCCGTGAGCCCCAAAGCGCTCGTCCGTATATCTTTGCCGTTGGCGCCGTCTAGTGGCGAGCCGTCTGCTGTCGAGAGCATTTCTCTGACAAATTCCGTAAGAGCTAATGCTGTCGACAGCTATTCCATCAAAGAAATGCTCTATACAGCAGAAGGCTCGCAGCTAGACGGCGTAGATGGCCATTTCGGCTCGTGCTTCCGTGGTGCGTATACTTTTGCTCACGGGATGTACGTCTAATTAAGCTGCAGAAAATGCTAAGGCATAAGCAGACGCACGTATTTCATTAGATGGTTCTGTCGTGTTATTATAGCGCTGTGCTTTTCATCCCTGCGGGCCGAAAAGGCTGCGATGACCACGATCGGGTCCGCTCGTTAGCAGCAGCAACGGCGGCCTGTTCATGTTCACCAAGAAGGCCTCTGCCTGCAATGTCCGATTATGCCTGTATCTGTCGTAAGTCGACTCCATCAAATCATGTGATCATACATATCGATCTCATTGGCGACACGCCCTTGAAGGAGGAGGAGGAAGAGGAGAAAAGGAAGGACAGGGAGGTTAGCCAGTTCTCAGACTGGCTGGCTACCCTGTGCAGGGGAAGGGGGTAAGGGGAATAAAAGATGACAGAAAAGAGATGTTATAAAAAGGAGAAAAAAAAAAGAAAAAAAAGGAAAACACTAATACGATAAACGACACTGCTTAGAGTCTGTCTCTGAGACCAGTTGCCCGCAAGAAGCGCAACAAAGCTCTCAATGCTTTGCGTGCCGAGGACGGTCTCGGCCAGTGTCCTAAGACCCGTTCCTCCGACAATGGGCGATTGTCCAGTCCATCTAGCACCTTTTTAAGTTCTTTTCTTGGCGCACTGAAGCGAGGACAGTCACAGAGAAGATGGGCGACGGTCTCCTCGCAGCCAGAGTTGTCACATGTCGGGCTGCTGGCCATTCCGATTCGAAACGAATAAGCATTCGTAAAGGCCACCCCGAGCCACAGGCGGCACAAGAGCGTCTCCTCGGCTCTGGTTATTCCCGACGGAAGACGGAGCTGTAGATTTGGGTCCAAGTTGTGAAGACGGGCGTTGGTGAATTCCGTCGAGTTCCACTGTGTCAGTGTTAGTTCCCGTGCAAGTGAACGAAGCCTCGTAGCGGCGTCCGTTCTCGATAATGGTATAGCTGCACATTGGAGAGCATCATGAGCAGATCGGGCGGCTTCATCTGCACGGTCATTTCCGTAGATACCGCAATGGCCCGGTATCCACTGATAGGTTATGTTGTGCTGCTTCTCTACAGCCCGGTGATGAAGTAGTCTTATGTCAGCGACTAACTGCTCGTTTGGTCCATGACGATATGGCGACATAATGCACTGAAGGGCTGCTTAGGAGTCCGAAAAGACTCACCATGCCTGTGGCGGTTCTTCAACTACGAACTCTAGAGCAGCACGGATGGCGGCGAGTTCGGCAGCCGTCGATGATGTCAAGTGCGACATCATCTTACTTACATTGGCACTCATGCTCTTACACTTCATCAGGTCACTGGTTATTTTCTAAGAGCTAGTGTACCCACCTCCACTCATTCCTCTCTATCTGAACTAGAGGAGCTGCCAGCGATTTTTATCTTGCTTACAACGTGATATCGACCCTTCAATCTGCATGGCTAACGTTCGCATATGACCTGTATAGATACATTAATTAGGGGCGGGTGGTAACACATGTAGAGCAGGGATAGGGAGGAATTCTGATCGATGGCCTGCGATTGACTAGGACTACGAATTCGTGGAGCCGTTGGCTTGGAGATAAAAGTTGAAAACGTTAATGCAAAAGCAAAAGTAAACAGCTCCGTAAAAATGCACAAATCAAGAGAACAAGAAAACAAGAGAGCTACATACGTTTCGTCTCCTCAATCCCATGGTATCATGCTTCTTCCCATCCTGCGATAGAAAACAAGAGTGTAGGACACACATATAGAACTTATGCAGAAGGAGAGAGAAGACGAGCACTTAAAATGTGTGAATTTAGACTGGTTTGTGAGTGTTATTAGTTAACTAGATTAAGAAAGCATGGCACAAAGCAAACGAAATGAGAAACATTTTGTCCTTGCGTTTCTGTCCCATGCACTCTGTTTCGCCAATTAGGTTTAGCAATACACACGACAGACCACAGGCGCAAATCTTGCATCCAGGTATACACTCTAAGCACGGTAACGTTTACTAAAGGTGCACAATTTCACAAATTTGTGTACTTATAAAATGAAAGTTATCTAGTAACCTGTGCAAAATTAACCTTTATTAAAAATGCACAAACTCACTTTTAAGACAGACGTCACAGAAATAACCTTTAGCACCGGTTCACAATATCCAGCGTTCTCACGTAAAAATAGAGGTTACGTTGCACAGTACACAGTATTCTGTTCACACAAAACGGCTTGCAGGAGATTTTATACGGCCACCGCTCTGCGCCTCTTCTTTCCTTCGCTCTTCTTTCTTCGACGCATTCCAGGAGGTTACGCTGATCGCATGCATTGATCAGCCAGGTGTGCCGCAGCAACGGAAGCACGGCTTTCCACTCTTTCGGACTTCTTGCTACGCGTGCCTCGTGTTTTTTTTCCCGCAATTCCGTGTGCGGTTTTAATAGCCGTCTACATGCAAATTGTAATGCTTAATCTTTTACGTAATTGGATCAAGAGAGGATACTTGTCTGACACACATGGCACAACTCATAATTAAGAATATCTGTCAATCACCTGATCTTCTTAATTGCTCGTTTATGGGCAGACCCCATTTGAACGACTCGATGCTTGTGGTGGAAGGTGGGACGTTATGATTCATGCGAGCTCTAAGCCAACTCCAAAGGACATTGTTTTCTGTTTTTTTCGTGGGATGAGGAAAACGTACATCTCTTGCCACAGACACCGCAACTGTCGTGCTCTAAGCAGACATGTCCCAGAATCATTACAAAGCTCCAGCGTGTGTATTCAGAAAGGGGCAGGCCACATGACATGCTCCGTGAACGTTCTCGTCACTCTGTGTACATATGTGTACACAGCATAATAAAGGCGCAGAAGAAAGTACGAAAGATTATGCGTGCGCACGCTTCTTTTGCTAGGCAACACTTGGCTGGGCCGATCATGCGCGGAGCAACTGTTCCGGAATGTGTCGAAGAAAGAAGATCGGAAGAAAAAAGAGGCACATACCCTTTGTTTGACGACAAATGGGTTGGTGGAGCATAGGTAGAGCGGTTACACTGAATGGAGCCCCCTGCAAATAACGTGTGATCAGAATCATGCTTCTCCTTAAGTTTACTCATGTGTGCGGCATACCATACCTGCTGGCACGTTGCGCATAAGCAGGACGATGAAACCCAGAGGGCAGCCAAAAAGAGGGTGATTTTCAGTCCTTTACTTTTGTCGCTTGGGCTGTGCGTGGAATGTTTGCATTTCTGTAATGCTACTAACTCACTCAAACCATTAAAACATACGTGCAGCATATATAACAATACACGTGCAACTCCTCCAACTCTCTCCTTTGCTGTGACCCAAATGCACTTTCTTTATTTTGTTCAGGTGATATGCTTTTTAATGGTTCAACAGGCATCTGTGACAGTTTGAAAAAGGGAAGTCTTTGCCCACAATATCACACGTAATTGCATTTTAAAAAAAAATATCAGTTATTGTTTTTTTTTTGCGTGGGTGCAAAACACGAAATTGATAGTGATAACAACATTTGCAATGTAGGGGCATTGTTCGAGTTTCCTGAGCATGTACTTTAGAACACACTTTGTGACGGCGTACAAGACCATGTACCTAAACGAAAGCTAATGTTAAAGAAAAATTTAAAAAGATGAACAAATCAAGTATTGTACAAAAATTGATGTGCATAACGAGTTGTAGGAGAAAAAACGTGAACCATTCTAAAAGAATGCATACTTTATTGCTTTCATACCTTCAAAGCAAAAGGCATCAAAGTTGCGTGATAGTCATCAATACACATAAGTTTATTGATTACTTTTTCAATATTGGTTAAGGGGTTGCCTAGCTGATAGAAGGCCACCGGTATTCAAAGCGTTTCTCCTTGCTTTCACCTGTGGTCAGCAAAAATTTACAGAAGCAGGTGGTCAGGACCTGCAGTAAAACCTTCTCTTGATGCACGCACAATCCTGTTTCTTCAGACAATATATCAGTTGCTGATTCCGCAATCTCCTCGCTGGACAGTGGATCCTAAAAGAAGAGTACAGTTGTTTTACACTATGGCAACGGTGACTGCCACATTGCGCACAACTGCTGATAACATGCAATGTAAGACATATACTAACCCCCCCCCCCCCCCCCCCCAAAAAAAAAAAAAGAAAAGGGGGTGTCACTTGACCAATACATAAGCGCTCCTAAAATCTAATATCCTGTGCAATACGTTTATCCGAAAACAAAAATTCTGAACTTAAAAAGTACGTTAATCCCACATGTAATTTGCTTTTCTATAGCACAAGAGTCAGCAAACTATAATGTAAGAGACAGTTTCGTCGCAGAAACACGGCACCAGGTGATTAGAAACAGAAAGTGCACTGATATCGCAGAGTACACGGGCATCTACCATTTCACCGCCATGAAAATGTGACCGATGCGGCCGGAATCGAATCCGCGACCTTCGGGTCAGCAGCCCAGCACCATACCCACTGCTCCACCACGGCGAACCAAGGTTTTTCAGTGACCATACTTAGCATTTCACGTGGAGATTTAATATGTTCGTACCTAATTGTTTTCCTCAAGGAGTATATTCCACGTGGCAGTTCATATTCTGGGCAGCACGGAACGTAAGTCATATCGGCGTCGGGAAGTTTCCAGCTGCCTGGAGATCCTCGCAGCATGCCTTGGGAAGGATGTATGCTGTAAACAGTTTCAACGCAAGACAATGAATATGGCAAAAAAAAGAAAAAAAAATGCATTTGTGCTGTTTACGTACCTTCAAACATTCCGGCTATGACAGTTACATAACATGTATACCGATTCAGCTTTTCTAACCACGATGGCCCGTTGCTTTCACCATAGAACAGAACTAGAACAACAACAAAAATTACCTTATTGTAAGAGAACAGATTGACATCGCCACTGAACCAAGAACATCGAAAGACATACCAACCACACCAACCATGTCCCCCCTTCGGACTCCTACTTTGCACGATTGCTGGCATTCATGCTGAAATATAGTTAAGCGACTGCGTATTGTTTTTGCGTAACATATCCTTTGCAGCTGCCCCGTTTAGGTAGCGACGCAGTTCGACGTATAGTCGAGCGCCGCAGAGCAAGTACTGCCGATAACAATTAATTGCGTCAAATACTGACAATTTATTTTTTCTGACACGACCCACCTCTTGCAGTAGCGGAAGCGTGGGCATGGATTCAAGTCATCTTAATTTTGAACCCCCCGTACATTGCGATCTGTATGAGTGCTACTATGGAACGAAGATGACTACGGTATATATTTGTGGTAAGGTTTCAAGTCAAGATCAACGCACAGAAAAAATTTGACGGAAGCCCGTCTGGTGGGGATGATACATGGTGAAGGCAGAAAACCCGAAACATTGAGCCGACCAAAGCAAAAATTGAACCCGCACACTCACGCGCGCGCGCATGCTCGCACGCACAGAGAGAGAGAGAAACGCGCGCGCACACATACACACGCTCACACAAACACACTCACCCACTCATGTACACACACGCACAAGCACCCGCACACATGCACACAAACACGCACTCGAAAACTCACTCACTCGCTCGCTCGCTCACTCGCACGCACGCACGCACGCACGCACGCACGCACGCACACACACACACACACACACACACACACACACAAACGCGCGGGTACATATATGTACACACACGCAAACACACTCATCCACTCACACACACGCACACCAACACAAACGCGCGCGCAGACATATCCACACACGTACACACACACACAAATGCCCGCCCGCATATGCACACACAAGCAGACGCACTCCCTCTCACACACATACACCCACATACACACACACGCACGCACACACAAAAGCGCGCTCACATATACACACACGCACGCGAAAACAATCATTCACTTCCCCCTTCACCCACACATACACACACACACACGCATACACACACCAGATATCTATCTACCTGCGACCAAGTCGTGACAAAAAACCCAGAGGAGCAAGTTAGTGCGCACTCAGAAATCTTCTGGGCAGCGCTGATATGGGGCACTTTGTTGATGCTGGCAACAATATTTCACACCGTGATTGCAATTTCAAGGTACCAACACGATGACAGCAAGAATGACTAAACTTCTGTCCTCCATGCTTCTCAGATAAACTGGAAAGATAACAAATGATCTTAGTCGGATGTTTGATAATATACGCCCAAACACCCGCCTTGTAAGGACAAACGCGAACTCAATTCTGCCAATAACAATACATTGCATAAAACATGACATCAGTTATTTTTCTGACATGGTCCACCTCTTAGTAGCGTAAGCATGAGCGTAAATTCTTGCAAGCACGTGACATAAACACACATACACAAGCAAATAATGCACTGAACAGAGAACATTACTTACGTGTAGATCATATTGGCTGCTGTCTTCGGCCACCGTAACAACGGATGCAACACGTTCGATAATTACCAGTCTCAGACAGGCGAAGAATCGGCAATGCAGCTCGTTGCAACGGACGCGCAGCGCACTGAACATGTCCCCGTTGCATTGCCTCGTGGCTGATTTGCGGCGGATCGCGCGTTTGCGAGTGTGTTTGCTTACTGTGTCACCAGGTACGCATCACTCACGTACAAAACACCATTAGGCAACGCACGTCATCACAACGAGGGGCGTAAAACCTGGTTAAATCGATGAAACAAAGAGCAGCACAAGCGCGACTTGAAACACCACACCAACCGCCTCTCATTCGAATGTCCTTCCCGGCATACACCTCAAGCTGTGCAAAGCCTCAGAGAGATGACGCCGTCCTTCCTTCGATGCGGTTGAAACTGGTTGAAACGGCGCCAGTAAGACGCCACATTTGTGAGTCACGCCATCACCGCGAGCTCACACATCCCTCTATGCGCTCACACTGGAGCGGCCGTCGCATGCTGTTTTGTGAACTTAGCGGCATCTTTTTCTCCTGTGTTGGCAAATTGATGACGGTTAAGCGTGTATGGTGAAATGCTGTGAACTGACGTTTGCTGCACATTACGGCCAGTTAACTTTCGCGAGAAAAAAAGACAAAAAAAAAAAAAAACTAAACAGACAAGACAACAAGAAAATTCAGATAAATTGTATTGCGAGTCTCGGAACATATTTTTCTCGCTCCACGGAATTATTCTTCGATCGTATCGTTATAATTTTTTCGGTTGTTGTGCCCATGTCTGTTCGGATTTTATGCCACTTCTTTAATTACGTGTGAAGTGGGCTCACTTAATTGAACTGCAGTTTTAATTCATACCCCACCATCACTTGCAACAGTATCCCGCAATCTAATATCGCTGCTACTCTTATTTTCTTTTCTGCTGTTACCTAATACCCGTTCTGTTTATACATTATCCACTGTTCAATTGCTAAAGCCAACCTTGAACAAGAAAGATCGCGATTTGACACATTGACCAATAAACTTCCACTCCATAGTGTAGGTCCCCTGACGGATGAGTCACTGCGCTTTTATAAGTTACAATCTAGAGGTTACAATGCCTATCGCGGTGCATTAGCTTTTAAAATGGCATGCTTCTGTCAATGTAACCTTTATGTGAGAGGTAAATGAAGAAAACACAAAAATAAAATTGTTGTAACAGCCATGTAACCTATAAACTATAAGTTACTCGCCGTTTTATGCTGTCCTAAACGTTACCGTGATAAGAGTGTACTCACAAAACGTCTTTTCCAGATGGTGCATGACACCGATGACATCGTGGTCATGACCTCTAGCAACATCAGTTATTAGTGGAGGAATATAAGAAATGAAGTAAAAAGGGGGGATGTCGCGCCTGTCGCACTAGCACATTGTTAAAACACCGCTCAAATAGTTCAAGCTCAACGCCAAATATTTCCATCACTCAATACTCCGCCATTTAAACAGAACTGCTATTCCTTTTCTTTCTATTTTTTTGAGTGGGTGAAAGGGAGGGGGGGGGGGGGGGTGATATTTTCCTAGCGCTCCTTCCCTCAGATCCTGTAAGGTGTACGCCGATTCTCGATTTCTTAAGAAACATAACGGCCAATCCCCGAGGAAACGCAGTCCAACACAGTGTCTCCCTGACACATGACTTCCTGCGTTGTATTCGCATGCGTGCTAGCGGCATTCGTCAGCATCAATGCTGGCTTGTGTTGGTTAAATCACGGCTACAAGCGAAGCGCTAACATTGTCTTAATTCACTGTCAATCGAATGATTCAGCTGTCTGACATATGTTTCTCGTCTGTCTCTCTCTCCCCCCTTTTTTTCTTTGTTTTTGTTTTTTGGACGAGCACATCGATGGCCACTTCCCCTTGATCTACATTTATCGGTGGTGTATGTTCAAACAGCCGAAGCTCTAAGAACGATGTTTGATGGAGTTCTTCGTCCACGACCAGCTTTCTCTGAAACTCTTAATCATGTTTTGATTACGCGGAACAACCGGACGCCCTAGCATAGCGCTTCCTTCAGGTAACGTTATCACCCAGTTTTACGCAGCGCGAGGGCACGCATGCGCACGTGTCCCAAACTTGCGGCGAAAAAACTATGGCTGCCCTCCCTCCCCCCCCGGAAAGAATGCGGGTATTTTTTTTAAAGAAAACTAGGTTGTGTACCTAAATTAAGCCGTTCATACTTCGCGGCTGTTCCAACGAATAATTTCAAATTAAGAGATGGCGTAAACTGAGGCAGGTAGAGAGGAGATCTTTTACGAAGCCGGTGCCGCCCAATTCCGGACCTAAAGTCGAGCCGCTCGTCCTCTGCAACTGTGGGTAACCAAGACGAAGTGCACGGCTCCGCGGCGGAAAGCCCGAATGCATTCGCATTCACTCTAAAGGGCTCGCTTGGTGCGAGCACTCAACTTTCAATGAGATCTGCGTTTGGTCAGAACTCCGGTTGCGAACGATTAAAGCCCGACTAATTTGTGGCGTAGGCGCGGGGCTCGCCCGTTCTTCGTACGCGCGCTAATATGAGCGTCCCCCCGCCTGGAAACGGAAATGTCCAAACTCGGCCCTTTCGCCAGCTGCTGATTCGCCGTACGGTAACTTTTCAATGCAATCATCCACTAGGCGGCACCATAACAGGAGGTAAAGTTTTGGAGAACTAACTGTGGGGCGGCGGTAACGCAGGTGTTTTGCGTAATTTTTTCCGCTATCACTTTGAGACGTGCGATTGCATAAGGAAAAGGATATGAAGAAATAGACAGTAGGACAAAGAGGTTAGCCAGTTCTTTGACCGGGCTGGCTACCCTGTTCTGGGGGAAGGGGGGATTGAAAGGGAATAGAAAGGAGACGCTACACACAAAAAAAAAAAAAGGAAAGAAAAACCAACAAAAAAAAACAAGAAGAAAGTAGATTGTGACACTGTTTAGCGTCTGTCTCTAAGCCGGCACACAATTTGACTTTTTTTTTCCTTATGAAGTAAACATGACTTTTCTCTTGAAAACGGTTTGGGCATTACAGTAAATTAAGTGTTTTTGAGAGGTCGGTAAGTGCCGGTCATTTCATTGTACTTGGCACCTGTGCTAACGTTACCAAATATCAACACCTATCGACTCGATGCCTGACAGTATCGTACTCGGGAACAGCGTGCAGTTGAGATAACGCAGGATGGCTCTGTCAGGTGAGGCTAAACATTCGAGCATGTGTCAACTGCCGTATATAAAGACTCCTTCACCGTTCTCTTCACCCCACACGGTTTCGGCCCGTGTACACCGAGGTCGCACGGCACACGGTCGCACAGTGCGTGCCCCAGTGTCGCCAAGTGTTTGCCCGTGCGTTGAGAACATTCCCTGGTCCTGCCCACAAACCGCTCTTGGTGGCGACACCTGTGGTAGCCACGGCGTATACGATCAAGTGTGGAGCCATCCTTCTCAGAGCAAGCATACAGGTCGTTAATTCGTCACCGTCCTCGTGCGCGCACTTTTTTTCACGGCGCCCTCTCCTATAGAAGTATATCGCCACGCTACCGTTACTGCCTATTCGTAAAGCTTTACCTATTCGGCGTGCAACACGCCGCGCGTGGCCAAGTAACGTTCTAATGTAGCGTCGTCACGGCATCCGTTTGCACACTGACTGACCAAGCTGCGCGAAGAGTGCGGTGGTGAACTCCGCCAGTCCGGGCGCCTCTCCTGACCGCCGACGGGTGGGACAAGAGGCTCGAATGACACGTCACGGTAGCGGCTGGGAGCCATGTGCGAGTTGTATATGTGTGCAGCGCCAACACTGGCTTGCTGGATCTCGCTACTTCGCTGTCGCCTCCAGCAGGGTCAACGGCGCCTCCTGTGTGCGCGGTCAGCGTCATGGAGACGCGGGAAAGTGTTATTAATGAACTATACCGACGCTCCCACTTCACTTCTAAGGCTCTCTAAAAAAAAAAATTCTAAGGTAAACACTAGCGACGTTCCGCATCAGGATACACAAAGCCGCGTGAAGCTCCCTTATATTTCTTTCTCTCTCTCTTTACTTTTTTAACAGGCACACAATCCGGTCGAGGGTACGCGATGATAAATGACTCTCACGGCTGGATGCCTGTTCCTTCCCAAGTCGGCGTTCTTCAAATCACCGAGCTCGCATGTTGTACACTCACAGCCGAGCTTACTTGCTTGCTCTTTTCGTAGCCGTGTCGCAATTTCCTAGAAGACGAGGCTATCTTGTAAAGCATTCGGACTATGCCTGTATACGTTGTGATGGCTCACTTTATTGTCGACAACCTCGCAGCGGAGCAAGACACTTAATTGGCATACGCCGTCATTTCCGCTACAGGAAATTCAAACCCAGAAGCTTACTACGAATGCCGCTGTTATCGCTTTTAGAGTGCCTCTTTGCAGTAGTCGCTGAGATAAGGTACATAGTACTGCTGCGGCATTTATCGCATATCGTACTATATATAGCCCGGTATAGCTCATAGCTAGCCCAACTGGCAGCATCACTTTACATGGTCGATGTATTTCAAAAGACGGCGAGCACTAACGTATGCATCGCGATTGACGTAAAGACAAGCATGCAAATAAACAAACAGAAAGATAACGAAGAAAGGACAGCCATAAATGTAAAATGTAAATGAAACATCGCTCATTGCTTCTTATAACCTCCGTAAGTGAAGAGGTTGTAGTGTAATTTGACTCGTCGATGTAATATCACTGGTCTCATGTGATCACAATGTCACATGGTCTCATGTGATCGCAATCGGCCCCGATGCGGATCGGGTTCATGATAGTGATCGGCTGCTTTACGCAACCTACACAAGGCAGCCAACTACTATTCGAAAACTGGATCCCGATCGGGCTTAATCGCGACCAGCAGTGCACCGTGTGACGCTGGTATAGCAGGAACAGGAATAATTACTGCGTCAACGCGAACAGAACACAGATCTCAAGACTTATAGTAATAATATATATAAATTTATAAACAATAAAATGCGAGCTTAAGATAAAGAGGGTGAGCAAGAAAGGAAAAAGAAAGAAGCAAGAGGAATACGATGCTGCTTAAATTCTGCCTTTCCTCCGACAAAGGGTGACTGTCACGTCTGTCTAAGGGTAGGTACTCACTAGCGGCAAAAACGCGAGCGACACGCCGCGTGCGGCAAGCGTGCTCGCGGCAGGGGCGTGTTCGTGTTTCCATTCGCGTTTTACGCTACAAGGTAGTGATACTTGGAGTCTCGAGTTGTATAAGACTTCAAGAATTTCTGCCGCGCCGCGTAAAACGCGAATGGGAACGGGAACGCATCGCGCCTGCCGCGAGCGCGCTTGGCGCACGCGGCGTGTCGCGCGCGTTTTTGCCGCTAGTGAGTACGTATCCTAACGCATTTGAAAGTTGTTTTCTGGACGCACTGAAACGGTGACACTCATACAGAAGTTGGGCGATAGTTTCCTCGCAGCTACAGTTGTCGCACGTAGAGCTGTTGGCCATTTCGACCTTATAATAATAATAATAATAATAATAATAATAATAATAATAATAATAATAATAATAATAATAATAATAATAATAATAATAATAATAATAATAATAATAATAATAATAATAATAAGATCTGGGGTTTTACGTCCGAAAAACACGATATGATATTGAGGGACGCCGTAGTGGAGAGCTCTGAAAATTTTGACCACCCGGCATTTTTAACGTGCACTGACATCGCTCAGTACACGGGCCTCTAGCATTCCGCCTCCACCGAAAGGCGACCGTCGCAGCCGGGATCGAACCCGTGACCTTCGGGTCAGCAGCCGAACACCTGTAACCACTGATCCACCGTGGCGGACTATTTAAATTTGAAATGAGTGGCATATGTAAAGGCCACGCCAAGCCACAGGCAGCAGAGAAGCGCCTCCTCATGCAGCTCTAGATATTGCTGACAAAAAACGGAGCTGTAGATTCGGATCCAAATTGTGGGAACTAGCATCGGTAAGTTCCCAGGAGTTACACTAAGAAGTGTAAGCTTACGTGCACGTGAACGAAGGCTTGTAGCAGCGCCAAGGTTCTGGCAGATTAAACGACCTTTTAGGAGTAATATCTTTTGAATTTACAAAACGTAATTGGGTAGTATGTAGGTATTTCTTGCTCGCTTTTAAAAGTAGGATGAAGAATCAGGAAGGACAGACAGACGCACTTTCGGTTTGCTGCCCTGCGTGTAATGGCGTTGAGAGATGAGGCAAAATTAGGAGGAGACAAGGATCAGCTTCGTAATTATGCCCTAATAAAAGCTAAACTATTAGCACTTCTTATAATGCACGGCTAAACTGCTAGACGGGGCTTAAGGTGAAGCAAACACAATGAACAGGTGATACCTCAGACAGCAAGATCAGGAGGTGATTTTCGA
The DNA here is from genome assembly GCA_030522465.1 of Rhipicephalus appendiculatus. Classification (NCBI taxonomy): domain Eukaryota; kingdom Metazoa; phylum Arthropoda; class Arachnida; order Ixodida; family Ixodidae; genus Rhipicephalus; species Rhipicephalus appendiculatus. Next base: position 4,685,627 of record JALIZH010032971.1, read on the forward strand.
CTGCTACAATATTGAACTTTTTTTTCCCCGCCGAAGGTGGCACGCTTACCTTGTCATTATACAACACCATTTCATCACGCTTGAGTGAATTCGTGGGGCAGGGGCGTATATGCATGCGTACATATGTATGTGTGCGTGTGTGCGTGTGTGTGTGCGTGCGTCCGCGTGTGCATGTGTGTGTGTGTGTGTTGTGTGTGGGTTTGTGTGTCCATTTTCTCTAAAGGAACATCGATGGTTCGCGTGTAGTGGCGAGGATGTAGCACATTTAATATCGAACAATTATCGAGTGCCTTTCAGATGAGTGTGTTAGAAGGCACACAAAGGCAAAGAGAAAGCGCACGTCCTACAACGTTCAAACGGCGAGCTATTTATATACAGCGTGTTTTCCACGTGTTTTCAGCATTACCAGCGAGATGGCGCAAAGGGCGCGCTCGGCGGGGCTTTAGCTCGGCGCCCCGCTCGTCGCGACGCGCGCGCTCATGCGCTCATCTCCAACGCGTATACTTTGCCCCGTGGGGGGTAGACGTCTGTGCGCGCGCACGCTTATCTCGCGGTGGGGGAGAATCGTATGTCTTGGGCTTTCACCAGAACGATTGCGTTGTAGTTACCGAGCGCGCGAAGGTAACTTCGCTCGCTGCAGTCCCCCCCGTTTTCGAAAAGAGCACGCTTTTCAAACACAGCGAAGTAACAACTGTGACACTTGTTAGTTCGCGCTCGTCTGTACGAATGTGCGTTAAGTGTCGAATGTGCGTTAAGTGCATTAAGTGTCGAGCTGTGAACGTTGTTAGTTGGCTCTCGTCCTGTGCGTGTTGTTTTCGTGCGTCATGTGTGCGTGAGCAGCGCGCTGCACGTTTCGACCTCCTTGCCATTCGTCGTTTGACATTCCAATTTGTTGCTATCGTTGCTATCGCATTCATTGCTTCGCCTTGCGGCGAAACTGTGACTTTTATTTTTTTTCTTGAAGATCCGAAGGCACTGTGTGTTCATGTTCCCCATTTTTTGCTGTGCACTAACGCAGCTGAAGAGAATCATGCAAGGTTAAACACACTCGAACTACTGAATACGAAGTTAAAAAAAATAAATAAATGAATGAGACGGCGAATGAAGTGGCGAGCAATAAATATCGCATACGCAATGGCGAAGATTTAAAGCGGCCCTCGGATCACGACTCCGACATTTCCCGTCCGCGGCAGATCGTGCCAACGAGAGAAAAATAAAAACCAAACCAGGAGTAAAAAAAAAAGAAAGAAAGAAAGAAACCCACGTACTATTCGGAACCGCCGAGGCAGTGGTTGCGGCGTTAAGAGAGAAGCGTGCGGTGGGGAAAGCCGAGGATCAAAATACGAGAGCGTAAAAGTGGCGAGGCATCATCGCCCAACGAGTACATTTCCTTACCTGCACGCCGCGTTTTCTTCTTCTTCGCTCTGCTTAGGCCTGCACTCATCACGAAGCATTAGGAGCTTTTTCTTTTGCTCTTTCACCTTCTCTCGAAGTTACCCACCTCTGAGAGTGCGTTAATCTTCATCAGCAGGCCTCTCAAAAGGCCGCTGCAACATTTCCGCAGCGATCCAGTCTCTCGCGTAGCTAATCTCTTTTTACTTATTTTTTCGCTCTTGCTCGCTCGCTCCCGACCGCAAATGGGCGGCGAGAGGCAGCCGTAATTGTAATTCGACGTGACCGGGCATATGCGATGTTTACCGGGCGGCGTGATATGGTGCGTGCGGCGCGGAACGCGGGAGAGGTTCAACCTTACGGTCGAAAGGCCACTCCGCCGGATGCCATCCATTTCGTGCACTACTGGTGGATGGAATACGGGCGCGAAAAGGTAGTCATGATTCTTCAATTACCTGTGCCTCACGTAAGGGAATCGCAGCAAGCTCTGCGCTTGCAGCCATATGATGCACCTGACCGCCCCTTCATAAGGTCTTCCTCTTCTCCGGCTGTTTTTGTTTGTTTTTTTCGCTTTAAGACTTGCAGCCAATCACTTTTGCCGTTAGAAGCGAGTCGTAAGGCTTCTCGCTGTTAGCTTCCACGTGTAAGCTAATGAATTTTACACGAGCGGAGAGAGGGAGAGAGAGAAACAAAGATAGGCATGTTAACCGGTACAGTTGGCCACCCTGAACTTGGGGAGGGAAAAGGGGGGCATGAGAAAATAAATGTAGAGAGTCTATGGAAGCCCTACAGACTGATTATGACTATGGAAACATCCAACTAACACACACAGACATCAATGTGCGCTCACAATGAGTCGCTGGATCCGGCGTGGTGTGGTATGGTATGGTATTGTATGGTACGGTATGGTACCATGGGCGTCGGCAGGGGGGTGCCGAAGGGGCACTTGCCCCCCCTCAAGCCTCACCAGCACTTGCCCTCACCAGTGCTCTCCTCCTCTCCCAGCCGTGATGAAACACTGGTTTGCACCCCCCAAGAGTAAATCCTGCCGACGACCATGTTTGGTACGAAAAACTTTATTGAGGCCTTGCTTCTCGAAGGTAATCCACCAACGTCTTTACATCAACTGGCACTGAAGTAGTGTGTCAATAATGCCTGCGAAGTAATCATTCGCTGCCGTTATAGTTAACGCTGTGGACAACATGATGTAATCTTGAAGCCTGAAGTTGGCATGAATACGCTTGTTCTCGTCACAAGCAGCGGTATTCATGGATTTTACGGTGCCGCGGAAAGGTCGAGAAACCACTTGAGTACCGCAAGCGCTGACAGTTTCCCCTCTGCGGTGATATAGCCAAGTCCTTCTTCTCGACCAAGACAGCCACAGAGTTTGGCATAGGAGATGTGCCCGACCAAAGATGTATTCTACGGATCATGTGAACGATGGTGATAATCGAAGCTTTACTTAATGAATTGGAGGAGAGATCGGATTCTTGATGTGGTGCTTGTTTCCGATAGTCGTGGATACACGTTTTTCCATGGTAAGTAGACTGACCGTCTATCCAAACCACGCAGCGTTCCCAACCGCCTTACGCGGGGAACAGTAGAATTGCTAGCTCTATATAGAAGAGGACACGTGTTTTCTTCAGCTTCTTCGTACCTCACTCACTCTTTTTTTTTTCTTTTTCTTGAACAAGCTTTTAGCATGGGGAGCGCAAAGTCGGAGCCTAAGAATTGATGCTTTGACGGAGCCGCTGGTTTTGATCGCTATGTTCAATTGTATGCCGGCTGAATATCATCAAACTCTCAACTTTGCGAGTTTTCCGCACCATTTGCAAACCAATCATCCATGGACAAACGGCCGCGTAATTTGTTCAAGCACTCGCCATTAGAATGAGCAATTATTCAACCTTTTATTAAACCTTTCTTACGGTTACGCAAACGTGAGCGCACATAAGCCATGCAGACGTAACGCTAATGACATACTGTTTTGGGCAAAATGATGCAAATGCAATAAATTACTTATGCAAATCCAACGTTAATGACGCAGATCCAATGGTTGTTGCAACTGACCACCACGCTCGGCTGCTTCGCCTAATGACTACTTCAGTTCCTACCTCTGGTTGGGCCACTGCTCAAGAAATTCGCAGTCGCAAAGCATTTTGGGACCATCTACGGTGCGCTGATGTCGCATAGAGGCAAGGCTGTTGGGTAGCGACGTCATCCAATAATTTGGTAGCTCGTAGCACGGTAATGGGCCTTCTACACACTTAACAGTATAGACATGCTGCTCTTGCAACAGTTATGACGTAACAGATACATAAACAGTAGACATGCTGCTCATAGTGCAAACAACAGTCAGCATCAACAAAGGTGGAATAATAAGTTGAGAAAGTCGCGTTTTAATTAGGATATCTTCCCATAATTCCAGTGCGTGCGTGTGAGCGCGCGTATAGACATCCACGAAAGGTTAAGCACGTACAAAAAGCAAGTAAACGCTTGTACCGATGGATTGTGCACGTATACGTGCACAATCCATCGGTACAATCATTTCTTTCAAGCCTCAATACCCGTCGGCTTCCTCGATGGAAAGGCTTCAGAAGCGAATCGGTAGATCGGTTGAAGTCTAGCTGATAATGTGAGCGCAAGAAGGAGCAAGCAGACTGAGCAATGTGCAATGTTCTCTTTTTTAAATGCAAAGCATCCATCCATCCATCCATCCATCCATCCGTCCGTCCGTCCGTCCGTCCGTCCGTCCGTCCGTCCGTCCGTCCGTCCGTCCGTCCGTCCGTCCGTCCGTCCGTCCGTCCGTCCGTCCATCCATCCATCCATCCATCCATCCATCCATCCATCCGTCCATCCGTCCATCCGTCCGTCCGTCCGTCCGTCCGTCCGTCCGTCCGTCCGTCCGTCCTCCGTCCGTCCGTCCGTCCGTCCGTCGTCCGTCCGTCCGTCCGTCCGTCCGTCCGTCCATCCATCCATCCATCCATCCATCCATCCATCCATCCATCCATCCATCCATCCATCCATCCATCCATTCCATGGATGGATGGATGGATGGATGGATGGATGGATGGATGGTGGATGGATGGATATCCATCCATCCATGGATGGATGGATGGATGGATGGATGGATCTATCTAGCCAGCCGCCTACGCCTGGGTGCTCTCGTGATCGCCTCCTTAACTTGGTTTGGTTGGTAACAACTTTATTGTTAGTCCGGCAGAGCTGAAGACCAAAATTTCTATGGGAGGGTAAGAGGTATTGACGAATATGACTGGCTGGTCATGACATGAATAACGTGAAAATCCTGTCGCATACGTCGTCAAACCCTTTCCTGCAGACACGTGTGCCACATAACTGTATACCACGGGCCGCGGTATGCGGGTATGCGCCAGAGGTGTTTGACAATTTATATCTACCCAGGAACGGCGAGGACAGACATTAGTAATTTAAATGTGTCAGCGGTAAGAAAAACTGACGTCAGCAGCGTTGACCCGACGAATGCAAATAATAAATATCAGGGTCCCAGCAGGAATCGAACCAAAGCAATCTGCATGGCAATCAAGTATTCGACCACAGAGCCACGCCAGGTCTCGGAACCGCTTTCGAAAAAGACCCTATAGGCGTAATGTTGGTGAAACGGATATTGTGATTGCAGTGCAGGCTATCTAACTTTATAAACAGTACATATTTACTCCTATGAGGCGGGCGTCATGTTGGATTAAACGTCAATTGTATACCTAAGCGCCATCCACAGTAGTTGGTCCACAAAGTACTATCCAGGGCTACCATCCTCGCAAGCACAAGTGCTACATATCAGCTTACTGCTTCTGGTGTTGGTAATACCCATGTTTCTGTTGGCATCGATACGCAACTGTAAAGAACTGGTTATATGAAACATTTGCGACTGTTGAACATATGTATGTGCGTACAATATTTGTACATATCTTTAACGTCATTGCATAACGTTTCGCTCAATAAAAAAAATTACAACCCAGTCACCTTGCCTCCGCATGCTTCGCATAACATCGATTCCCATGGTACTTGAAACCTGCCTATTTTTTTTCTTTACGAACGTTTATTCATGGGTGTATAGAATAAAGGGTGTATAGAATAAAGTAGCGGTCGTCGTCTCTTCCAGTGTTGTACAAGTTTCTCTAAAACAGGAACGAAAGCCCGTTCCTCGTTCCTTCCCAATTTTGGAACGACTTCCCGTTACAAGTTCCTCAAATGCAAAAGGAACTCGTTACAGTTACATTTTGAAAATTGTAACGTGTCGTTACATTGGCGTTACATTAGACCTTTTAATGAAAATATAGTTTCGGATAATCCTTGGGCGAAATAAAGTTAGCAATTTAAAGCTCACACCGAGCTATTTATACACATATATGTATACATAGCTCGATTTATACATATATGCATAGGCGTGCGCAGGGTTCCCCTTCAGGGGGGGGGGGCAGGGAGGGGCGAAGGTTTATCGCAGCGCCCCCCCCCTTCCTATTAAGTCAATGTATGGGGCAGAATTTGCGCCCCCCCCTCTCGCAGGTGACTAGGGGGGGGGGGGGGGCGGCCGCCCCCCTCTGCCCCCCCTCGTGCGCTCGCCTATGCACATATGTATACATATATTATACGAATTTGCCGTCGCCGACAGCAGGTTAGACGAAGGTAAAATGAATTTAAATAAACCCTATGAGACGAATTTTTCTGAGACCACGAGCCATACTACAAGCATGTCTAACTGCAACTTTCGTGTTTGTCTATTACAAGTCCAACATATAAGGCACTTTTCAAGTCGCTGTTCAAAGGTGCAGTCAGGATACTGCGCTTCAGATATTCAAATAGAAACATCCACCCATCCACCAATATAATTACATTTAGTTCACAGGAAACCACATCGAAAGAGAATGTTCTTAGGCATTTAATACTGCTGATTCGATATTTCAGTGTGAGTAGAAAATAATGTCCAGGATACACATTTGCAGCTTAGTGAAGTCCTTTGTTCGCAGTCAGCCAACATATTTCTGTGTATTTCTATCTCTGTCTTTCTATCTCTTTTCTTCCTTCCCTTTCTTTCTCTCTATTTTTCTTTCTTTCTTCATCTTTCTCTCTCTGCAGTCATTTTTCTCTCTTTCTTCCTTTCTTTCTATTTCTCTCTTTCCTTCCCTTTCTTTTTCTCTCTCTCTGTCTTTCTTAATACTCGTTCCCCTTCGTCCTTTCCCTCCTCCTCACTTTCACTAAGCTTTCCCACCTCTTTGCTTTACTATACTATACAAAGCAATGCTATGCTCTGCTAGCGTGTGCGCATGTTGCAGAGAAACGCACAGCCAATAATTTCCTCAACATTCCACTTCATTAGGATGGTCACTCAGTTAAGAGATGTATACGAGCAAATGGAAAGTCAGCCAGAATGGTATTTGCATTGGTGAAGTGATTTTCCTTACCGCGGTAGTAGTGTATGATTACATAATGCCGTTACTTGATGTATTCGCTCTAGATACTAATGCGAATTCTTTAGTGCTATGTATTCGTCGTTGGACCGCGACACGAGCAGAATGAACATATCGGTTCTCAGTCTGTATTGAATTGATTCAAAGTGTCATGCCTATGTTGAATAAATACCATGAAAGAAAAAGAAACTGCACAGTCGAGTGGTTACGAAGCTCATCTTCGGATCGTGTATAGGCAGTTTCGAATTTCGCCTCACCTACATTTTTTTTTTTTTTGCCAGGAACGTCTTTCTTTCTCTATTTCTTTCTTTCGCTACCTCTTTATTCGTTCTCTCGACCATCGGAGTTATTGCATCCCAAGCCGGACAAATCAGCGCACATGTTCTGGGAGCGAACCAGAAGAGGAATATGATGAAGAGAGCGCGCACCGGCTCATGATGACGAGAATTTTCTTTGTACGACAGGCGGCAAACCTCGAGCATAGCGGCTGTGCTGAAAAAGGGCAACTGTCCCTTGGGCACACGGTAGGTCTCGGCGTCGCGCGCTGCCCTGCGCCTTCGGCGGGCGCCTTGAAGTGAAAACCAGGATGCAGCGTAGTCACAGGTGAGCGGTGCATTTTCGTGCCTGTCGCGGTCGGCCATCCACCCTGTTCTGCATGCTGTGTTGCGTGCGTGCGCGCCCCTGTTGAATGCCGTGGAACGTTTACAGAAGGAACGCCGTTCACTCTACCGTTCCTTCGTAAACGTAACGAGTTACCGTTACAGTTCCAGCGATCTTGAATGGAACGGTGGCGTTCCTCCGTTCCTCCCAAAAGGAACTAGTTCCTGGAACGTCGTTCCTTGGAACGTCGTTCCTTGGAACGCCGTTCCGTACAACACTGGTCTCTCCCCTGCTAACCATCTCGGGACGTACCTGTAGTCGCGTCGGCGTACGAGGCTTACCTTCCAACCGGGCCAACACAACATGTACGCTGTGTACGGAACACCAATATCACTCTGCGTAAACAGAAACCAAGCACTATTGGTATATACCTAGCTCCTACAAAGTTGTGTGTTAACCTCCAAAAGGTAAGAGCGGGCTTAAATAAACTTCTAAATAGAAAAGTATACTCGAGGAGTATCGGGCAGGAACAGTTTACGTGCATGAATGCCCTGCGTGCACGGGTCGTTGCGCCGGCCATGTTAGAGGCGGATCCAGCTGTATTGCGTGAGTTTGCGACAACGCACATACTGCACATTCATGTATAGTTCTTCTGCTCGCGCTTATTTCTATCCGGCGCAAGCATATCTCCTATATCAACCGTTGCCATCCCATTGCGCCGAAAGCGTGGACCCGCTGCGTGGTCAATATGGCGTCGCGTCACGAAAGCGGGGCAGTCGATTGAGTCACAATACCACAACAGTTGAGGGGGGCTTAGTGAGGTTGCTTGCCCGCACGCGAGGTAGGAATGCCGTATGTAGGGTTCATGTGGGAAGTCACAAATCTTTAAGGGGTGGGCGCTTCTTCGTGAGAGACTGCCTCGGATATCTCCAACTCCAAGAAAGAGAGAGGGGGGGAGGAGGAGAAATAGCAAGGAGCAACAAAATATCAGGCGGCCGAGCGCTCCGTTTGCTACTCCACTCTGGGGGCACCCCCCGCTGCGTCACAGGTCTGGCCTGGCCACAGCAAACGCAGGACCGTGTTAGTTGGATAAACATGGAAGAGATCTTTGCTCTGCAGTGGCCGTAGTCAGGCAGATAATGATGATGATGACTGGGGGGCAAGAAAATAGAAAGATGAAATGACGCGGACAGTGAGTACTCTGACGGCACAACAGGACATATCCTGATACATATAATCACTGTCGGATGCTCCTGCGCTTTAAAATTCGCACCACCACTATGCCTCAGCTCCTGTGTACAATGGATGGCTAACTGCCGCCGCCACTACCACCACAAGCCAACGCGTTACATTCGGAGAGCCAAAATGACGCAGAGTTGATGGAAAGCGGCGGCGGATGTCGCGTGGCCGTCACTACCACCACTGCGCGTTCGTATATACAGTATAGAGACGGCACAAGATTCTACTCCGCTACGAAGACCTACGTGTCATCGCTGTGTTGAGGTCTTTGATATGCACGATGCACGCATTCGTCACCGGATTGACAACCCCATCAGCTCGAAGCGCGCTGCAGGTTCTGGATACCTTGGAGCCAGTCCTTGCAAGCCTTAATTAACATCACGGATTGCAGTCTACTTCATCAAAACAGTAGAAGACGAACCGTAGTCTGTGACAGTTCAGAGTTTTATGACCTTATGGGTATGCGCGGTGCACGCTGCTATGCATGCAAGCGTATTACTTGTCCTCTCTTTCCTTCCCCCCCTTCTCTGTTCTTTTCCTCGCCTTGCCCCCCTTCACCCGCGTAGGGTAGCAAACCGGGTGTAACCTGGCTAACCTCCCTGCCTTCCCTTTGCCTCTCTCTCTCTCTCTCTCTCTCTCTATATATATATATATATATATATATATATATATATATATATATATATATATATATATATATATAGCTGGGAAACTTGACCAAAGGTTCCTCTTACAGCTAGCACTTTACACAGCATCTAATTAAGAGAGTAGGTTAGTAATCCTGAATCAGGATCATGATAGCAATCACTATCCTGATTCACAAAAGAGGACTGAGAACATGCAGTATGAGTGGCTAGTATACTACAATAGTGTAAAACGAACTGAAACGATAAAGTCAAGTTTGCAATTACGAGAATAAGTTGCTCACGAAAATTAACGCGGTGAGTCGCGCTGTTCAGGATCACAGTTATGAAAGACCGACTAGCCTAATCGGTCAAGTTTTAGCAACAATATTTTACAGCTTAGGCAAGAATGGGACGTACCTAACTAGGCTGAACGGGAAGTTGTGAACTACTTTGGGATTGGGATAAGCGTAACTTGTTGATAGTTTAAGTTTAAACATAGTGATCCGGAGCCACCGAGCACTTTGAGGCGTGACACTTTCAGTGTAGTGTGTGTCTTGCAAAATATCATCAGCTTTTAAGAAGCCAGTACATCGCGCTGGTTTCTCATGGCAATTATACGAGGCACTGCGCCAACCGTCCAATTTGTAATCACATCAAATCGTCATATGATACGCAGCATCTCTATAAAATTCAAGTAGTATTTTTTTCTTTTTTATAAAAAGTGCTAGCAAGGCGATCACTTGTTATTCGATGTTCTTTCTCCCTGTATACCTTTGCGCTTCTGTATTCTGAACGAAACCTCCGAACAATAGCTCATCAGTTCACTGTCGTACTGGACAATACTGTGACCTAAATGGCGAGCAAACTCTAGGCATGCTCACGCTTAAAAACTCCGGCATAGAAAAAAAAAGACACATTACATGGACATCAAAGGAGACGGCTTCGTTCACCGGAACGAACCGGAACACACCTACGTGCGGGGCACTCCTTCGTAATAGCCAGACAAGGAGATAGGGCGGCGTCTCTTTGCTCCTAGTTAAATGCTCAACAGGTGACGCCATCCCCCCAAAGAAGCCTTTTCGTACACACACGTGCGTCCCGAATGCCCCACGTGCGTCGAAGGAGAATGTGGGATAATAGCGGACACTGGGCAACGTTAACGAGGAGGCGAGTGCAGAAGAACAGCTGGCCCGGCTCTAATCAAAGGAAAGAAGCTCCACGCACGTGCCGTGTCTTTTCGCAACACTCCCGCTTGTCGGCCCAGTGGCCGCGCCGAGCGTTCTCGGCCGCACGCTCACGTTTAGCCGTGTTTGAGGCGCCGGCGCACGGGGTGGGGTGGGGGGCAATGCGGGATGCCCGCGCACGTGTATAGTAGAGAAAGCAGCGTCAGCGCGCGCATTTTCGGGGCTCCTCAGTCAATTAAGCGGCGGACTTGTGAGAGGTTGCGGGGGAAGCCTCCGGTTTTGGGGGCCCTGCGGGTGCTCGCGATGCTTGCCTCGGGCACCCCCTCCCATCATCAGTCGCTTAGCGGTGGCGGCGGCGGTGACTCCTCTACTGCAGCTTCTAGCCTGGTCGGACGACCTGGGACGGTCCCTCGCGTGGAATGTGCGCGCTCGCTGGCGTGGCCCGCAGAATCCTAAGCGCGAGATAGAGGACCCTCGCGGGTTCGTCGACCTCTCGGTGACGCTAGGAACGTGACGCTAACGTCGGAAATAAATGTGTCCCGGATAGACCCCCCGGGCTGTATTCCCGGGGCCAGTATGGCGGCGAGAGATGACGACGCCGTTATTGCGTCTCGTGAGCCACCATAGTGCTGGCCAGTTTGTAAAGACGGACGCTCTCCGTGAGCGGACTTATTCCCTGCGGCTCGGGGAGAGACCGCGTGCACGTGCGCCTGTGTGCGCGCTCGCGCTTACGCGGCATTCCCGCGTGTGCGGCCGCGCTCAGCGTTGCTGGCTGCTCGGCCTACCCTAGCCTCTCTTACTTTATTAGCTCTCTCGTTCACGATAATGGCTGTTCGATGGAGAAACCAACCCACTGCAATCCTCCATTCAAGCTCCGAGGTCGCCTTCTTCGGACGCGCACTGCATTCGGGCGGTGGGCAGGAGACGAAACTCCACGAACACATACATGCCTCAGTTGCAGCACATGCTACAGTTCACGTCTAAGGCGCGTTCAGCGACGATCTGGAGTGGGTTTTTGAGGCAGCCATTGGCATTTTATGGTTCGCGTGATCCGCATGTTCAATGTCCGCGCTCTATTCTTTTCTTCCATATGCAGCGCTTTCCACATATGTCGTGATCGGGATACGCCTCGATGTGTTTGCGACGCGCTCATCCATGACTGGCGACTGTATAGCGGCATTGGTGATGACGCATTGTCGGAGGTCCTTTATGCACGTCTCAGAATGAATAGACCTCTGGATACTACTGAGCCTCATTAGGGGATGCAACAATATACACAGCATTAGAGGACACAACAGCATAGTGACTGCGAGGCCTCTTTAGACTTGTCGTTGTCGTCCTCGTTGTCGTTGTTGATGATGTTGTTGTCATCATCTTCATTGTTGTTCTTCTTCTTCTTGTCGTTCGTTGTTGTTGCTGTTGCTGTTGTTGTCGTCGTCGTTGTCGTTTTGAGAATGCTTGATTAGTTAGTATGATGAGTATAGCTAATGGTTTTGCATCGCCGTGTGATTTACATACAATTAAGCTGCGCGTGACCGAAGCCAGATTTATGACAATTGGCTAGAGGTTGTACCATTCCCTCATACGAGTAAATTAGTTAAACTGCCGTGAGTCTCAAGAAATGTACTTCTCACATTCTCCTAGATTATATTAATGTGTTGCACCTATCTTTAGAACAATGCTGCATTACTGTGTAATGAGCACTTCACCGCGGAATAAATGGAACAATTGCACTGAGGGCTTTTGCTTAAAGGCCAAACACAAAGCAGTTTTTGTTTTTTTGTTTTTTTGCAGCGTGCAAGTACCTAGCTTTGTGGAGGTAACTAATGTACCCATGTGTTTTGTTGTTGTTGTTTTTTAATTCAAGACTAAGCAATATTTGTATGTGACAGTGACAATTTTGGGCGGAATAGGGTGTGCTTTTACTGTACGCGATACAGTCGTTGCATCGATGACTTAGAAGAATGCGTTGCTGGGCTAGTTGGTTCATAATCTTAAAACTTGGAAGCGCAAAATCGACGAGGACTACGAAGGAACACAGAAACACAGGACAGGACTGACCACTAATACGTACAAGGCACTTACGCAGAGAACACGGCGTGTGCATAAGCCCTGTAATTCCAGCACCGTACGCAATCTAAACGAGGCCGTTCTGTTGGAATAGCGCGCAGCAGGCCCCAAGTACTGCTGGCACGACCATGTTTACATTAAAATCACCTCAGCTATCAGTGTGAGCTTTACCAGGACCCCCGCTGCTATATACGGTGACCCGACAAACGAGCTTGTTCTATAAGTGGAGGGCGAAATAAATTCGGTTATGCAGCAGAGGAGCCCAGAAAGCGAGCGACCCCCCTGCTTCGTAATGTGCACCGCAAACACGTGCCGCTCTTTGCTCGGTTTTGCCTTCGTGCAGGCCTGCTTTACAGAGAAAGTTGATGGCGCGAGCTTGCTAAACTTGGGAAAACGGTTCAGAATTACCTCTTTTTGTGTTGTATAGTTATTGCTTTCTAAAATAAAATAAAAATGCTTAAGGACAGATATTCTTTTGATCATGTTTTCGGATAGCTAATGGCTCGCGTCTGTACGCGCGTGCTTTTCGATGACATTGCTTTTGTGTGCGGGTTAAAAGCCTGCTACTTACCAGCGCTTTCGGAGTCCCAAAGTTTCGCGCTTACGTAAACTAACTTATATATTCTATGAGCATCCCTGGGTTCACTGGACTATAAATAAAATATCGGGCTCTTTTCTAACCTCACTAACGCAGCTCCATGTCACCTAGGCAGGCTCTTTCATTTCTAAAAGTTATTCGCGATGTTTCGAACTAACTGCGCAAGTGAAACCAATGAAGAAAAAAAAAATGGTAACAGTGTTTTATTGCCGAAAGATTCTGATGACATGCAGCATATGGAGGAAAGTGGCTACGTTCATGCTGACAAGAAGGCATGGTTGAGCGAAGTTTAAGGCACTGACAGCACATTGAGCTTTTCTCGCAGCCCAATCCGTTTGTTCAATCATCATTTCAACTCTTAGGTTCCAAGCGAACTCGCCTAAAAGTAAACAAAGAAAGTTAGAAAACTGTCTAAGATTGAAAGAGCGCACGCAATCGGGACAAAGGTCAGACATAACAATTGCTTGCTATGTCTGCCTAACTTACGTCCCTGTTGTTAGCGCTTTTTGAATCTTACTCGGAACCGTACAAACTAGCCCAGTTATCGGCCATGTTAGAAAACCACTCACACTGTTATTCACGTAATAATACTAATTGTTGGGGTTTTACGTCCCCTAACCATGATATGATTATGAATGGAGGGCTCGGAAAATTTTGACCATCTGGTGTACTTTAACGTACCCTGCCATCACACTGTACACGGGCCTATAACATTTCGTCTCCGTCGAAATGCGACCGCCTTGGTAAGGATCTAACCAGCAACCTTCAAATCAGCAGCCGAGCACCGTAACCGCTAAACGACCACGGCGGCCAGTTATTTATATAGGAAATGGTGTCCGGTACAAGCTATGTAGTTGCTTCTCTACGGGTAGGGGGGGGGGGAGTAAAGAAGGAGGGAAGAATTGTACCGTTGCTGGCATGAGTATTTTGTGTACGTAACTATTGGTACACTAGCTGTTTTCACCGTGAAATGAGCGTGGAACAGCAATGAATAGGGTCTCTTAGCAGGTACCTGCTTCACCTCTTTAAGGAGAAAGTGCCAAAGTTTTTTTTTTTTTTTTTTTTTTTTTTTTTTTTTTTTAACGCGATATCATTTAAGAACGCGTTTCGCAGAAATTCCGGTGTCGGCGTCGGCGTCGGCGTCGTTGGTTGTGAGCGAAGAATAATCATCTTGTGCGTGACCGAAAAATCGAGAAAGATGCAAATAAAATAAATAATGAAAATTTCCGGGTCCGAGTGAGGATCGAACCCGGGCCGTCTGCGTGGCAAGCAGGTGTTCTACCACACAGCCATGCCTCTGCTTGGAAATACAGTGAAAAGAACTTCCTCTGCTTGGAAATGCAGTGAAAACAACTTCCATGCTTCGCAAACGCAAGCGTCCTTTATATAGGCGTCGCAATATAACATGTAATATCCCAGCAATATTGCGTGGTACAAGCGTACATTGCCATCGGGTGTCAGAATATGCGACTATCATAACGATTTCGTAGTTTAAAGCCGGCCACCCATTACAAACGGCACACACCTTATTGCGCGTATTCCCTTAACACCACGTAGTGGGTGCACAGCAAATATGCACTAAGTGGTTGAAGTAGGCACTCGGGACAGAATTTCGCTATCGCGTTCAACTCTTAAAGGCGAAGATTAAGGGTCCCCCAATTTTTTTTTTTTTGGTTCTTTGATTCCCACTTTAGAGTCTCTGTGCCACGCATAATCTCAGATCCCATTCAAACACCGGAAAGAGCATTAGTTTCACTGCAATTCGGCCTTACCGACCTCGAAGCTCAAACGACGAGTAAAGTCGCACTCGTGCTGCGCATTACACGACACACACTATACGTCCCGTGCAAACGGGCGTCAGTGTGGTTGGAAAGATGAGAGTATTGAAGAGCATCATTAACACGGTAAACATACCTCGCGGGACCTTGAGCGTTATTTGCGAGTGCGTGGGTCGACCTGCTGCACCTGCAAACCTGCATTCGAAGCAAGGACGCCGCAATTAATTTCCGGCCTCAGCTATCCGTCCTTATTTCCGGTCCCGTGAGACCATGCCTGGCTCCTTTCTTTGGTGCACTTTAATTTGGAATGGCAGGAGAAACCCACTTTCTAAGACAATCGCCCATCTGCGCGCGTTATGCGCCGCGAATATGTAGGGCGAATTTATACCCTTGCATTCCGCCGGCAAAATCCACACGAAACACTTCCAGCGCACACAACAGATGTTCTCCGCGTAGCGGAAAGTCGCTGCTTTGTAGGCCGAGCACATTCGTTTTATCTGCGCGGTGTTTAAGAAAGTAAAGATGATTCTGCTATAAAAATTGCCCGCAGTACACGAAGTTGTAGAAACACCACCAGAGTTTTACGTTCTTGTAATGCGGAGAAGCCCATCTTCAAAAGTGCTGCTGATGATATCAACCTGATATGCAGTGACGCGGTTGATTATACTGTGCTGATTTGCTGCTCCCACGATATGTCAGGCATCATAGTAGGAGAGCAAAGTTAGCTGTTTTGTTTTATATATGACGCACAGAGAGCCTTCTTGTTCAACGTTATCACGGTGGACGAGATATATTGCACGCGAGTCGGAATATTTGCGGTGTCACTCGACATCACGTCTAAATCGGTACGATTTCCCGAGAAACGCCTTTGTGGTACTCAAGAGAGCCGCGTTATACCTTACACCCTGTTTTTACTTTCTCCCCAGAAAACCGTTCGCGCTTCTTTTGCAAAAACAAAAATATAAAACACGAGACTTCTTCCAAAATTGTTCAGTGTGCGAAGTATATTAATATTTAAGCGGCTACTGGATGTTGCATCAAAGGATGGTGAGAGGCATTTGCGAGATTGTTATTTCTGGCGTTTCATTGGGGTTTCACCAATTTATTTATTGTTTACGCTTCAGAGTTAACACGTTGTTCAAGTGAAATATCAGAATTACAATAGAACGGGAATTCTTCGAGGGCTCGTTCCCTTCTTACACACTACTTATGAAACCAACATACAATGAAGTCAAGGAAAGCATAGGGCACATAATTCGTTGCTTTTTAAGCTGTAGTGCAATGGTTACGACTTAACTTGAAAATAATTAGTGGACAATAAAGCACCCTTTACGCTGGTGAGATCCGAACCCACCAAACTTCGAATTACGCGAACTTTTAATTACAGGTGGACAGACGATTTCATGATTTCATTTTAAGCAAACTTCATGGGTAGGGAACAGAACTTTTTTTTTTTTTCATACGTAGCTGGCAAGTCTCGCATTCCAAAAACAATATTTAAAGGTTTCTGTTGGCTTCATGGGATAGTTACAAGCTTCTTTGGGGAGAAGAAGAAGGTGAAAGTGCTGCACGTAATTGAACACCCGAACGCCACCCACTTATCAAGTGCAGCGTGGTCAAAAGTTCGGCCAAATGCGTACAGTAAGAATAACGACAGGGAAGGATGCGGTCCAGGAAGCGACACGATTCCATCCACTGAGCACCATACCTCCCACCTTGGCCTGCTGTCACCGCCATACCGCTGGGCTAACATACTTCAACAGTGTCATTTGCTACTACTGCATAGTTCATATCTTACTTGGTTCATATTCCTGTCGCTTTCTCTTTTATTGATTGGCCTTACTTTTTTTTTCCCCGTAGCCAACCGGAACGTCCTCCAGTTGACAATTCCTCCAGGAACGACCGGCATCATTTCTCTCCCACACCACCGATTTACTCCAGCGGCGTTACTTTTAGCGATCTTCACTCAGAATGAAGCCAATTTTGAGATGCCTAAAGTCGTCAAGCAAGGAATGCAATACCCTTATAAATTTTCAAGCCGCACTACTCACCCATGACATGGAAAGCAATAAGAATATCTACGATAAACTGGCAAAAGTATAATCTTTCAAAAATGTTCCTGGCAGATGCCACGCATTTTGGGAATCGATGTCATAAGCAGCAGTCAGTCAAGCTCCCTCTCCGCCTTTTTCTTTTTTTTTTCTTTTTTCTTTGAGCCAAACGTTATGATGTGGATCGACGTAATCGTCTGAAATGTGGAGTGGTGTGCCTTTTGCGGACGCTTACTAGACAAGCCTTCACTGCCGCCTAGAAGGTAGCGTGTGGATCGACGAAATACCAGCATTCACGTTAGTGCACACGCGGAAGTTTTACCGGAACCAAGTACACGTTACATTACGATGATTTGCATGTCCGAACTAACCATCGTTGGCGCATTCCTCCGGGGTCGACCAACACTAGGCTATAGCTTTCCGAGTCATGGGAGTACATATGTAATGCTTATTACATTGTTATTAAAGCGGATAGGCAACAGTGCACCCACAATTGACTTTACACACCCCCCCCCCCTCCCCACCCCCCACCTTACTGACGCCCATTTAGGGTGTGTATTTTTTTTCTTTTTTTTTTTCTGAAGCAGTTCCAAGCACTGGCGTAGCTCTGTGGTAGACTACTTGATTGCCACGCAGGATCTCATTGTTCGATTCCGTCTTGGACCGTCACTTTATTCTTTGAGACCATCGGGATTTTTCGCTCACCGTCAACGCCGTCGACGCAGGCACTGAGATTTCTACAAAACGGGCTCCTTAACGCTTCCGCGTTAAGATTTCCAAAGTCTATTACCGCCGTTTCTTTGTTTATATACAGTGCATGACATGTGGTCCACGCCCGCATTCCACGGGCCGTGGTATGCGAGTATTTGCCACACGTGACTGTGAGAAAGGGGTTCATCAGGTACGCGACAGGTATATCAGATTATTCATGCCATGACCTGTCAGCAAGGTACGTCACGGGGTGACCGTGAGAGCCCCCAGACGTAGGCGGCTAGACAAATAGATAGCTAGATAGAAATGGTTAAAGCGCGTTTGGTTCGCTAGAAATGATTCGTTTTTTTAAAAGTACAAATTAGACATTTAACTTATAACAATCGCACGCGATACACTTGCGAAACCTCACCATGTGCAATAGCCATCAATCCAATTCTTGCTATCAAGGAAATAAACTGCTTCGCGTCTCTTGAAAAATACGCACCATTACAGCTTAGAGCGGAATTATGATTTCTTCTTTGTCGTAGACTAACCAAGGACTTTCCGGCTACAGCGGCAGTGCAGCAGCAGCAGCAGAGCACTTTTCTAGACAGCCTACAGTTAACGAACATTGGCCAACAGGCCTTTCGAAAGTTCAGACCATTCGGTTCCGGCCTTCTCGCAAACAACTTTTTTTCCTCACTAACCGAATTGCCATTACAATCACCCATTTCCGCGTGAGTGGCGCGTAAGTGAGGTTACGCCATAAAACTTACCCGAACGACGGAAGCGACTGCGTCTCAACTGCGAAAGTGAGAGCGACTGACGCCTTAATAGCGTGCACTGCGGTTGAGTCTACGGCTGACGTCCAGCCATTCAGGAGTCGCGTTCGCCCAGCTGTTGGACAACGATAACCAATGGGAATTTACCAGCGTTCCCGTGTAGACCTATCACGAAATGCAGAGTCAAGCTGACCCATTGCGGTGGCTCGGCGAAAGAGCAACTGCACTCCCATTGCACGATTGCATGGTACTTCAAGAAAAGCCGTGAGGCGTTCTCTCGTGCTCGACACGATGCCCAAAATGAGTGTAAGTGACGATGGTATTAGTACGTCCTGATAGCTCCAACATAGCAGAAAGCCCAAAACGCTTTACGCTCTTACGTCAAGATTAACTTCAGATAATTAATTCGGTATTTTCGTATTGAAAAGACCGTTACCCAGCGCGACTTTAGATTTCAGGGCACTATTTTCAGAACGAGAAGCAACTACCACAGATTACGCCACAGTAAATCTGTACAAACACAGTGCATGCTGAGTATGAACATATAGCCATCCTCACGACTAAATACGCTCATTGGCTCAAGCTGGGAGTATAGCATTTACTCAAGTGTAATCGAACAGTTAAACGCACTGTGAAGTGTGAAACGAGCTTTGCATACCACATCGTGTTAGCACATAGAGGTGGGACCATTCAATCATATCGAGGTGGCGGTAGGCAAACAATGGCTCTTTCAGACCTGGGACAGCGATCGTAGAAAGCTTTTACTCAAGATTTTTTTAAAGAGATAATTTTAGCCAGTCCCGCTGCAGAACGTATTAGCAAAAGCAGTCCATAAATTGCAAAGAGAACTTGTCCTTATCCTCTATCTCTCTCTATATGCAAGAAAAGTTTCTGTGAGTTCGTCCCCTGATTCACGTGCACATTGCATTGTGCGCGTGATTGATGATGTACTGTACAGTGCACCGTGCGAGCGAATGATAATTTTCACAAGATGGAACGGATGACCATGGTCATCGCGTTCCATCCTGAGAATATCAGGGCACCGAGTTGCTTGCCGTTTTTCCTCGGAAAACTGGGTGCTGGCGTCAGTAACGGCATCATGAATCACGTTCGTTACACTCTTCACATCAGGCTTGGCAATGCGGCCCACTAACGCCATGGTGAGGCACGAAGTGCGAAATGCTTGAGTTACTTATGTGCCACTGACAAAAAACGCTAGCCGAAAAAAAAAAGAATTTTAGTCAAGAACAATTCTGAAACGCCATCAGCTGCCGATAATGGCCTATAGTGGGTGTCAGCTAACCTTACGCGAGCTGTTTTAAAAGTTAAATTCAGCGCGACATAAGATTATGACGACTACGGTGTTCGGTTATCAAAACTCTTCCGCCATTAATAAAACTATCGCGGCACACATTCGGTAGGCAGTACTGCACGGTATTGGAGCGCAAGCTCGTCGCCAACTATATCCGGATGAGCAAATGAGCTCTCGGACGCAAAAAAGAAAAAAAAAATGGCTAGAGACTGAAAGATGGGACGAGAATTGGCCGGTACAGTTATCTGGTGGGTCGACGAACAAGAGAAAAAACAGTCTTAAAGTTGAAAAAATAGCGCTCTTATAAAGATAGAAAAAAAAATTATTTTAAAATTGGCTACGGAAGGAAGGAAGGAAAGCGGTATCTCAACGAGCCGCCATATAACCGTGGAAGTGAGTGGCCTAAAAAACGTGAATAACGCTATTCCGGAAAACAAATTAGAGAGAGTCTTTTCTGTATTTTCATATTCTGTTTCTTTTTTCCCTTGTTGAGCTTACGTGTCATTTCATTCTCGAGCCCATCAGGGCTCAAAAATCGCGCCGCAGAGACCTGCCATCATCGTCCATTGGCTTTTATGGTGTCCGAGTAGCTCTTCTATTCAATACTTTTGTCACTTTCTGTCCCAACTTTTCACCTTCTTTGTCGTTCCTTCCTTTTATTCTTTCCTTTTTTTTTCTGTTTTTTTTTTTTTTTTATGGAGAAACTCACACTTTGCTCGAGATGCGATTGTAGTAGTAAAAGACTGTCGCAATATCTCTTCCTGCTTTTTTTATATTTTTTTAGAATTATTTCTTTGTTCCTGCCAACAATATACTCTTCAGAGCTCGTTTAAAACCTTTTTTATTTCTTTTTTTTTGCTCCCTTATTCTGCATCCACTCTTATCCGCGAGATGCGATGGCGCACGGCGCTATTTCTGTGGTACATCTCAAACCCCAAATTCCGCACATTGCTGTTTTGTTTTTTTTTTTTTGCTTTTTCCTTTCCCACTCCCACATCAGCTTTTACTTCAATAATCTTTTCTTTCTTTGTCTCCTATTCGGGTGTTCTCTCCAAAGCACCACCACGCTTCCGCCGTCTGCCTGGCGTCTCAAAAATGCCTTCACGTAGTATCTCCCTCTCGCATTCACCCCCCCCTCCCCCCCCCCCCCCCGCCACCCGAACGCCACGCATGCGTAAGAGTATATATAACGACGGACAAAGTGGATTTCGGAAGCTAATAAAGCTGGGCGCCCGACGCTATTCAGACCAATTTTCACGTCTGACGAAGCATCTTGCTCCGCGTACGCACACGCACTGCCACTCGCTATATTTCTCACTCTTGCCACTTCGCGCTTCACGAGGAGAATTAAAGCGTCCCCACAAAGTCTGGAGCCCATTAACTTTCTTCCGAGCCATCTGCCAAAAGTTTATCTCACCCATTTATTTCGCTTCATCCTAGCTATACCACCAAGCAATGGCACTGTACTCAGAAAGGCACCAGACTGATTTCACACCACGTTTACTTCTTAGAAAAAGGCGTTAGAAGTCTGGTATGGTTTCCCGCCGTAGGACTATCCATCTTGAAACATGCATTCATATACAACGCGCAAAAGCCGGAACGCGAAAGCTGGCTTTTTTCATTCCTTCCCACGTGGCGCACAGCAGATGCATGATTAAAAAAGTGTACGGGCTATGGAATCAAACTCTGAGGTTTGATTAGAAAATTCGCCATTTAAGAAGCTTCTAGATTCGTCGTATAGCAAAAACTTGGGAGTCGGCAGAATAATGCCATTTCGCGCGCATGCGCAACTTGTTTCCCCTGTCGCGTATTATATATCTGCTCTTTCACGCTATTCTCCGCCAGCGGGCACTATTATATACGACTCTCATGCGCGGGTGCTATAATTCGCAGAGAAAAAAAAAAACACAAAAAAAAAAAACTGCCCCGAACTCCTTCTTCTAACCGCTTTCTTCTCACACTTTGTCAGCGGTAGCATGCGAATTTTTTCATTTATTTTCTTTCAGAAAACAAGCACACTTGAAAGCCACTCAGTCTTCGCAGCCTCGCCGACTCTATTCTCCAAATTTCCATTCTCTAAGCGCGTCATGCTCTAACTATATTCCTCAATCTTTTTTTTTTTCGCGGTTGTTCACGTTCAGCGCTCGAGTCCAATAAAGAACCGGCTCGTAATTTACGTACGGGCCCGACCGCAAGTCATATAGTCGGCATCCCTGTTTGTGCAGCATTAATCCCGGCAGTATTTTTTTCTTGCGCAAACGTTATAACAGCCAGCCAACTCGCCTGTGTAAGAGGGAAATTTTCTTCACAACACCCGTTCCTTTCAAACCTGCTTTCTTTAAATATATTTCGCGTGGAGTTTTATATCTCCCATTCACTTCTTTTTTTTTCTCTCTCTCTCTCTTTTTTTTTTATCAGCCGCAACGCGTCCAGCAGCCGTATATATTGCGGTTCCCAACTAATTCAGAGTCAAATTTTAATATACGAGCCCACGCTCGCTATGGCTCGACTCTACGCAAAATTGGGGGGTGGAGCCCTGTTATGCCGGGAGGAGTCGCTTGGCATAAGAATACAAGCAACGCTATATATGCGCTGGAGAGACTTACGGTTTTCTAACTACGCCTTTTATTCTCGAGTCCAAATTGAAACCACGTGGCGCCTATTGTCTGCCTTTGCGAAAATAAATGTTAAACCTGCCTTCTCGCGGCGCCATTGCCACTGGTCTTGTTGTTTTTGCATTCTCTTAACAAAGCAAGCCATCGGTGCTTGCATTTCTGAACTGGCAGTTCTTATGAGACGCCTAGATTCTTCTTCTTCCTGCGAGTGGTGTGTGCACCACGTGGCATAATGAGGACGGAATTACACTGGTGACACGGCCTTGTTTTAAAAAGAAAAACGCTCAAGGAAACAAGAGGATACAAGGCGCACACGTCAATTCTCCTACTGCTGTCAGCAAAAGTAATGCGAATAGAACAGTAAAACGCCCACAGATTACACTGCCCACGAGCCGAACGGTGTGTGAAAATAGCCATTGAGATCGATTCAGTCAAAAACTAAAATGTTCATGTGGAAACGTATGGCATGAAACAAACTGCGATTCACGAAATAAGCACTGTAAGTCCCAAGTGAGCGTATACAAAGTGGTTTGTTCACATTCCGTAAAAAGGCGGCGAATGTTTTTTTTCGTATTGACTGCATATTTACGACTCCGCGGAGCCTGCGAATTCAGTGCAAATTATGAAATGGAAACTTTACTACTCTCTATGCAACCCCGAAGCTGCAGCTTCACCGCACGGCTGCCCCTCCTCCAGCCGAATATTGCGCCAGTTTGGGCTGAAAATGATGTTATCAAAGATTTCATTTGTTCCATGTTGGAACGGGCGGGGGACATAGCTTGATGCCGCCGTTCTGGGTTTCGTGTGGAGTTCGAGCACCTTAGGCTCGAACTCCTCCTCAGGAAGGGCCAGGCCCCTCCGCTATGCAGGAAACGGTGGAGGCATGGTCCACCCTTCCCTGTTGTTTAGCAACACACTCACACACATCAACAGACAAAAACGTATGCAAACGCACGCGCACACACGCAAACACGCACGCACACCCACACACGCACGCACGCACGCACGCACGCACACGCACGCACACACACACACACACACACACACACACACACACACACACACACACACACACACACACACACACACACACGTATGCAGACAAATGCGCACACATGCGCGCACGCACACAAACGTATGCAAACACACGCACGCGCGCACACACGCGGACATAGACACACGCACGCACACACACACACACGTATACAAACGCACACGCCCACACACACACACACAGACACTCGCGCACACACACACGCACACGCACGTATACGCACGCACGCACACACATACACACACACACACACACACGCACACATGCAGAACATCTTCGTGAGCATCACCCTATCCCTCCCCCCCCCCCCCCCCCCGCTTTCGCTGTGGAAGATAATATCTTAAACTCTGGCGAAGGCGAATAAAAAAGCAGCACTGGAACTTTCATCGCCCACTGCACGGCGTGACAAAATCGCAACACCAGTCACAAAAAATAAGTTCTTCCGATCCGGCAGTAGCTCTGTGCAAACCAGGCCCGTAGCCAGGGGGGGTGCCCTAGGAGCCCGGGCACCCCCTCCCCCCCCGAAATTCGGATGGAGGGGGGGGTGTTTTACCGAGGACAAATAATAAAATAGGTGTTTTAAAGGCCTGCGCAACAAGTGCCCCCCCCCCCTCCCCCGCCCCCCCTTCCCCGAAAAAAATCCCTGGCTACGGGCCTGGTCCAAACTGTCTCTTTCTGGTAAGCCTAGACGCACTTCCGGCGGCTAGCAATACCATCCGGATACGGCGTCACAACAACTAATCCCGCACCAATATTTCCTAATGCGCGATTGACTAACATTGGGCACCGATCAGCTTGGCAGGCGTAATAAAATTGGGGGGACCCTTAAGCTTCGCCTTTAAGAGTTGAACGCGATAGCGAAATCCCGTCCCTAGTGCGTACTTCAAGTCACTTAGTGCATACTATGTAATGGGTAGTATGCTTTAAACCAGGAGAAATTATGCGCGGCAAATGTGGGAAATGTTTTCGACTTGTATGCATTTCCCACTACGTGGTGTTAAGGGAATACGCGCAGTAAGGTGTGTGCCGTTTGTAATGGGTGGCTGGCTTTAAACTATGGAATCGTTATGACAGTCACATATTCTGACGACCGATGGCAATGTACGCTTGTACCACGCAATATTCCTGGGATATTACATGTTATATTGCGACGCCTATATAAAGGACGCTTGCGTTTGCGAAGCATGGAAGTTATTTTCACTGCATTTCCAAGCAGAGGAAGTTATTTTCACAGTATTTCCAAACAGAGGCATGGTGTGGGGTAGAACACCTGCTTGCCACGCAGACAACCCGGTTCGATCCTCACTTGGACCCGAAAATTTTTATTATTTATTTAATTACATCTTTCTCGATTTTTCGGTCACGGACAAGATGATGATTTTTCGCTCACAACCAACGACGCCGACGCTGACACCGACGCCGACGCCGGAATTTCAGCGAAACGAGCTTTAACGCTATCGCGTTAAAAATATAGCAGTGCGCGAGTGATTCGAGCTGTAGCGGTATATTATCGCTGTACCATACCCCACCAATGCATGTGGGCGCTCTTCGGCAATTTACCGTCTGTTTCATGGGTGCAAGGGAGAGCCGCGTAGGCGTCAGCACGATACATATATGCAGGCGTTGCGCCAAACGACTGGTTTGTGACTGTATGCACAGCTATAACACACCAGGAGCAGTGCCGACACCAAGTCCGCGTGTTACGCAAACGAGCTTTCCTCGTATTAATCGCATCCGTTTGATTTCGATTCCTAATTTGATCTTCTGGTTGCCGCGCGAGACTTCATAACTTCTTTCTTTCTTTCTTTCTTTCTTTCTTTCTTTCTTTCTTTCTTTCTTTCTTTCTTTCTTTCTTTCTTTCTTTCTTTCTTTCTTTCTTTCTTTCTTTCTTTCTTTCTTTCTTTCTTTCTTTCTTTCTTTCTTTTTTGTTTTTAGGTGTCTGAAGGCCGGAAAACTGCGAGGGGGGGTTAGTTGAATGCGTTAGAAAACAGAAGCGGATGAGCGTGTTCCCTACTCCTTCAGGATCACTAGCTGAGAATGAACGTGACAACAGCACTGTCAAATTGTAATTAGATTCCTAATGAGGGTTCAAAAACGTTACATGATAAAGTCTAGCAATACAACGGCCATTCGTCATGTCACCGTGACCGTTAATCGGTCATTGACAGTCAAGAAACTTGATGCCAGTCTAAAAAAATTATTTTTCCTTCTGTAGCATTTACATGTTTACGGCAACAAGATGGCGCGCTCAGCGCTAGTGGTCGTGATGGCCAAGTAAACTGCAGCGGGAGTCGATACACCGTCGTGCAGGTCTACACATACACTGATCAGCATTCAATTTCTGGGTGGATGGGCCTTCATGAATAATTCACATTTCATATCGTAGCTCTCCCCCATTCATTCAATCATTCATTGATCGAACGGCTGTGCATATAGATATAATGATGATGATCATGATAATGGAAGTGTCGTGTATGTTGCTTGCTTGTTTTTCTAAATGTATTTGAGGATGTGTTGGCGCCTATTTGTGGCGCCGGCTACTCCTCTTTTCTTACATGATAGTTGTCATGGTAACGTTTGTTTGCTTGTTGTTGTTTCTTTTTTTCGCCGTGACCGTCGCTGAAATCCTGCCTCGTCCTTCTTTTCATTGCTGTCACTTCCGTAATCGACGAAATTAAGTAACGTCAATAGTTTAAGTAGATGTTAAATCGTCACGAAAAAGAGGTTCGTGATGAAGCGGCCAGCAATTTGCTTAGGAAAGGAAACTTCAAAGCGTGTCGTTAGGCTTGCAGGCTTTCTCTGGTTAGCGGATGGTGGTGATGTGCGTGTGTGTAGTTGGGGAGGGGGGGGGGGGTGCACCAAACAATAAAAAAATCCATACAGGAAGCAGCAGGCATGGGCACCTCGACGTCGCCTTGCTTGTATTTCGCGCACTCTTGCACCTGTTCGCCATCCATCAAAGGGAATCGCAAAGCTTCAATCATCACTGTTTGTTCGACCCACTTTTCACGCCACTTCCGGCATGTCTGATTACTCGAGTTATAAGGAAAGCTATATAGCACGAAGGCGTGAGAGGTACCGCGCAGAAAAAAAAGTGATGGCTGAGAAAAGCCGGGGGTGTAATTTGGGTTTCTCAGTAAGTAATCACGAACGCATTCAGTTTAGCGCAACTTGTGCATGTGCGCGGAAACAGCCACGCCACCACAGCGCTACTATTTTGTGCGGAAGGTATATGTACCTTCGGCGCGCCATCACGGGGCGATTAAGCTGACCACAGGAGAAGCTCGGCACTGACGACAGCACGGGCATGCGATTTGCGTAACGCAATTCTAGAGCGTACGCAATCGGCTCTTCTCTTCTCCGCGCGTCTCAACTTCAGCTCTCGGAAGCGAGCATTCGCAATTGAAGAAAGCGAAAACGAGAGCAAGCCGTGAAATTCGGAAAAGCATGAATAAGCTTCGAGTGTGCCCGACTGATTGCAAAGAGCGTCGCTATGCTCATCCTCTCCTCCTCGCTCTCCTTCGCTTTTTTCTTGCACAACCTTCGTCTTGTGGGAGAGAGAGGGAGAGATGGATCGCTAATCTTCGAAGGAGAGAAAGACCGGTGTGCCGCCGCTGGCCGCGTCCGCAATCAAGCAGTAATTAGGACGCATCGCGACAACGATTAATCACGCCCAGGTGACATTTAATCACTAAACTGCGCACCCTGTCTCGCGACGCTTCGGTGAGGAGGAGCAATCATCGAAGGACGGCAGGTGATCCATTCCTCTTCGCCGCCTCTCCCTCTTCAATCCCTCTCACTCTCTCTCTTTCGTTACTTGCCGCTTGCTTTCCTCTATGAGAGAACTACATATGAAGAACAAAGAAAAAAAAGCCGGCAGAACCCACGCACTGTGGGAATCGATGTAATGCGAAGCAGCCAGGAAGGAGCAAATCATACTTTACATAACTTGCATGTCATGTTTTACATGTTACGACCGGTCATTTGTGTTCGTCATACAGTCACGTCGCGATATACCAATTTTGGTGTATGTCAAGCTAGCGAACTGGACGCAAGCGCACCATGAGCGTGGCATGTAAATGGCATTGTAGATGGCATGTATGCCAAGATTTTCATGTTACCACCTGCCACTTATGTTCGTTATATAGTCATGTCACTCAATACCAAATTTGGTGTATATCAAGCTAACGAAACGGCCACGAGCGCGCCATGAGCGTGGAATGCAAGTCATGTCGCTCATGACATGGCATGATTTCCATATTACCACTAGTCATTTATGTTCTTCATACCGTCATCTCACTCAATACCAAATTTGGTATACCTCAAGCTAACGAAACGGCCGCGAGCACGCCATGAGCGTGGCATGCAAGTCATGTCGCTCATGACATGTCATGATTTTCCATATTACCACTTGCCATTTATGTTCGTCATGCTGTCATGTCACTCAATCCCAAATTTGGTGTATATCAAGCTAACGAAACGGCCGCGAGCGTGCCATGAGCGTGGCATGTAAATCATACTTTTCATGACAAGTTAGTCATGATTTTCATGATATGACCAGCCCTTTATGTTCGTCATACAGTCATGTTATGCCATACCAAATTTGGTATAAATCCCATTAACGATACGGCCAGGAGAGCACAAAGTCGTAGGCGGCTAGATAGATAGATAGATAGATAGATAGATAGATAGATAGATAGATAGATAGATAGATAGATAGATAGATAGATAGATAGATAGATAGATAGATAGATAGATAGATAGATAGATAGATAGATAGATAGATAGATAGATAGATAGATAGATAGATAGATAGATAGATAGATAGATAGATAGATAGATAGATAGATAGATAGATAGATAGATAGATAGATAGATAGATAGATAGATAGATAGATAGATAGATAGATAGATAGATAGATAGATAGATAGATAGATAGATAGATAGATAGATAGATAGATAGATAGATAGATAGATAGATAGATAGATAGATAGATAGATAGATACGCTCAAAGTCGCCGAAGTTCGCTAAGAAATGCTTCGCATTTAAAAGGTGACGCTTTGACTACTGTGTGACTACTGCGCACTCAGGTATGGGTTGGCCTCGGGTGGCAAAGGATACTCGTCCCGCCTAGCTAGGAAGCCATGACCCCCCTTTACAGGAGGCGAAAGCGAGTGCACAGTGTGCGCCCATCAGTTGTTAGCCGGCTATACTCGCGACGCAGGGCATAATCAACTTATACTGACGGCACCTCGCTTAATGCTTGTCTGGTCGAACGCCGTCGCTATCACGCATCACTGAACGGGAAAGTTCTTTCGGCACGATCGCATACGCAGCCCGGCCACCGACCGTTACTGTGTCCACGTGTTGTGTTAGTAGCGGAAATCATCGATATAGTCAGATGAGAACGCATTAATTGAAGTCGTTGAGTTTCAGATAAGTGTCGGGTCTTTGTTGTGCCAAATAGGCCTGCTGAGTTTTGATGGTACGACGCAGCATTTTTCGCAAATTCCAACCGCAAACACATCAGCTTGCGTAAGTGTTCGTGTAGGTGCGATAATACAGAGGTAACAGCGTGAAACAGAATAAGGATTATTATTATTTATTACTTCAACATAATGCCAATCCCAAGAAGGAATTATTCCAGGAAGCGCAAGAATATACAATTCAGAAATACAAAACGAAGAAGGAATTATACAGGCAGACTAATTGTTTGTGAATTAGCGCGAAAGTACTATTAAAATGTAGTTATTCATGAAAAACGTGCCACACTAGACATTCAAGAGAACACCATTGAGACAAGTTAGGTACTTAAATATTTATTTATTTAATTTATTTATTTATTTATTTATTTATTTATTTATATACTTTCAATCCACCAGGCGATTCCCAACACATTAGCTTGCAGGTCGCTTGGCTATTGCCACGCTGTTGCTCCTCAGCATGTTGCACTGCGACTTGCCCGCAATCACGCCGGTTCCTGTTGTACTTCTCTTTCTTTTTTTTTTCCCACGCGAGTATTTCAAATGCATTTCAAGGTTAATGTACTGTTTTTTTTTTTTTTTTTTTTTTTTTTTTTTTTTTTTTTTTTTTTTTTTAAATGAGATCTCTAGTACCTAAGGAGCTGCAGTAGAACATACGTTTTAGAACGCCTTCATGTGGGACGCCTACGCCTACGGCCGACTACAATATTTACTGCCAGTTCTCGGCTGAAAAAAAAAAAAATGCTCCATACGTGCGGACGCCATGCCGCTGAGAACTGTGCCACCTGCGCTGCTGCGAGCAAACGAGAGAGGGGCCCACACGGAAAGTGTACAACGCGCGGGGTTATTGAAAAGTGTTTTCATTACGCCGCGGTTGCGAAAACACTGGAATAAAACTGTACTCCTATCCGTCCAGGTCATATATTTCCTGCTCCGAGTAGTTTTGGCACGTGCGCGAAAATGCAAACCACCGCAAAAGCCTAATCTTCGAGTCTCTTATTGATTTCCCCTTCGGCACTTTTTTTTAATGTTTGCGCAGCATGCGTTGCATCAGCGACCCGAAGGCCATCGGTGGCGTCTTGATATATTGTGCCATTTTAGATGCAATCAATAATTTGAGACTTTCAGTACCTTGACCAACGCTTGAGGCCACGGATTGTAAAATAAATGTTGGGGTTTACGTCCCAAAACCACGATGTGATTATGAGGCATGCGTGCTGCGGAAATTTCGAGCTCCTGGGGTACTTTAACGTGGACCTAAATGTAAATAAACGGTAAATGTTTTTGACTGTGCCAAACCACGGTCAACAGAATAAGAAAAGGCGACACGCGCGTGGTAAGTAGCGGGCCTCTAGCATGTCGCCTCCGTCGAAAGGCGACCACCAGGGGCCGGGATCGAACCCGCATCCTTATTCAGGTCAATAAGGTTGACAGCTGGGCTAGTTGGTAATTGATCATTTTAGCGTATGCATTTCAGGTCAGCAGCCGAGCACAATAAACAATTGTACCACCGCGGCGGCGGCCTCGTATTGTCAAACCCTGGTCACGAGACTTTCAAACTAAAATGCAAGATATTTTAAACAGTGATGGACGAAACACTTCGCCTTTCCGAAGCCCATTTGGTGCGATCGCCAGCGCTGGAGTTTGAACAACACCACATGTGAAGCTTATATTATTTTCGCTGCACGGTAGCAGCATAAGCATCAATGTGCCAATCTTTGATCAATTAGTGCTTCATGTATTCATTGACTGCCGCAATAAGCAACATTGCTTATAGCAGCCATTTGGGAGTCAACTATTGTAAGAGATTTCAATGAGGACACTTGCTCTTCCCCACAAGGAATTTCTATGGCTAAAATTATTTTCGAATTAGACCCCCCTTCTTTTAGGTGTAACTTAGGATTTCAAGATTCTCGTCATATCTTTGTTTTTATCTTCGGTTATCGCCACCGCTACATAATTAAAGACGTTCAATTTTATAATACATGCTACGCTGCCGATTAAACATACGAGATCTCAAAGTAAAAGCTGCAGTAACTGAAGATCCATTCGAGAAAAAGCTTTTGCGAATATATAAAATGTCTTATGTAATGTTTGAGTGCAGCTAGTAATTATCAAATTTACAGAAATAATGGCGTGTTGAGGCAGCGACTTCAGCGCCGCATTGTTTGGAGATATGGCAGACGATCCTTACAGAGTAAGACGAACACTACAGCTTGAAACTGCATTAGAATACGGTAGTTCTTCTGGATGAACGCGGGGGGCTTCGAGGCATCGTTGGGACGATCAAAAATACTCAAATGAAAAATCACAGCATATCCGCGGAGTGAATGATGATGAGTGGGCGAAGCTCCGGAGGTACATCATCAAAGAAGTGATGGTGGTTGGTTGCATGTGGTCAAACGATATGCATGTGAGACCATATCGCGATGCCATGTGTTGTATGGCATCGCGATCATCATCGTCATCAGCGTCATCGTTATGACGCATAGTGGGTACATTCCATGTCGTGTGCCGTGATGGCAGCGTCATGTCATCACACAGGGAGATACTGCTGGTTACGCAGGTGGCTACTACGTACTACAAACTACAAGGGACGCACTACCCACGGCAAATACGTGATGGTGGTTGGTTGCATGTGGTCAAACGATGTGCATGTGAGACCATATCGCGATGCCATGTGTTGTATGGCATCGCGATCGTCATCGTCATCACGCAGGTGGCTACTACAAACGTGGGACGCACGACCCACGGCATAAGGAGCTTCGCCCCTAAAACTTAAGCAAAGCAACGTAGCATGCCCAAGGACGACGACCTTCGGAAGTGGCCAGCTCAGATGAAGAGCAATCCACACGATAAGCGGGGTTCTTGCGTAGGTGGAAAACGCGTCTCTCCACCTCCGCCACCTTCCCTCTCTTATCCATTTCCTTGTATCCCCGAGTTCCCTTATCGGGAATTCGGAAAGAAAGAGGAACTCGTGCAGTGTGGGAACTTATGAATGTGAAGTCACGCTCGCATATTTTCTGCATTCTGATGAATGACGAAAGATCCTCACTGGCTCGATGCCGCAGGGAGATAGTGAAATCTTCAGTGTGACTTCTCTGCAACAACATCATCACCAGCCTGGCTACGCCCACTGCAGGAGAATGTATCTCACAGCGAACTCCATGTATTCAGGAACAGTAAATGATTAGTGTTTTCGGTGAATAGTCCGTAAAACTGTGGAATGACACCGACTTTGACGAATAATAATCCTCATTTATTCTAGCTGAATACACCAACGTGCTCGTTCTTCAGATACGCCGTGCATCTTTTAAGCGCACAGTAAGTGCAAACTGAGTACATTTCATCTGTACCACGCAAACTTAATCAGTTCCAGCAAGTGAGATCTTATAGGGCGTAGTAAGTAGCGTTCAAAGGCAGATCAGGAAAGAGTATGAAACAAGTGCCCTAAGCGCTATTACTCATTCTTTACAACGAATCTCCTACATCTACCCACACACTCGGCGGCACGAAACTTGCTCATGGCTACGTGTCGTCAACCATTCGCGTACATGCCTAAAAGCACTACCATCTTACCTGTATAGAGTCTGATAAGAGGAAAAAGTGGCGGCCGCCATTACGTTTCACTTGTTCGAGTGTATAAGGCCAGTACGACTAAAGCGTTTGTCCTACTTTGCTTCTCAACTTTCTTACGAAGCGACTCTGCTGATCTCGCGGGCGCCAGATATCTTATTTTCGTCGAACTCAAAGATCAGCCACGCCTGATTTCCCACGCTGCGCTTCAAACAATACGCCGACGGTGAAACTGATCATCTCGGCAATTTCATAGGCCCGCGCAAGGACTCGGAAATTTGTGTCTCCGACGCGGCTTTTTCAACTCAACCGCAATTCAGTGACGCGTATACGCATGCACCCAGTTATCAACATCGCGTGGCCTTGGTGCAAACTTTCACCGCATCCTCCCAGCCTCCCTTTATTTTTCGTTGTTTCGCTTCTATTATCGTCATCACCGTTGATTCACTATATGATCCCTAATGTACGAGCACACGCTCGTTCCATAGAGAGAACCTTCCTACAAGATAAGTGCTCCCGTACATCGTAGTTCTTATGCGAGTGTCCCGTCTCGAGAAAAAAGAAAAGAAAACAACTGTAGACGCCCATGACATGTAGAGATTCTCTCTGCCAAGAACGACAACGTCTGTCCGCTTCGTACAAGGGGGCCCTACCCACGGGCCGGCGGCGGAAGCCGCAATCAAAGCTCGACAGGGGGGGCCTCTGTGTATAAGGAACTCTTTCCATTGTCTCGGAGTCCCTCAAGAAACAAAGGCTCTCATCTCTCTAATGGTTTGTACAAAAAGAGGTTAATGGACGAACTATCCCACCCGCGCCAAGCAGCGACCGACGTCTGTCAACTCTTCTCCGTACACGCGCTGCTCGTCTTCACTTATACCCGAGGGAAATACAACGCACTCTTACTCGCCCTCACAGTTTTACATGTACCGCGCCGCTTATTCACTTACTGCTTTTCTTTTGTTTTTTAACGGAAAGCGAGAGAATATGGACGGCGCGTGCTCCCGCGTACAGCTGTACTGTTTTCGTCGACCTCGGAGTATCGTATATATCGCGTACGCGTCACGGAGGAATAATACTCGAAGGGGTGGGACGGTTGTTCGTGCCAGTGCCGGCCGTGTAAGAGGGACGCAACTATATACAAGGAGATTCAGCTAGATGCAGTTGTTGGCTTGAGTGCGGGAGAGCGAACGAACGGGCATCGGAGCCATAGGAAAAGAGCCGTGGCCACAAATCGGCGAGAAGCGGCATTTCTACTCGGGCGGAAGTGGACATCAGCCCCCCGCATGCTACTTCGTGAGCTCTTTGCTCTCGCCTTTCAGAGTCCGCATCAACCCACGGCCGGCCGGGATAGAGCTGCAGAGCGGTGTTCAGATTGACTCCGCAGATTCTGAATGCTATGCACGCACGCACGCACGCACGCACGCACGCACGCGCGCACACACACACACACACACAGACACAGACACAGACACACACACACACACACACACACACACACACACACACACACACACACACACACACACACACACACACACACACACACACACACACACACACGCACACGCACGCACACACACACACACACGCACACACACACACACACACACTATATGCAAGCGCCTTTCTTGCGCTCCCTCGAGCGAAGTCGTGGTGAGAGAAACGGGCCACATAAGCGAACACGGAAGCAAGCGGGCCAAACGAGTGTATGGACGTTTGTTTTGATCGCCGCTCATGCCACTGTCATTGCGGGGGCAGCCGCGAAAAATTTGGGGGGCCTCAGTGCACGACTATACCAGCTACACGACGACGGGTGATGACACGGACCCGCCCAGACATCTTCATCGTGCCATCTTGACCATAATCGGTCGTTTGTCCCTCGGCACCTATAGGTGCTTGCGAGCGAAGCAGAACGAACGGTGGTGCTGCGCCGCCCACTGAAGTTATTGAATGCGGAAAAAGTATAGCGTGGTCGTTCGAAAACTGGGCGAAATTATTATTCGTGTATTGTGTGGAGCAGGACAGGACAATATGTGCGCCTGAGCTGCTGGACACGGACGGCTCGGAGAGAAAGGAATGATTGGAGAAAGGGGATAGCGTTATCGACGTATAATGCTCAAAACAAAATAACGAACTAAAAGGAATACATGTAGACACATAAGCCTTCTTACAGAAGGAATTTTCCTCCGATGTGCCGTCAATGGTGCACTGGGAAGTTGTTCCCAACGAAGCTCTCCCGACGACGGTTGCAAAGAGACTGCACGAGGCACGGCGACGCGCGTTTCCATATCCCACAGAGCGCAGTAGCGAACCTTCCGTCACATGCGGGAGTCACGTGACGCGAGAAGAATCGTCACGTGTGACGCCATCGATAGAGCGGCACGTCACTGTCGACTGTGGTTCTGACAGCAATGATGCTGGCAAAATGGTGACAACCGCGAAGCGACACGGCGTAGGTTACTGGCCCCCCTGCAGTGACACGTGCGAAACACTGACACTGGCACAATAGCGATACGTGTGCGGTGCCAGGAAGAACCTTTTCTCCTTCATTCAAATCCTGGTGGTGGTGTGACGTCATGCGTGACGTTTCTGCCCAGGTCACGTGACTCTTCCACGACTTTCCCATACATGACGGCGACCGGGAATTGCGAGACTGTGCTATTTAGGGTATAAAACACGCCACGGTGACTCAAGTGCCACGAATAGAAATTAGGATAACTACGCAAGTATAAACCAACTTTTATTTTCTGGTGACTTTTCCTGGCATAGAAAAGTTTCCTTTTATTGAATATTTAAGTGTCTAGCAAAGGTCGGCGCCATGTGTGATCCACGCTACTCATTCTCTCTTAGGCTTACAGATCATGGCATAAATAGCCCGGTATTTAAGGAACAAGCCGAACAGACACACTAATCATCAAGTTTTCGCCGGCAGCACCAGGCACACAAAGAAGCAAGATACAACGAAAACGCATGCGCTTCGCTGACATAAATGTGAAAGGCACGTGTCTGTACACTCAGTTATGCAGCGTGCACAATATACACAAAGGTTATAACACATGTCATAACACACCATAAACTACAACATAAACTCTTCTAACATTATCCACGATGTTGGCGAACACGGTGATTATATTGATGGTAAATTTGATCTTGATACCAGGGACAGAGACCACGAAAGGTGGAGAAACTACCTTTATCAACACTCGATGTCAGCCGAGTGAAGATGCAAGTTGTCTCTTATTCCACGGTAGAAAATAAATTGTTTCAAAAAAGAAACATTCTTTGCCTTCTTAGCGGCGTACACCATGCCAACGCCACGGTCTGCAAGTAAGTATTTTTTAACACGAAAGTGTTTTATGCCGGGGTCCACCACGACTTGACTGACGTATTTCCGTCACGGATGTGACGTTCTTAAAATTTACATGAACAGAATATAAAGAAAGAAATCAGAAGGAAAATTTTGACAAATTTGGTAGACCCCGGAGTCGAACGCATGACCTCTCGGTCCGCGGCGATAGAAACCGGGCGCTCAACCGACTCCGCCACAAAGGCATTTGCGAAGAGCTCTTCAGACGCGCCTTATATATCTCACAGTGTTGCCATCGATGGGCGTGAGAAATCCGCTAGGAAACAATAGGAAATCGGCCAGATTCCGCTAGATTCTAAAACATATCCGCTAAATTTCCCGCTAAGACCTATTTTATTAAAAAGAAACAGTGAAATTTCGCATGACCAAAACCTTTATCATTCTTAAAGGCTCCCCGAAGCTATGAGAGCTGAACTAACATATAAAAGAACCTTCCAAAGAGTGTACCTAGAATGCTAGAGGCTTCAGTGCTACGGTTGTCGTCAACCTCATCATAGATGAGGCTATAAGTTACAAATGTTCACTAAGGTTGGGCGTTGGGCTAGTTGGTGCAGCATAATTCCACTGTTTCACAGCGCAGCAAGGCGATTTTTCTCCACTGATTTTCAACGTTGCGATTGATTCCGGGGGCACTGGCATTGCTTCCAGCAGATGAATCAATGGCTCCTTCATGACGCAAAAAGTGTTTTCGACCGACAAAAGTGATGTCTTCTGGAGAACTGTGATGAAGAGAAGTCGCTGCCTGACTTGATCAACTAGCGTGGTAATAAACCTTATGCATCTTTCTCGCATCACAGCTTCATCTGCGAGAGAGAACCCGTCGGTCTTCTCAGCCTTCATGCTGTCAACGTTCGTCTCAAAGAAGTAGCCAGATGTAGCTTGGGGTTAAAGTGGTCCTCACGTCTAGACATCTGAACGTCCACCTTCTCTATCGGAATCACGATTTTATGAAGCAAGCTTGAAAGCAAAGTCATGAGGTCTTTCGCCAGCTTTGTTTCATCCACATCTATCGCCTCGAATGCCTTGTTAATTTCTGAACATCTGTCAGAATCGGTCTCAAAAAAAGAAAGTACTCCATATTGATCTGATTCTCGTACATACCGTACAGCACTTCTACCGCGTAGTACTTTTCAGTGCTCCTCGCCATCTCCAAATGCATATTCAATTCGGCCCACTGGTCTACGATCCTTGAAACAGCTATTTTGACGAGGAATAGCCACCGCGTCCTGCACTTTTGCAAAATTTTCAGGGGTTCATCGCTGCAATTCATCAGACTTTGGAACTTCTTGTATGCAATTTATCGGGCAGGGGATCTTGCCAAGTAGTACGTTTCGCTGATTAGGTATTCTCGGCAATGCTTCCGACGATTTTGAATCAGTGCACTGCGTGAGGCATCCGCCAGAAATCCGCTATGTATGAAAATGGCCCGTTAAAAAATCCGCTAGCCGCTAGACAAATTTTTTTCCCGTCAGAATCAAATAAAATCCGCCAGATTTAGCGGAAAATCCGCTAAATTGGCATCACTGATATCTCACACTCCTTCTCCATTTACCTGAGCTCTTGGTTTGTGGGGGGCAGTGCCGCCACCTACGAGCGCAGAAGAGAAGTACAGTGAACGCTTCTCGAGACTCGGTATTCCTTCCTCCATGCTCAGCACTACGCGCCTCGATGCCAGCATATTGAAAGGACGCTCGCATCAATGCGCCCTACCAACGTGACTTAGGTAGCGTTGGCCCTACTCAGCACAGTGTAGCGTGGCCTCCGCAACCAGCTCCGATGTTTGTGAAGTTAATTTCGGAGGCTACGGACAGGGGCTGTAGTTGCGACGCGCTATACGCGCTGATTTCCACGACGCGGTTACGTGCTTTGTCTTTCGCGTTGTGCTAGCGTGTGCAGCTTCCATATGCACCAACGGTGTTTCTCCGCCGTATACTGATACGAGTGCGACGGCGCCGACTATGAAAACTGCTGCATTAAGCGCCACCGAAAGACAACGGCGTCGAAGGGCGAATGTCGCGCAAGTGGGTTTGGTGCAGCGAGGGACACGCCATGGGGGGAGCGGGAGGCCTGCGCGCGTTCACGGCTCAAGCTGAGAACTCCTCCTCACGCGTTTCCGAAGTTGAGCGCATCGTGACCAATTTGGTTGTCTTACACCCACCGAAGGACCGAAATGATCGTACCTTCGCCGAAGCGACCCACCAGCCTGACGCTGCTCGCTAACACGACGCCGCAGGCCAAGCACATCTACAGGACGGTCGCCGACCCTAAATCATGCACCCTTCGCTGCAGCGCACCATGATTTCACAAAACGATGTAGTGAAAACCCATTCCACGGTTTGCGAACGCCTCTGGTTCATGTGATTTGCGCGATGCTCCGGTGCGCGCAATGCAGTCTCTCCAGAAAAATGTATCCCGGTCGCGAGATGTTGGTTGTCGTGATGGAGATGTGTCACCATGCGCCAACATGGGGGTGCATCAACGTTTAAGGGTGCTGTAGTCACTAAACACCAACAGATATTATATATCAATGTGCAATAAACATTCAACTACTTCTGTGAAGACATATGTTTCACTTTCGTGTGTTATACCGATTCCTATATCAGAGGGATGAACCACCATTTTTTTTAAGCTTACAACACGCAGTATTAAGCGATATCCTCGAGGATTTAGCGTCATTTCTAGTGCAAACACACACAGAGAGATTTTCTCCGCGTTCGTAGATGGATGGCGGAGAAACTGCCGCACACAAATGGCTCCAGCCTCCTAACAGTGTAACATAAATGTAAATAAAATAGAAAGAAGTCATTGCTGGGATGCGAGCGACTATGGCGAAAGATACAATCACGCAAGAAAGCTTCGTCGCGAAGAATAATGAGGGGAGCGCTTAAATTGCGAGGGGCGAAAACGCGGCGCCTCGGGATAAAAGCGCGTCCTTCCACGGATCTCCCCCAGTGTGTCTGACTTAACGAGAGAATTTCCGCGCGGCGTGTTATGGCGTATTTTGGGGATTAGGAGGCGTGTCGTTACAAGGACCGGGCCCCGTTTTCCTCCTCTCGTCGAGGTCGGTGTCCTGCTGGCAAGCTTTTATTTCATTCTCGCCATTCTCTTTCTTCATTCACTCGCTCACTGTCGCCCGTATACCG
The DNA here is from genome assembly GCA_030522465.1 of Rhipicephalus appendiculatus. Lineage (NCBI taxonomy): Eukaryota > Metazoa > Arthropoda > Arachnida > Ixodida > Ixodidae > Rhipicephalus > Rhipicephalus appendiculatus. Next base: position 4,724,639 of record JALIZH010032971.1, read on the forward strand.
TATGCGCATGTTTAAGTGCCTATTCTTTGCTGAACTAATAATTATTTGGCAAATTTCTTTGTTTTCTTTTTTTTTTTTTTTTTTGCTTATGACATCCTGTCAACAAAACACGTAGCTTTCCAAGCTTACTCTGCATGTCGCCTATCCTAGGAAATGGTTTTATTCCATGATGTCATGGAACGATGCATGTCTTCTGGGTCTCCGCTTATTTGCAAAAAAGAATAGAATAAGAATAATAATTGTTAGGGTTTTACGTCCCAAAACCACGATGTGATTATGAGGGACGCCGTAGTGGAGAACTCAGGAAATTTCGACAATCTCCTGTTCTTTAACGCGTACTGACATTGCACAGTACACGGGCCTATAGCATTTCGCCTCCATCGTTGCAAAAAAAGAAAGAAAACCAAATTGTTAAGGCAGAATTGTTCGCAAGCATAATAATCCAAGCAATCATCCATTGGCGAAGGTGGTTGATCAACAAACAGCTAACAGGAATTAATAACGAGATGCTTCGTGAATTCAGACCATTATTATTGTCAGCGAGAACTCGTGCTGTAGTGACTGTAGTAAAAAGGGGGAAAAAAAAAAGACTGGTTCCAAACATGAAGTCAAGTTTTGTAGATCCTGCGGTGTGGGTAATTCGGCACGGACGCTTTGGTCGCGAAGTTGCTTCATTAATTCCCTCAAAACTAATTTTGCGCAACGCTTCTCTGAATACAAAAGAAGTCCAGCCCACACCCATAGGTCGGCAAAACATGTGGAGCTCACTCAGACTCACTCATGAAATATGTTTTGCCCTTGGGACTCACTCGGACTCATACTCACCAAAATTTTCCTCAACCGGACTCACTCGGACTCAGAGTCATTCAAATTTTTCTCAACCGGACTCACTCGGAGTCAAACTCACCAAAATATTACTCTCCCGGACTCACTCAGACTCAGACTCACGGCTCGATCTGAGCCTGAGTGAGTCTGAGTGAGTCGACTCATGAGTGAGTTTGCCGACCTATGCCCATCCCCAAGCACTGCACTTCCCCATTTACTATTTTTCCGCGACCCTTTAATGCCTATCGGTCCAGCAAGCTTTGACCAACTTCCAACCCCGGCAAGATGTCCGACTTTCCGCACAGAACTGCATTTTGCAACGTTAGCGCTGTTATACTCCTTTTCAAAATACACGAACCACCTCGTACTTACCATAGCCCCTTAAGTGTTTTGTGTTTGGCTAGCGTTTCTTTTCGCTTCGTCTTTGTCCTCAGGTCATTTTGATGGATGATTGACTAGATCCGCACCTCATTTATGTTTATATTATACCATACCGTACGCTGAGAACGTCGTGTGGTGGTATATACTCACACAAGTGAATCCGTCGCTTCTACATATAATAATATCTGTGGTTTTACGTCCGAAAACCGCGACATGATTATGAGGGACGCCGTAGTGGAGGGCTCCGGAAATTTCGACCATCTCGTGTTCTTTAACCTGCACTAACATCGCGCAGTACACTGGCCTCTACCATTTCGCCTGCACCGAAATGCGACCGCCGCGGCCGGGATCGAACCAGCGACCTTCGGGTCAGCAGCCGAGCACCATAACGACTGATCCACCGTGGTGGACGCTTCTACATATAGAGAACGATGCCAATGACAGGCGCGATACGAGTTCATTATTCGCTTTAAATTTACGTTGCTGCTCCTAAAGTTGTATCACGTGCCTGGATATTGAACTTAGAACTGACAGGGCCTTCTTCATAACCTGGGCATTAATTCACGGCATTTCACGGCATTTTCAAGAGAGAGTGGACTGGAGTTTAACCTTTAGTTTCTTGTTACCTTGTGTGAGCTTCTGTATGTTGAGCGCGTATGTACGAAATGTGTCAGTCCATATGTCACACGCTCGGCGTAGGGGCAGGTCAACGTCTCCAGCAAACATTAAAAGCTCTCTTGGAAGCTCCGTAAGCCTATATATAATGCAGAGCGGACATCGCCGCATCTGCTGATGCTGTGTGCATCCGCTGATAGGGAAACAAATACAAGAAGGACGAATCTAGATCGGCCCGCAGCTTGCAGTTGTGGTCACAGCTGTTGTGCAACGAGCCACACGAAAAACACGAAAAATACAGAATGAGGGTTGTAGGCGGCGGCGTTAAAAATAGCCTCGTCGCGGAGACAAGAGACGCTATGAAACCCGAGGTTTCTGGCGCGCGCTATGCAACGGTACACAAGAGTTGCGAGCAGCCAGTCCTTGCGCCGAGAGGCTAGAAATAGCGCTTTCCACGGTTCATCAGTCGTGACGAATGCGCGCTCGTTTGACACTTTCGACAATTTAAAACGGACATCACTGCGAGCGCTACGCCAACTGAAGGCTCCAAAGAGTCGTCATAAGCTTTCGCTGCAGCTTGAAACCATTGTGTACCACGCGACGGAAAAAAAAAACGCGCTCACGCGGGAAGGAGGGGGGAGGGAGGGGGGGGACGATTAAAAAAGAAAAAGAAAGGGCGTCGGCTTCGCGCCACTTTCTCACCTTTAATAGCCGATCTAAACTATTTAAGGACAACATACTTGTACGAACGGCTGTAGACGATATAGTCATGCCGTATACGGCACAAGACTGACGGACTGATGTTTTCTGCGTGTGCTCTCTTTGTCCCTCACTTTCTTTACTCATCTAACTTTTACACTTCCCCAATCCATTTCCCCAGAGTATTGTAGCATACCGGTTATTGTAAACTGGTTATCATCCATGCATGCATTTCCTATATCTCCTATTTTTCTTTCTTGAGGGGAGTGGTACTTCACTCTCTGAAGTTTGTTCCGCGCACTGATATTCGGGAAAGAGCGTTAAATGTAATGTAACCACAACCACATTCGTGAACAAACATCGAAAGCGTTTGACGCACTGCGGCTTGAGCATAGTGCATAAAAATACGCTGGAACCGCCCGGTGCAAACTGTGTCGGTTATAGAGCAGCGACAGTTCCAGGAAATTGACAACTATAATTATGCGCAACAGAGGAATGGAACTTGTGTACAGGCGCGGTAGTGGCACCATGACCGCCGAAATGCTCGCAAGAATTCGTCTTTTAATGTTCGGCGAACTGTTAGCCGAATCACTATTCTACAAACCCATTAAAGAGAACAGTGTGGATTCAAGGCTTCATTGGGGACATTTGGTGGCCTCCAAATAGCTTATAGTAATAACTAGAGGCCGGATTTTTAGGCACTTAAAAAGCGCGTTTTAGGCGCCAAAAATAGGCAGGCAAAACACAGTTTTAGGCTTCCAAAATCGTAAATATAGGCACAATAAATTTTTACATAAATTCAAAATATTTCAAGCAAAGACGTACGCGACCTGTATTTACGACAGAAAAGCAAGAAATGTTATTGTTCACGATGACACAAAGGCGCCAACAGTTGAACATAGCCACACAATTTTCCTTGTTGCCGCACGGTTCTTAGAACACAGTCTCTCCTTTTATTCTCTATCATGGTGAGTAAAGTGTCCACCGCGGAATCGACACAGTCGTGGACCTCTTTATTTTCGGCATGCACAGAAACAGGTAGTTAGACCGCTAAAAAACCAGAAGGCAGGGATGCCTCGTATTGGCCGGGTATAATCGCGTAGGGTCAGTTGCTACTCTGTCGACCAACACATTTAAAGGGCCCCCCCACCATGTCTGAGCACTTTGAACTCACAAGTATTTTGCATGAACTGGGCGCTCACGATCACGTCTGCTAATATTTGCAACGTTACGCGCCGCAGAAAAATGTGAAATTTCAAAATGAACACCGCTTGCCCTTCTCGCAGGCGCGCGACCCAAGATGGAGGGGTTGGACGTACAACAAGGAATGCTCCTGCGTAGTTATCTGAGCTCTAACATCGCTCTTCTACGTAGACATTCGTGCTCTGACATCACTCGCAGTAGCACGTGACACTGCGAGAATTATTCGAGGCGACTTGTATAATTTCTGTAATATGTTGCTTAAATAGATGAATGAAAGTTGAGAGAAATAATAAAACACAAGCGGAATGTGTTTGCATTTTTATTTTTTATTTCTTACTTCGTATCGCAGCGAGATGTGAGACTAATCTGCCTCAATTTCGTATGCGTTCGTGTTTTCACCGTTCCCGCGTCGTGCCGGCACCAGAACAACGCTTGGCGCGATTTTGGTGCATTTTCCCTAAGAACAGTTGCAGCTGTGCGACGCGGTGTGTCGCGGTAAGGATACGTGATTCGTGCCAGCCTCTCCAAAGGTGCGCGCACTGAGAGATCCATCCCACAGAAATAGGCAGCACACTACAGAGAACGCCTAAATGACACAACACCGCTCGCGTGCACGAGCTGGCTCAGGCACGTCATGCGCACGTGACCTTGCGTGCGCATGACGCCTCCTCGCATAATGGTTTCGCGGCTCTTAATGAACCAACTTAAAAAATTATTGGGGTCCAACGCTCTTCATTGGGCATGCATCAACAAACAAAACCTAACCCGAGTGCACATCACATTTTTCTTACTTTTGATCTACTCTCTCCTTTCCCCTGACAGCACTCCATGGTTTCGCTTTCGTCCGTCACCTTTCCGCGGCTGCACAGAAGGACCTCCTATTTCTTGCCCACTGCTACACCCATGTCTTCAAGGTGGTTCACTTTCTTGAGGACACTGGAATGGACAAACGGCTAAGTCAACCGCCTTGACCATGGACGCCACTCTCCCTTCTCATCTTCTGTTCCCATGTTTATTTCCCTCTCCCCATTCCATAGTAGACATTGACTTGCTCCCATTTAGGGTTGCAAAAACAGCGTCTTTTCCTCTCCTGGACCTCTCTTCCTTTAGCCGCTCGCGACATCTCAGCGTGTTGGCTTGAGATGGCCGGCGCGTCCCATTTTACGGCTGCCAGCGGTTGTTTTCCGGAAATTGGTTGAACTAGAAGGCTAGTTTGAACCCCCTAGTATTCCTAAAGGTCCATATTGCCTGAATAACGGTCTCAAACTGCACTCGAAAGTGAAATTTGGGGTTAAATAGTGTTCATATAGGCACCCAATTGGAAAATAGGCATTTATAGGCACCTATAGCCGTTTAGGCACGATCGCCAAAAATAGGCATTTATAGGCACTATAAAAACACTATAAAAGCCCTTCTTAACCTCTAATTCGTGCTCATATATCAATGTGGCAAGATAGGAACTCAAGGAAAAAAATAGGCATTTGCCTATAATCCGGTCTCTAGTAATAACTTCGAAGCTGATGCGATACCAATTAATCATTAACGCAAATCATGCAGCTCACTCCACTAAGTTATAAGACCACTTAGTTTCAAAATTCTGGCTTTGTTCCTTGGTGGAAATACCCACAGCTTCAAAAGAAAAAGAAAGGAAGAAAGAATAGGCAGAAAGAAAGGCTGGTTGGCTTATGTTGTTTAACGCCCCAAAGCGACTCAAGCTAGAGAGACGCCGTAGTGGCGGGATCCGGATAACTTAGACGACGGCGGGTTATTTAAAGGGCACTGAAATCGGACAATACCGGACCTCTGGCCTCCATCGAAATGTGACCTACGCCAGGATCGAACCCGCATCTTTCGTGTCAGTAGCCGACCACCGTAAGTATTAGGCCACTGCGGCGTCTCAGAATGAAAAGCCCATCCTCATCTTAAGAATAAGTACTAAGAACTACAAACTGAAATTTCAGCCGTTTCGTGTTATTATATTACAAGCATCAGCATCGCGACGGGTGATAAGTGGATCCAAATGCATTAAAGGCTGCAGCAACCAACAGCCGACGGAACGGCGTCTATAGCTTGCGTCACGCGAGAGGCGCTGCAATCGTTCGCTTTCGCACGGCAAGTGACACGTCTCTGTTAACATTTGCCCACACCACACCCATGAGAAATGAACAAGTGCCGGTGCACATGCCGTTTGCTAAAAGCCGCCGCCATAAATATAGTTGCCACTGGCATAAATATAGTTATGACAGCAAGCGCGGCAACAGTGACAGCAGCATGCAATAACAAGAAAAAGATTAAAGCCGTCGGCATCGTCATCAAGGCTACAGCTGTTACGCACGGCGTAGCGCACCACCGCCCAGATGCATTGCGCGATGCTTGAGAGACCATTCCGGGCACGTAGGCCATAGAACACAAGACCGCGGCCGCTATTAGCGCCAAATTACGGCCGTTTACGACTCGTGTATAACAACACCTCACGTTCGGGTAATCGTCTATAACAACGCCGTCGGCGGCTGCGATTAACTCGGGCAAAAACCAATGCTGCAACGCTGCACCTCTTCTTATTTTTTAAAAAGAAACGTGAGGGCAGCTCCTTTCGTTCGGTCGCCGTACGAGAGCATGCGAAGTGTTCTTTGCCTCGATCATAGGCCCCGGACTGAGCTTCCTGCGGAACTACGCGAACCTGTTGTTCTTGTCGGCAGGCACTGAAGGAGGTAATGAAAAGGTAGGCATGTCCCGGTTAAGCTGAACCACAATGTACGCTTCCTGCTAGCGGTAGTGTACTTTTTTTAGGGGCGAAGCTCCTTACAGCGGCACCCGTTCGTCCCTCGTCGTAGTGCGTAACCAGTCTTACGCTTTGACCTCCAAGGTGGTGCCGGTGGGAGATTTCTCCTGTGCGTTGTTGAACAATAAAAAATTCGCAACGTGCGCGTTAACTAAAAGCCGAATTCTTCTGTCTCTCATTCCCCATTAGCAGCCATTGGCATGTTCCGGTAAGAAACGTTAGTAGAAGTAGAAGTGTTAAAAGCCGACTTCTGCTGTCTCTCATTCCCAGTAGCAGCCATTGTTTACCTCCAAGGTAGTGCCTGGTGAGATTTCTCCTGTGCGTGATTAAACAATAAAAATTTTGTTCAAAATGCCGTTGATTGAAGAAATAAACCAACGAAAGACGCCAGATGTTTTCTAAAAGCCAAACGAAAAGACGCCAGATGTTTCTAAAGCAAAACGAAAAGACGCCAGCTGCTTAACGAAAGACGCCAGGTGTTTTCTAAAGCAATGGTTTTATAATCAAAACCATATCGCGATACAGGTTTGTAGTTGACGATGCTCGTTGCCGTCGGTGTGTGCTCGTATGCAAGAACCACTTAGCTTACATTTCACCGACCACAAAGCGGTCATAATGAAAGGACAACGGAAACCAGCAATAAAAGTTTGATAAAACATTTAATCAATCGTTTCACGTCAATTTTATCGGGCGAATTAACGGAAGAAATTTCACGGTTTAACCGATGATTACTTCCAGGAGCTTCGCCCAATCTCATCATCATTCACCTCGTGGATCTGCCGTCAATTTTTTTATAACTAATGTGGCTTTAAAGGTCATCAGGTGAAGGTCATTTAGGTGTAATTTAGGTCATTTAGGTGGAGCCGGGTCCCCTTTGTCACACAGCTACTGAAAATTTTAGGGGGGAAAAAAGAAAAATAGCCGGAAAACACGACCGCAGCTATAGGCAGCTCCGCCGCAGGAGCATGGAAGCCTTTTATCGGAAGTCCTGCAAGGGCCGCAAGAGAAAAGTTGCGATTCTTTCATTGTTTACAACGCGAGCGATACCATAAAGCAACGATGGCCATCTGGGTGATGAGGATGCTGAATTCAAATGAATGAATGAATGAATGAATGAATGAATGAATGAATGAATGAAAATTTTCCGCAACGGGGGGCCTCCAATCTTTCTCTCTTTCTCTTTCCTCCAATGCTCTGTTCTCTTTCTCTCTCTCTTACAGAAAGGGAAGGGCAATCGGGCAAAGCCGCTGAAGGCGACGCTCCGGAAGATTGGAGGATCGATATGCCACATGGTCCTTATCATGAGCGTCGGCTTCGCTGGCCATTCGGCTATGCCGAGAAAACCATTAACGCCCAGCTGAGGCACCTGAAACCCCGGCACCCGCACCCCAAGAAGGTATCTTCGAAAGAAGTCCTGCACGTCGGTACGGTATCGTTCCCCTTTTTCTGGGGGGGTGTCTGCAGACGGTCCAAGGACGCATTATTCGCCACATTGCCAGGTTATGGTTCACTTGATGCTGCGGTTGGCTGCCGAATTTATGGCGATAGTTCGCCAGCACCGGTTGGTGGTTCTCTTTATCGGAAGAGTCTCGCGGCTGACCGTGAAGCACATCGCTTTTCGCTTGGTCGCAGACATTCTCCAGGCTCTGTGTAGCTACGCGGTTAGTTTTGTGATTAGCACCCCGCCTTATTCTTCCTTTCCTCTCTGCTGCCCTTTGCGATAACACACCAGGGGATGTAGGTTGCCCACCGTACCATTACCGCTCACGCAAACGGTTATCACTGTTTTTCTGCGTTCTGTTTTCTTTTATTCAGTTGCCCTGAGCATATATCGTAGCGCAAAGCAGCACGTTATAAAGTAGACTGGCTCCGACATTGCTGTTAGCATTAACACACCGGCACGAATGTGGTCCGATCTCTAATCATGGAACACCAACTAGCCCAATCAACCATTTTGACTCTTATCAGCAGAATAGCCCGGTGCGTGCCTTGGCTGTTCCGTGCAAATGACAGAATACTATAGAGAAAAACACATTATGTGCGCAAGGAACTGACGTCATGATAACCATACCGGCATCAATGCAACCGATTTACAAAGTCATCAGCGTCATGATTTCAGGTGGTGGACGCGGTCAGCGCAATTTAGCTGCACAGGAGGATAAAAATAGGACAACACAGTGAACACTCGAGTAATACATAGCGCAATTTCAATTTCTCTTAAGTGTCACTTAACAAGAATACCCCGAAACACCTGCGCTCAAATGATCACAGGGTGTGATCATTAATGGACTAGAATATCACTATTTCTGGTGGTAACACTAGTCGCGAGATCACACGTTCTGTTACGCTTTCACTGCGACTATACTAAGCTAAACACACCGCACCCAAGGACAGCTTCTGAAACGTGCAGAAATATTTAACTTCCCCGAATGAGGGCTGACAGGAGACAATAAATATTGCTGGATTTCATTGGTCCCAATGGCTTGACCGCATGCCACCATGAAACATTGCGACTAACAACATAACCGCAAGGTTTTATGCAGAAGCAATGCATGGGCCTCTAAATCAATTCTGTATTAGATGCGCTTTCACAAAGCGCGTTGATGTATTCAAGAAAGAAAATTCAAACTGTTGAGGACTGCACAAGTACGAATGAGGGAAGAGAGAAGACGAGCAGGAAAGAGCGAAGTACACCACCTGTGCTGTTTCATGTATATCTTTCTTCTTGTCTCTTTCGCACTGGCGCAGTATGCCACCTGATCGTTTGAACCAACAAGCTTGCAAGAAGGTCCCATTGCAACAAAATGAAAATCCTCATGCACTGAATCCTTACTTTCCTGTCAAGAACCAATACAGTTCAACGGCCGTTCGTTCTTAGAGAAGGAGGAAATTATAAAGATTTTTCTTATCTGTGCTTTATATGATCTGTCTGTCAGAAGTTTGGATTCGATGACACCGTCTTCGTTGATCCCCAAGAAAGCATCTTGACACGCAATCTTTCTCTGTTATATTTCCTTCTATCTAAACACATCGCTACAAGTCGAGCTACATGCTCTCGTTAACTTTCATTCACGTATGATCGGTCTTCCGTGTTTCGGGTCGAGCCGTTACCATCCGTGTTGGACATCGTCCGTTGAGGCTTATTTCGGCCACCTGAGCAGCATTTAGAGCGGCCTTTAGCGTCGCTTGACCGCACCGCTGAGTGAATGGAGAGATAATGGGCCCATCACAAGGGAGGCCACCCGGCCGACACCTCGCTCTAACCACTCCCGTCTGATGGAGATGGACGTACACTATCATCCCGGCCACACGATGCGCCTCGAAGAGATGGTGCACTGCTCTCTGTCCGAAGTACACACGAGAAGGGGGGGAGGTCCGTGGCTTCCTTTGACGTCGCCGTTCGCGTCCGTGCTTGGGACACACAAGGGCGGCAGCAGCATGAGTGGTGTCGACCGAAGAAGCTTCGAGGGGTCAGGGACGCGGCTGTCCTTTCGTCCCGGCTTTGACGTGATTCGCCGGATACGCGCGTCAGTGCGTGGAAGCCTAAGCTTGATCGTGCACGTCTGGGGGGCTGAGAGACACAACTCCCGCTTTTCTCGTTTATTTTTTTTTTAATTACTCTGCGGATTCGTGTCGTCTCTTGGAATCTGTCTAGCAACCTCTGTTCTGCGCACTTTCATTCAACCACGGCGTAGAAAGACAAAAAATAAAAACAATCAGAAAGCTGTATTACACTACCTCGTATCATCTCAAGGTCTTCGGGAAGAGCTCACTCCTACGGCTATATAGTTGTCTAGCTCGACCTGGTTTGATGCGTTATCATTGTTTCTTTCGCATTTTCTTTCCCCTGTACAATGTTTATTTTTATTTTTTCAGCATTCTGGAAAACACGAGCAGAAGTGAGGAGGGAAATGGCTTTGAATGACATGTGCGATGGCCTCTCGTTTCCCTTTTCCCGTGCTTTCATTTTTGTTTTGCGTAATGTTGAATATCTATTGATGGCAAAGGTTGCCGGCCATGGGCCCCATGGAAATGTTAAGATGTTTTGTCAATTCGGCCTTTCTCTCAGCAGATTTGCTATATTCCAGTGGACGTTTCTATTTAAAAGGTTAAAGCTCCGCAGCAGCGTCGACCTATTCCAAACAGTCGTTACGTGTACATCGCTTGGCGATCTGGTCCCTCTTCTTAGCTGGCCCCGCCCCATACTTTCGAAGGACCGTGTAGTTTTCCGAGCGGACAGTGCGAACAGCGTACGTGACTCCTGGAAATACCGTCCTTGGGGACGGGCGCTCCGCTAGACCGCAAGAGCTTCGCGGTCAGAAGCAAAGGCCGGGGGTTCAATCGCTACCAACAGATGTCACTTTCACCCCACGGCACCGGTTGCCAAATCCTCCTCGTTCTCCTAAGCCAGCGCCATGCTTCGGGTCAAAATCGCATATCCAACGCTGCTGGTGTTAACACGAGAAATCCCGCTGACTCACGCCCTCAATCACGCCGTACGAGACACCGCGTGATAGGCCACACTGCCGTGTCTCTCTCACTCTCCACTCCGCTATGGTGCGCGCACACGCGACACGTGTTCGCGGCCGGAACATTAGCGGTGTCGTCCAGGCCACATCAACGACGACGAGGCGAGAGCGTGCGCGACAAGCACAAAAGGGGGGGCCGGAAACGCGGCGTATCAAGGAATTGTGCAGGCCCACAGCAAGCCGTTGATGCTAAGCTAGACGTGTCGAGAACACCACGACCGTGGCTGGATTGCCGAACACATCTTCAGCCCCATTTCCGCGCCTCTTCCCACAGCCCGTATCCCGCCCTTCGGTTCCCCTCCCCGTTCGCACCCAGCGCCGTGTATGCGTGCGACCGATTCGTAGGAACGTCACGTCGCTCATCGCATATCCATCCGTACGGCCCCGCAGTTTGGACATACGTACCGGGCGTTTAACGTCGCGTTTCGGATATATATATGTCAGCCCCGCGTGTACCCTACATACAAGCCAGCGGCGTGCGCGAATAGCAGCCCGACAAACGACGCCTTGCGTCATGTGGGTATACGTGGCGAATGGCCGAACGGCCTTCGCATTCGAATGAAACGCGCATGCGCGAGGAAGTCATCGCAGCGGGCTACTCCCTAACGAGCCGCCAAGCAGCAGCCGTGCGCCTGCTTTTTTTTTTTCTTTTTTTTTTTTCTTCGGGCCAACAGCGGATGTGCGGGCTGTCAGGGAGACACGTGCAAGCAGCGGGTGTAGAGAGGAGGGGGCGCGTATTAGAGGAAGACGACGAGCGAAACCAGAAACGATCGGAAAAGACATGCGCGTGACACGCGCCGCCGGAGAGTGACGCCGCTGGGGAACGGCTGCTGGAGACCGGGTGCGGCGGCCGTTAGTGCTCTGCTCCAGAGAGAGACGTTACACTCAGTTCCGAGTACGGGCGCTGATTGACGGGCTTTCCCTGGAATTAGTTTGAAAAAATGCGCAAACGCCGCTGAGAGCGAACCAAAAAGATAAGGAAAACGAGCAGTCTTGAATATATACACAATAAATATGTAAAAGGAGGGGATGAAGCAGATAGACATATGCTTCGTGCATGGAGTTGGAGTATTGCGGCTGTTCGACCTGGATCCTATACGGGGTGCGCGTTTTTTGGCAAAAGTAACACATTGTCAAATATGCATGGAAATCACATGGGAAAGCTCAACGGACATTAAGACGCGGCTGTGACAAACATTTACGTCATACGGAGTGGGAGAAACAGCGACCTGAAGGGATATGACTGAAAAATCGTGATTAGGCACCGCTATCTTTGCAGACATAAACGTAACCAAAAGGCAACAGTAAGGAAGCGCCTCCGCCGAACCTGCCAGCCGTCAGGCCCCTGTAACGGCCTATTATGCTGAGCGAGTACGCATGTGTCCGATGGCGCCTTCAAGTGAGACACAGCGGAGCCCCCCGCCGTGCAAAACTCCTCAGGTGGGTAGTGGTGGTGGTGAAAAACATTTATTTAGACTATTTACAAGAGAGATAGGGGCGGCCTTAAGGGCCGACCCTGTACAAACTCTAGGAGGAGTCCCTAGTCCGGGACCCCTGTGGCTTCCGCGGCGGCACGAGCAAGCCACAGGGGTCCCGGACTAGGGACTCCTCCTAGAGTTTGTACAGGGTACGCGGCACCGGAATTGGGGCAAACTCCACCACTGAGTACAGCATTTGCGAGCGTTAAACGAAAACTCTGCTCAGCGAAGTGGAGCACATGAAAGAGAGAGAGAAAGAAAGAAAGAGAGTATAGAGAGAAAGATCTAGAGAGAAAGACATAAAGAAAAAGATGGAGAAAGAAGAAGAAAATAGAGTGAACTAAAGGGAATATAGAGATAAAAATAGAGAAAGACACAAAAAGAGAAGAGAAACAGATAAAAACAGACACGAAAAAGAGATAGAAAGATACAGAGGTCAAGACAGAAAGAGAAAGAGAGAGAGAAATAGAGAGAAACAAAGACAGAGAGAGAAAGAAGTAGAGGGAGATATAAAGAGATAGAAAGAAAAGGAAGCGATAGAGAGAGAGAAAGGGAAGAAAGAAGAAAATAGATATATAGAGAAAAAGAAATAGAAAGGAAGCGATACAAAGAAAGATATACAAGAAACAGAGCGAAAGAAAGGAAGAAAAATATTAAGAGAAGCAAGGAAGGCCACCTAGTTCTGCTCTTCCTTCAGGTTTGGCACCAGTAGTGAGAAACTGCCATAACTATTCTTTTTTTTTTTGTTTGGGGGGGGGGGGGGGAGTGGGGGGGTAGGGAGGGGGGAAGGGGGGCTATTTACGGGCAGCATATATAGTGCGTCGTTGCTAAGTGCCAGGTTTAGCCATCCACGGGAACAGTAAACTGTACAACGGTATATGACACGATTGACAATGTGACACGTGCTCAGAGTACGGTGCGCCATTTAACGAATTTCTCTGCTCACAGAGTCGTGTACCCACACATCGGCGCATTTGGTCAACGTTCATATTACCAGGGTCCTTCAATACTTTTGCTGGTCTTGAAGGAAGGAAGCAAACAGAAAGGGAGAAGGCAGGGAGGTTAACCAGAAAGACTTCCGGTTGGCTACCCTACACTGGGGGGATTAGGGAAGGGGAATAGAAAGATGAGAGAGAGGAGGGAAGAGAAGGAAAAGCGTCTCGGTAACTTTATGGGGGGAGCTTTGTGCGCTGCAAGCGTAGGCCGCGGGACGACGCTGCGTCCAATCTGTTGGCATCGGACGGCACGGCTGCGAAGGCGACGACTGGTGTCAGTGCAATACATCGCGGCGAGTCAGTGCGCAGTTTTCAGCTTATGTCCTGTATTACACGTAGTGTGTTGTGCCTGAAAGTCGGAGAGGATGCCGCGTACCTGCTGCGTACCAGGGTGTCGATCAGGATACAAGGAAAATCACGACAAAGTGTCGATGTTCTCGCTGCCTAGAGACAACGAACGGCGGGAAAAGTGGAAGCGGCATACATCGAACAAGAAAAGGGTGGTTTCACATTTTACTCCCCGCATGTGTGTGTCTGCGAAAAGCACTTCGATGAGAGTGATAGTGTTCGCTTGGACCAGTCACCACTCGGAGGTGTTGCTGTGATGTCACAGCGCTATGTTCCGAAACTTTTGCCGGACGCGGTGCCGAGGATTTTCGACGGCCTCCCGGCGTATTTGCCTAGCGCAAAGAAGTCCAGATCTCGCCCGCCTACACAGCAAAAACGTAAAATATACACACAAGGTATGTTCTGTGCACATAGGTCGCCGAACTCACTCATGAGTCGACTCACTCGGACTCATTCAGACTCAGATCGAGTCGTGAGTATGAGTCTGAGGGAGTCCGGGTGAGTAATATTTTGGTGAGCTTGACTCCGAGTGAGTCCGGTTGAAGAAAATTATCGTGAGTATGAGTCCGAGTGAGTTCGGCTCAGGATAAGTTTAAGGCGAAAGCCTTTAATGTCTCATGCTCACGTTCTTCCGGCGTCCATCCGTCCGTGTCCGTCCGCCCGTCCATCCGTCCGTCCGCCCGTCCGTCCGTCCGCCCGTCCGTCCATCCGTGTCCGTCCGTCCGAGCCCTGGCACGGAAGCCAGGTGGCCGCCGGGGTGCGCAAACGGACGCCGGTCGCGTCGGACTCTACAGCGCTCGCGCTTTGCTTGCGTAGCGTCGCTGTGCCCAGCGTTTGGAATCATTCTGACCGACGCCGTCTAAATGGACACAAGCGTTCGCGGAACACACTTTGGAATTTACAAAGGGTCCGTCAATTTAAGCGCTGGAATGCGGATGGCGTTTGTACGATGCGCAAAGCGCGAGAAAATACGAACGCATGCGAACGGAGGAAGATTAGTCTCGCGTCTCGGTGCGATTCACGGTAAATAATTGAACAAGAAAACACGCACACGTTCGGTTTGTGTGTTATCCCACTGAGAGTGTAAAAGAAAAAAGACATGGTATAGTCAATCGAATGGCCACGCGCTTTCGCCGTACACACTTTGGAATGTACAAAGTGGTCCTTCAATTTTTTGTGAGTCTTAGTCCCGAGTGGGTTTACAGCGCAAGATATATTTCTTGAGTGAGTCTGAGTTACACTTTTTTTTTTTTGCCAGACTATGGTCCTGTATGCTCATCTTCAGCAGTTACTATCCGCCTTACCTGGAAATCACGTTTATACTAACGTCTACTTACACGTACTGCAAAGCAGTGTCGTTCATACAGATTTTCAATATTTATTGATCAGAGACATGAATTACGTAGAGAAATGCCGTGAACCTCCCCCCCCCCCCCCCCCCCCCACCCCCACTAACTCTTCCAGGGAAGGTTCTTGGATAAATATTTCTTACGCTGTCATCTTTTCCAAGAAAAATTACCTTGCTCGGTTGCGAGCACTCATAACTCGTATTATAAGGTAATATATCAAAAGGTGCCAAGAAGAGCACCGATTATGTGAGATATTGATGTTGAAGAGCATTGACACCATGGTCGAAAAATCTAATTCTAGGCTAACGTTCTCATGAGTCGACTCACTCAGATTTAGATCGAGCCGTGAGTCGGAGTCTGAGTGAGTCCGGGTGAGTAATGTTTTGGTGGTTTGAGTCCGAGTGAGTCCGGTTGAGGAAAATTTTCGTTAGTGTGAGTCCGAGTGAGTCCGGCTCAGGAACATTTTGGTGAGCCTGAGTTCGAGTGAGCCCTAAGCGCAAAATATATTTCATGAGTGAGTCTGAATGAGCTCCACAAGTTTTGCCGACCTATGGCTGTGCATGTGTATTAGAGCAAACATCTGAACTAAATAAAAATATTTGTTTGCGCATACTGGCCTCATAGGGTTTGAATTTGGTGGGGCCGGCAATAATCAATTAATCCCCTAACCGTCGTACAAAGCAAGCCTGATTCTGACACGCAATCTGTAGATGATGACACCTGATGAAGACCAAAGCGCTTACGAAGGCCGGAAACAACAAAAAATAGTTTAGTGGAAGTTGTAACTGAAGACTCACAGGGCCTCTTATACATCCATCAAAGACGACTCGAAGGCGAAAGCCATCTTTTCTTTTTTTTTTTTTTTCAGTCGATGTTTTGATCTTCCTCCGCCCCCCCCTCCGACAGCTGTCTGCACCTAAGGTGGTTTTGCACTGTGTCCAGGATCGGGTGCATAGCAAGCTTTCTGCACCTCGGATGTTTTCGCACTGCCTCCGTGATCGGCCCAGTGGATCACAGAGGCAATCCAAAACGACAACGTTATGTGATGGTCTCATCATGTGGCGTCACGTTATGTGGCATCATCGTGACGTCACAAATTCTGGTGACATTTCACGTCGTCATGACGTCATGTGGTGACGTCGTCACATGATGATGTTTTGCGTCACTCGCGTTGACGCTGCCGACGCGGCATGCCGACGCCGACGGTCAATTTTCGCGTTTCATGAGGTATCTAAGGCTGTCGCCTTAAAAACGGTACAGGAGGACTGAAAACTACACGGTATTGTATGAGCGACCCAACTTTAAGCGTGGCACAGCGACATAGTGATAAATCAACGCAAAATAAAGCACGAAAACCAGCGAAAAGCCATATGAAGTATCCCTTTATCCTCGTCAATCGCTTAATTCAAAGCAATGATTCATTCAAACTGACTGTTGGTTCGATAAATACGAAGCTATTTTAAGATATCTTCGTATACAAACGCCGTGTGCATAGCCCGAAAGATTTTATATGTGCGCGGTCAAGAGTTGCAACCTTCGCACTTCCGCGACGCATTAAGATCCGCCATGCAGATTCCTTGAAGGACTCTGTATCAACCACAGATTGCGACAAGATGCTTTAGGGTAACGGAAGAAACATTCTTTTATAGCGGTAGCGGATCGCACAGCGGAAGCAGCGTGCGTTTGTTGCCATCAAATTTCTTAGCTTCAAGGCCCCATTCGAAGCTAACCGCACTGCATTAGAGCTTCCCGAATATTCTTGAAACTAATATCAGTCTGAAGATATAATAGATGTACACGGGTACATTTAATTTCGTTTTGCAGTTCCGACGCGCGCTGTAGAACTGCAGCGCCGGTGCCACTCCGATGCCCACACACCGGTGAGGGCGCCACCAGCGGCTGCTCTTGTCCCTACACCAAACTTTCGCGGAAGCTTCATGGCCAGTAAAAGTATTCGAAGACTCTGATATTACCATCTGTGCATGGAGCCCTTTTTTATCAAAGAGAGATGCATCGGACCTCATAAAACATAAGGTGCAATGCCGAAGGCGGGGACAGCCTAATCGAGTGACAAGACTTGTCTGAACGGTGAAGAAATGCCATTACAAAGTTAAAAGTGAATACAGTTTCTTCTTGCGGCTCATTCTTACTGCTGCGAGCTAAAACGTGCGTAGGCTGGAATGTTAGAATGAAATGTGATTCGCTGTGCAAGAAAATAAGACAGTCCTGTGAAATGACCGCGGGTTTAGAGTGCTAAAGATCACCACAAAGGTACTGCTCTAATTCTTTAGTCAACAAATAGATGGCGGTCGCAAATTATCAATAGGGTGTGTTGTACACTCTTTCGTGTACACCTGACATCTTGCATTCAGTCACGTCTCCTGTACGACCGATAAGGGACCATGTTCTTTATCAAAGTACAACTGGTAACCACCAGTAGCGTAGCCAGAAATTTTTTTTCGGGGGGGGGGGGGGGTTCAACCATACTTTATGTATGTTCGTGCATGCGTTTGTATGTGTGCGTGCATATATACGCAAGCAAAACTGAAAAATTTCGGGGGGGAAATGGTTTCAACCCCCCCAACCCCCCCCCCCTTGGCTACGCCACTGGGTACCACTCTAGGGGCTAAAATACATGTGTGCGCTCAGGGCGTCTGCCGTTGACTGGCTACATTTGCCAGAAAGATGTTTAACATCATTGCTTGGCTAGCACATGCTGTCACAAATTGCTTTAAAGTAAGAGCTTTTCTTTTTTTTTTTTTCGAAACTAATGGGAGGAGCGAGGGGTGCTTTTGGCTGCACCATAATATCACGTGTTGAAATCAATGTGTATCACTAGTTTCCGGATGAGTACAGCATATCGACAGAACGTACGTCCACCAGTACGCTTATAAACGACTATCGACAACGCCTCATTCGATCATATGCGCGGACATCCTCTCCCACTTATTGACGCGACATCGGTGAGTGTTTACCCCCTAAAAGAATATTACGTGAAAGCATTACACGAGACATATCTGCAAACGAATCACTGCCGTACCAATCAAGGAGACGAGATTTCCCGCTCAAACAGAGGTCCTGAGCGAGAGCGGAGCCCGCTTTTTCCAGTGCTGGCCTGCAGCCGGGTGCGCATGAGGGTCAATGGGGAGAGGGGACATCAAGATTTCAGATGCGATCGCGTACACCAGTCCTTTCCTCCTCTCACCCTGTATTGTTCCGAGTCAATCCTTGCCACGAAAAACTGACGAGAAAAAGAAAGATCGCGTTGACTGGCAGCCTCAGAGCAGTGGATCCAATGTTCATTATTCCCCTCAAAACAGGCCGCAGTGCTGCCGATGTGGGTGGACGGCGCAGATTACGCACCGCGCCCATCGTTTGCTCGCGTGCATAGAGCAGGCGTATGCGGGAAGGATTACTCCGTGTGGGCTGCTCGAGGTTTCGCGGGGATCAAGCGGGCGGCCGCACGACTCGCTGAATTTCAAAAGCCGTCCCCGGTCAGCTGTGACCGACGTTCCCTCTTTGAAAAGTTCAGATTTTATTTTTCTCTCGTCTGCTTTGCTGTCGTTAATTACGCAATTCTTGTCTCTTTCGTTCTTCCCATGCGCCTGCGAGGGTGCGTAACTTATGCCTCCTACACTGACTGTACGTCTGGCTCGCAAAACGACAGTGGCCCCACGTCGGCGTTAAATATATAGTGCGGATCGGTACCGTTTAGTTGCAGGTTTGTCTAGTGGCTGGTTTGTTACATGGCGCTGGTCTACTAACTACAAGGAAGCGACTAATCGATGGACGAAAGGCTTGTTTTGTAAGTGGGTCAACGAGGAATTAATGGTTGTAGCAGGGGCAGGTACAGCGTGATCCGTTCAACCGATTAGTGTATACCTCTTCGTGCAGTTTATTTCGCTTGCTGAAAGCAAGGGCTCAATGATTAGGCACGTGCCGTGCTGCATACGATAGCATATTTCGATTCCTTTTTTTATATACACTTGTTACTTTGAGTTTGCGTAGCAATCACCAACTCCAAAAGATGACGCGGTCCCTTATGCTTTTGCCTAAGATGACTCGCGAATACGAAATAAATCTATCTCCTTTATCTTCTCGGCAGATTGTATTGATCACCTCCCCCTCCCGAAAACTTTCTGCACCCAACTTGGTTTTGCATTGCCTCCGGGATAGGCCCACCTTAGACCGAGCGACGATGTGATGTGATGACGTAATCATCGTGCGACGTCATGTTGTATGACGTCCTAGTGGCGTCACAAATTATGGCAACATGTGACGTCACGACGACGTAACATGGTGACGTCATCACGTTATAATTGCTTCCATCACACACTAGAGGCCTCTTAACTTTCGCCTTAAAGGGACGCTAAAGTGAAACAGTGAATTGGTTTAGATTGATATCTTGTACTGTGAGAACGATAATGTTCGTTTCACCACCACAGGTTTATTAATAGAGAAGAAAACCAATTTCACAGTTTGATTTTTAAATCTCGCGCCGAACTCTCAGCAGGTGACGTCACAAATTTCTTAGTGTATTTTTCGCATTTTCGCGACATTGGCGCGACGAAATTTCCAGAAGCTTGGTATGTTAAATCTAAGCGGCCCTCAGAGGACAATGTAGTTCATTTTTTCTGGTTAGGAACTTCGTAGGAGCTAGTCGTCACCATCAGCCTGACTGCCCACTGCAGGGCAAAGGCCTCTCCCATGTTCCGCCAATCAACCCGGTCCTGTGCTTTCTGCTGCCACCAGGGTTGCCGTTGGATAGACTTGAAAAGGAGCCAAAACTCAAGCAAAAAGTAGCCAAAGTAGCCATGCAATTTAACTGTAGCGCCAAATTTGTAGCCAAACAGAAAAAAACGTTATATCTTGTATAGAGTTGTTAGTATTAAATAGTAAATATGATAGAATAAGCAAAACCGAAGTGTAACGAGCACAATATTTCTTGCTTGGTCTGCAAGGCGCAGGTAAGTTGCGAATAAATAAATAAATTATTATACTTTCAGTGCACCTACATACAGTTTGTCTAGAATAGATAGAGTTCTTGTAAAAGTCATTTTGGGCCAACAACTCAGCAGGAATGTCAAAAGTAGAAGCTGTTTTTTCTTCAAGCCGTAAACCGAAATTGATACAATGTTACAATAGTACCAGTCCAGCTTCACGAAGCAAAATTTGAGTGAAGATGAACAGCTCGGCGTAGCCAGGGGGGGGGGGGGGGGGGTAAAATTCCACCCAAAATGTTTCAATTTTGCATGTGTCTATATATGCACGCACACTGTTGCGACTGGGGGACCGTGTGCGGGGACATTGATGCCACCACGAAGGGTCGGGCGACCTTAGAGCGTGGGGGCCGACATTCAGGACGCTTGGAGGTTACAAGAACAACAACTGTATTTACAAAATGTACAAGTGATGGATGTCTAGAGTTTCATCTTCCAACTGTCGACTGCTCGTCGAAGACTCTCGGGGGGCTGATTATAGTCTCTTTTCCCTAGATCCTCAGATGAGGGAAAGGCTCCAAATTGGGCGGTCCAATCACGCGACACATGCCACCTCCGACGGCGCCGCCCACACCCGCCCAGGTTCACGTGCCTGACAGGGGTGTTGCCACAAGATTGCACCCGTGGCACCAAGGTGGTGGCGTGAGACGGCCGCAGGATGAGGGGTTCCACACTCGGACAACCGGGCGCATCAAAGGTCCGCCGCTCGACACGCAATTAGCGGGACGTGTTGTCGTCCGCGGCGACGCCGCCGTCTCCCCAAAGAGCATGTCGCGACCGAAAGCCGTTGTGGTCGACTCGTCGAATACCCTGCGACGTCGGACTGCATGGCGCCTCGCTTCCCGGCTCGGAAGGACAATATTCGCGTTTGGAACGTCTGTCAGCGGGCCAGCAGCCCCTCGGCGACTTATTCGTAGAACAGGGGACGCCGCTCCTACGTCAGTCCAGGTGCCGGTCACAACAACACATACAAATGCACGCACGAGCTTACGTAAAGCATGGTTAAATCCCCTTCCCCCCACCCCGAAAAAAGTTTCTGGCTACGCTACTGATAGTCCAGCTTCGTTTTGATGCGGATATCCCTTTGATCAGTAAAAGAATAAGCGCTAAAAATCGACTAGCACGAAGAAAAAGAGCCGACAAAAGACAAGACAAAGAGAGCAGACAAAAGTCATTTGTCTGCTCTCTTTTCTTTGTGCTCGTCGATATTTAGCGCTTATTCTTTTACTGACGATGAATAGCCAACTCGCCCAACAATCTGTTCTGCTAAAGTAGATATCTCTTTGACGCGCTGTGTTTCAGCATTAGATTCTGGCATCATTGTGCTGTGTAGCCACGCGTTTCGAACATGCGCGCGTCCCTCCGTCTTTTAAGATGGAGGGATTAGCGCATGTAACGTTCATTGGGTACCTCGGTGCGCACGAGCCCGCTTGCAGGGGAAGGACATGCGCACAGGCCGACACGACAGAAAAGCTTGCAAGCAGTGGTTATTCTTTAAACTTGCTCGCTGTTTTATCTTGATATAATACGGAGAAATGGCAAGCAAATGCGCCAAAGTGAAAGTTCAAAGTAGCCAGAAAGTAGCCATGGCGCCAACCTAAAATTTTTGTCGCCAGACAGGGTCGGAAAGTAGCCAATTTGGCGCAAAGTAGCCACCAACGGCAACCCTGGCTGCCACGTTATACCTGAAAACTTCTTAATCTCATCTGCCCACCGAATTTTCTCTCTCCCCCCTCACGCGTTTGCCTTCTCTTGGAATCCATTCAGTTACCCTTAATTTTACCCTGAATGACCAGCCGTTTATCCTGCCTACGTGCTACGTGCCCGGCCCATGTCAATTTCTCCTTCTTGATTTCAACTATGATATCCTTAAAGGAGCTAGTAGACACCGCCAAAATCTATGACGTCACGTTGTTTCGTGCAAAAATTTCAGGGTGGCATCACCGCCCGCATTTTCTTTTTACACATCTTATCGGTTACCAAGCGTCTTAACGCGACAAGCATTGTGTTTTGGGTATCTTGTAAGAGTAATTTACTGATACGAGAAATCGTTTTTTCTTTAGTGTCCCTTTAATAATTTCTCATGGATTCGGCCACGCGAATGCGCTGCCCATCCGTATGTGACACTGTACCGAGCCAAACAGCAAGCTCAATGCTATGGGCTTACCCAATATGTATTTTCCTGTTAATCCGATTAGTTTATTGAAGGTTGCTTTATTTCTGCAGTGCAAGCTCACGCCCTTTCTGCATCTACCGTAATTTTGCGATACACTTACTATACCTTTTGCAGTTGTAACGTGCGTCGCAAAGCCACGGCGACTAATGTAGGCAGTGCGTAAGGTATCCAGATCTCTTGTACAATGCATTGCCGAGTCTCTATCAATCCCTTTCAATGTGAGTTCGGGAGTCCTCATGTAAAATATTTCTTTCTGCGGAGAAATTCAGATGCATAGCGGAATATGTGCGAGCAGTTCCTCCACGGTAATTCCACTAAAATTCGGGACACCGATACAAACATGATCGCGACTCCTGTGCCGCCATGAACGACAAAAAGCATGTGTCAAGGGCGTCTCTAGTGCATTTTCAGATAATCAGCGTGACGGTGTAACAATGCAGTTACAAATAATCAGCGTGCGATCCAGCACCACGACGTTCCATTGTCACCCATGTCGTCATCGATGTCGTCATCGATGTCGTCATCGTTGTGTTTACAGACAGAAAAAGAAAGTAATAATAATATCTGGGGTTTAACGTCCCAAAACCACGATATGATTAGGAGAGACGCCGTAGTGGAGGACTCCGGAAATTTTGACCATCTGGTGTTCTTTAACGTGCACTGACATCGCACAGTACACGGGCCTCTACCATTTCGCCTCCACCGAAATGCGACCGCCCCGGCCGGGATCGAACCCGCAACCTTTGGGTTAGAAAAAGAAAGTGGTTTTCCCCGTAGCAAACATGAGAAAAAGGTATTTCTTCGCGTACATGACGATGCCGCTTTCAGTGTTTGGCTCTGATATTTCCTATACGAAAAGTGTTGCAGTTTCGCGTTGATAGTGGGGTCTAGCGTTGCATTCAAAGGGTCTTTCTGGTGCGATATAGCTGCTGTTGATGAGGCGGTAAATCAGTCAGTCAGTCAGTCAGTCAGTCAGTCATTCATTCATTCATTCATTCATTCATTCATTCATTCATTCATTCATTCATTCATTCATTCATTCATTCATTCATTCAATCAATCCATCAATCAATAAATCAATCAATCAAAGCTTATTTGACTAGAAAAAAGTCACAGTTTCGCCACTAGGGCGAAGCAATGAATGCGATAGCAAGAAATTAGTTTGTCACACGAAGAACGACAAGCAGCTCGATACTTGCAACGCGCCGCCGCAGCACAAAGAAGGATGCTCGAAAAGGACGCATAGGTATACACAGGACAAGCACGAACTAACAACTGTCGCAGTTGTTACGTGTTTGTATTTGAGCAACGCGCTGCGAGTGTCCACAATGGAGAAGCCGACGCTGTTGTTACTGTTGCCTCTGACATGGCTCATACCCACTCAGGGGGGATTGGCCAAAGATTGATTATATGACTTTTCGACGCTGTTTGATACTTCTTTTTCTTTTAAACTGCGGCACGTGGAATGACCCCTCTGCGTCTCCTGCCACGCGGTGGCGTCTGACGCGTGCCCGGTGTTCTTTTCTTTCATTCTACATCATGAGTGTTACAGAAGAGAGCCACGTTTTCGTGCGCATCTAAAGGGCAGTTTTCAATTTGAAAGAAACTGTAAAAGCGTTGCGTGATAGAAAACACGCTCAAGCTGTTCCGAGATCTGCGTACCGCGAGCGGCAAATGGTGCGAATGGCTCGCCGTTATATCGCTGGCACGAGCATGGCGTGTAGCTGTGTTGGCTAGCAGGCTGCGGAGCGAGGGGTCGCTGGTTCAAACCCTCGTTAGGTGGTCTGGAATGACGGCGTCGACGGACGGCGTCGACAGACGGCGTCGACAGACGGCGTCGACAGACGGCGAAAATCAGCCGAGAGTGTCCATATAATTGCTATCGCAATAAAATTCTGGATGGTCTTCAGGGCTGAAAGCTCCTCTAGGCAGCTAGACTGGGTCCTTGAAGACCCTTACATTGCCAGCATACGACGTTGACAGCATTGGCAGCATTGTATATATATGCATATATGTAATATATTGCATGTCTATGTTCGCGACGCCTCCTTTATGCCTCTTCATGTTCGGCTTCGCAGTTGCCAGATTTTCACTGTGTCCCAAAGTTGACGGGAGCCCACGATTAGAGCAGGAGCGTAGCGTGAATTATCAGCAAAATTAGGGAAGAGACCCGTCCGCGGCGGCAGCTGTGTGCTGCTCGGCCAAGGACGGCCCTGGAGGCTCGGTGCCGTGCGGCGCTTCAAGCGCGAACCTTGAGCCCTCCTTTCGGGTCCCGGGCCGGGCTGCCAAGGTCAGAGCACCGGCGCCGCCGTCACCGCGGGAGCCGGTAGGGAAGGGATCCGCGCGGAAGGAGGACGAGGGAGTGGCGTCGAAAAGAGGAAGCGGAGGAGGGGAGGCGAGGGAGAAACAGGGAAGAGAAGGTGCTGCGTGGCTGCAGCGGTGGAAAATCCCGACGGAGAGGCGATCGGGCACCGCTGGTAGCTCTTCAGCTCTCGGAAAATGGAAAGTGCTGCTTGGTGCGCGCGTGGAACCAGTAGTATAGAGATGCAGTATTTCGGGCGATTTCGATTGCTCTGGGTGACACTTAAGTAGCGAGGGGAGGAATTGTAATAATTAGACGAGCGAGGGGGGGGGGGAGAAAACGCGGAAGAACAGATTAGGTGTTCAATTAGGCATCGAAACTAACAAGACCAGTTTCTTGATTCATTGCAACAAGAATCATAAAAACAGATCGAGGAAGTCAGCGTTTAGTGACAACCACACGAGTTAAATATATGACTGAGGAAGTTAACCGCTTTTTACAAAACAAAATAGTTAATTTTAGAGTTAACAATGTAGTCGACTGATATGACACAGTTGAATCAATATTAAATAGAACTGACAATGATGGCAAGGAAAGTATAGGGGATGTTATTTGTAGTAATTGTAATGTAAATGTGAAGAAAGAAAAGTGGACGAAAAGATAACTTACCGCCGGCAGGGACCGAACCTGCGACCTTCAAATAACGTGTCCGATCTTCTACCAACTGAGCTACGGAGGCGGTCATCCCTCCGTCCACTTTATAGGGTTTATATATGTGCATTTAAACATGGGAGTTTCCCTCAGCGCCGCCATAAGCCATTACGGCGAGTCTGGAACACTCTTTTTTTTTTTTTTTGCCTGTTGGCGGTACGTGGCACGTGATCTTATTACGAGCTGGCATCTTGTAAGAGACATTTTTTGCTGCTTGAATTTATTTCTTAAAATATACCACTATATGTAGCGTCCTAAACGACACATTTATTTTAATGTCTCATTGCCTTGGTTATTGCTATGAGGTAGGTATTCCGTTTTGTAAAACCCGAAGCTTTTCTACTGCGCCCAGCAAGCGAGCCGAATCACGTTCTTTACCGGTGAAGCCGTGATAATCATCGTTTTCGCGAGGCAGTAACTAGCATTCCACAAGTACTATATAGTCTGTTGTAAGTCTGTTCATTGTTCCTTTAGTCCTCACTGTATTCTGTCACTTATTTGCTTCGTCTTTCATCCATTATCCCCTCTTATGTCCTTCGCCTTGAGGATAAATAAATAAATAAATAAATAAATAAATAAATAAATAAATAAATAAATAAATAAATAAAGTTTTAAAACTCACCTGTGCCTCGAAGATCAAGCAAGAGCAAAAAATTTTGCACTTAATTCTATATTTTTACTTATTCGAAATCATGTTTATCGTATGTAAAACTGCAGTCATAATAACGCTTTTTTTTATTTGGCTACAAATTTGGCGATAACTTTAAATAGCATGGCTACGTTGGCTACTTTTAGCTTGAATTATGGCTCCTTTTCAAATCTACCCAACGGCCACCCTGGGCGCCGTGCTTGTTTTGCTGTGGTCTGCGCTGAGATTTTCGCCTTGAAAACTATTCCTATCAGCACAGGTGGCCTCCCATGAATGCAGACGATACAACGAGACACACGTGGTCCCCTGTATGCGTAGCTATTTCTGAAAGTGCAGGCGCCACGCTTCGCATTGTAACGGCGCCTTCGAATGTGGTGCAGTGTCTCCAGATCCATAACGCTAACGCAGTAGTTTAAAATCCCGACGGAGAGGCGATCGTGCACCGCTGGTAGCTCTTCAGCTCGCGGAAAAGGAAAGTGCAGTTTGGTGCGCGCGTGGAACCAGTAGTATAGAAATGCAGTATTTCGGGCGATTTCGATTGCTCTGGGTGACACTTAAGTAGCGAGGGGGAAGAATTGTAATAATTAGACGAGCGAGGGGGGGGGGGTGGAGAACGCGGAAGAACAGATTAGGTGTTCAATTAGGCATCGAAACCAACAAGACCAGTTTCTTGATTCATTGCAACAAGAATCATAAAAACAGATCGAGGAAGTCAGCGTTTAGTGACAACCACACGAGTTAAATATATGACTGAGGAAGTTAACCGCTTTTTACAAAACAAAATAGTTAGTTTTAGAGTTAACAACGTAGTCGACTGATATGCCATAGTTCAATCAATATTAAATAGAACTGACAATGATGGCAAGGAAAGTATAGGGGATGTTATTTGTAGTAATTGTAATGTAAATGTGAAGAAAGAAAAGTGGACGAAAAGATAACTTGCCGCCGGCAGGGACCGAACCTGCGACCTTCAAATAACGTGTCCGATGCTCTACCAACTGAGCTACGGAGGCGGTCATCCCTCCGTCCACTTTATAGGGTTTATATATGTGCATTTAAACGTGGGAGTTTCCCTCAGCGCTTGTGTCGTCCTTTTGTGTTTCGTGTATTGTGTCCCAACCCGGTGTGCGCTGCCGTTTTATTGCAGTAGTTTGCCCTGTCGTCATTGCAAGCCGTCCTAATGGTACTCCGGATGTATTTCCGAGAAAGTCACTTTCCAAACCTTGTACTACATATAAGCGAGAGAACAAGCAGCAATGCATGGCGGAATCTGCGAAATGAAACCACTGCGAACACGTGCAGGTCGATTCTACAGTCTGCAGAACGACGAAGGAGTTCTTTGTTTCTACCAGATTTTGTCAGATAGGGATGCAAACTTTTTCCGAGCTCTGCATTCAAGAGTTCGTGCCCTTATCTACAGATCTCGAGTCTGGCGCATAAAATGAATGGCGTGGTGTAGCGGAGGTGATTGAATAAATCAGATAGATGGTCGCGCTGCCAGAAATATTCAGTTATACACTGTGGCTCGTATACGTCCGTCCGATGTGCTGGCGTGAGTTGGCCCCTTATTTGCGCGTCAAAATGAACTTCCCACACGACGCATAATAGAAGGCCATGGGAACAAACTCTCGCTTTTGGGCCGGAAATACTGGCGAGAAGCAAATACTTTAATATTTTGAGTATCCAGCAGTCTGAGGCCAGAGAAAGAGAAGAAGGACGAGATAAAAATAGAAGCACGACATTAATGTAATTAATTAATAAAATAGAAGCACGACATTAAGCACAGCAATCAATGTAATGTTGATTGAATCAGAAGCATCTTTTATGCCTACTTTCTCCTCTCTATGTTCCAAGTTTTATTATTTTTGTTTCACAGCGCAAGCTGTTATGAGGTCGCAAAAGCCGATTTTGGTGGCGATGTAGTCCTCCTGTACTCCGCAGCCGCCGCCGGTGTCCGTCGTAACCATCGCGCACAATGAGAAAGAAGCCAGGGCTGGAGCCGGAATTTAACCCAGGCATTCGGCATGGAAGTCATGTACTCCACAACATAGCCACGCCAGTGCTTGGAAATGCTTCGGAAAAAGATCTTATAGAGGAGTCACGTCAGGCGAGAACTCACGTCATTCAGGTATGCGTGGTATAAGTGTAGAATCACACTATGTGAACTTCATAACGAGTGGGTGATTTAGAACTGCCCACTCGTAACAAAAAGCCGACCCTCAACTCTTCATGATCATCAGCCACAGCATCAGCGAAGTGTGCAGCTTATGTAGGTGCACACGGTACGGCCTTGCAGACGCGTGCTTCGAAAACGTACTCGCACCAGGCAGGTACGTTTGCAAACAAACGTACTTGCCCAGTGCAAGTAAGTCATCTGTTACAAACGTAAGAACAAACTTAGAAGTTACAACGGGATCTAAGACCGCTCCATACAGCTTACGCTGCGTTTGTGCTGGCTTTTTCTTAAAGGCGTGGAGTTTATTTTCCTTTTCTTGCTTGGATTGATGCCTTGGCCGGTATATTGGAGCGGTGCATTTGCCTTCGTGCTTTCGCACTTTGCCAGTGGTCAGAGCGATGGTCCACCCTTGTTATCAATGGAAGCAGCTGATCGTGAGAGGTGAATGATAAGACAAGCATAGAATCGAGCATGAAGCATCGTTACGAAATGCTGGCATATTTAGGCTACTTGCGTAGCCCAAATATTTAATAATATAGAGGGCTGTACAGACAGAATCACACTTGTCTAGAGCGGTGGCGCACGTGGCTGTGAGCGCTGTTGTTGTCCGTAGATGCTACCTCACGTTAGCTAAAAGCTTCCGTTCGTGCTTGAATTGTAGCACAAGGAACTAGCACGCAGTATGACTATGTTAAGCATATATTACGGCGTCTATCTTTGCATATTTCTGCAAAAAACAGCAGCTGAAGCGGCCGGCTGGGCGCTTTAGATAAGTGTGATGCCGTCTGTACGTCACAAAACCACGATATGATAATGAGGCTCCGGAAATTTTGAACATCTGATATTCTTTAACATGCACTGACATTGCACAGCACACGGGCCTCTAGCATTTCGCCTCTATCGAAATGCGACCGCCACAGCCGGGATCGAACCCGTGACCTTCGGGTCAGCAGCCGAGCACCGTAACTGCTACACCACCGTGGCTCACAGCCAAAATATTTACTCACACGAGACCACACCTCTCAAGAAAAGAGAGAGAAAGCTTTTCACCATACACAATTTTGCTACGGCACCAGTCTGCGAAATGTGACCAGGCCTGTGATGTAAACGACTTTGAGAATGAACTCCGACGAAAATCATCTTAAACTGGAGAACAAACAAAAAAGGAAAAACACAAACAGATGTCTGAGCATCTTATAAAATTATAGGTATGCGCCGCAGTAAATGATTGATCAAAAGGATGGTTGACGATAAAAAGCAAACATCTGCGGTGATTAACTGATACAACGTGTGTTCCACACTTGTCCATGCCGCGATAGAGCTCAAACTTTTCCTTGATGGCGGTCTCACGAAGAAAAGCGTGCAATGCATTACGAACTACACATGCTTCAGTCAGCACAGCCAGTTCAAGACGTGAGGCAGGCTATTCGCTCGGTGAGTTAAGCGCCTTGAGGGAGAGTGTTCATTGCAATAAAATGAAGCAAAATAATTTAATCGTCTCGTTATGAGCATTGCGCTAGATAATCAATTTTCCGCGTGTGTAGTAGCTCAATAAAAAAATGCCCCCACCTCCCCGAAGGGAATCGTGAGGAAATGCGAATGCATTTCTTGCGCCGAGAGATTTCGCCTTCACCGACTTGTGCCATCGCCTTGAGAGGCGCCCAGCCAGCGAACGGTCGAGAGTGAGGCGCGAGCGGACGGGAGAGTGGGGCGCAGGGAGGAGAGAGAGCGAACGGCAAGAAAAGGAGCGGCGAAGCACTGCACCTACCATCTCCTACACTCTCTCGAACCCCATGCTCCGGTTGCTAGGGGCGAGGATAAGCGCACGCGCCCGCAGCTGTTGCTATGGGAGAGGGAGTGAGAGCGGAGAGATAACACCTGCCGGCGCGCGGACACCGCCGCGGACAACGCCGGATGCCTGACATAGCCCGACTAAGAAATGCATTCGCATTTAATAAGAACAGCACTTGTTGTATCGTATGTCTTGTTGCACTTCATCTATTCATAACTGCGCGCGAGTGGCGTTCAAAGAGTCTTCACAACTTTATAAATACTGCTACAACCGCGCCTCCCGCGTAGCTCCATGTTTTATCCAGCGGTTTTCGTTGGAGTGCCTCGGCATGCGGCATACCTCGGGGTTCATCCTCTAAAGCATTCTGCTACGCGCGATGTGGTCCGTCGCGGTTGCGTAATGCCCGCGCGATAAGGGCTGCTCGAGAAGCCGCGATGTCCTTTTCTCCCGGCGGCAATGGATTTCGAACGGCTTATTTTCGGTAGAGAACGCAAATAAAAAAAAATGTTTAACGAGTAAGTAGCCACAAAAATAAAGAGGAAGGGAAGACGGTTGCATGAAGCGCACTTGTGATGCATGGACGACTCTCCGGCCTTTTGAGATAATTTTACGGGCTCCGATATGACCCTCCCATAAACGCGGCGTGTTTTCAAAGTGTAAAAGAGAAGTCAGCCGAGAAGGCAAGACGCGGCTCTTCAAAAAAGAGGCGTCGCCGCTCCTTTTTGACGGCCGAGCGTAAAATAAAGCCGAACGACTCCCCAGGCGGCGGCGGTGGGCAGCCGCGACGCTAGATGAAACTGAGCCCCCCACTCCACCACTTCACGCGGCTGCCGCCCTCAAAGGGAATATAAAGAAAAAATACACATATAACGAGCGGGTCTTTCCTTCCGCGAAAAGCGATGTTAGCAAACAGAGTGCGAAAGGTGGCCGTGGACAAACGCGAGCTCCTCGTATAAATACAAACGCGGCCATAAAGTGTACGTAAGGGGGTGCGGGGAAAAGGCTTACATCGGAGTGAATGCGAGAAACGGGCATCAAATAAAGCGACGGTGAAAAGGGGATTCAAACTCTCTCTCTCTCTCACTCACTCATTCACTTTTCGGTTGAGGAAGAGAAGAAAGCACAATTTGCTTTTTCGCAGCAAGACAACTGCTTAGTGGTCCGTCCTATGAAGGGGTTGTTCTCGCCACCTCGGGCCCACGCACTGTATGTACATGTACATAGACCATATACGCAATGCATGCGCAAAGGGAGCAGGGCAGAAGTATAGTGAACTATACGGCAGAATCAAATACAACAGCCAGCCATGATAAGCCTTGATGAGGGAGTTTGGCGTTTGCGCGCTTTAAGCGTTCTCTGCTGTATGGGACGTTGCACTCAATGTCGGACGCGCCATATATATACTGGACAAGCCCGCGCGCGTACTACAGAAGAGGGCCGACGCGACGGCCTACTGTGACGTTGGAGCAACAACCTGCAAAGTTGCGTGAATGAGAAGATGGCGACAATACAGCAGAAAACATAGTGAAGTTAAGCTATAGGCCAGGGGTGGCAAAATTACAGAAAAGATGCTTCTCAAGGAGATGATCCGGTCTCTCGATACTGGTGGTCGATACACATGTAGAGAACAGACAGTTTTGTTTGTTTGTTTGTTTGTTTTAGCTTAGAAATCCAAGATATCTCCCGATTTCTAGCTTTATATAGCCCTCCCGTCCTCAATTCATAGAATCCCGCGTTGAATGGGGGCGTGCGTCGGAAGTGAGATGATGCGAGTGATCGCATGCTGCGACGTTGTTGCCCTGCTGTTCGACGCGCGTGATCATGAGTCATGCCCCGGGGAGGGGGGGAATCGTTTCAAGACCCACTGCTTCCCGTTGTCCCCTCTCCTTTTCTATATACATTCTCCGGTGCTTTATCAATTTTTGCGAGTCACACAAGGTCTTGCACGAAAGGGACCTCCGAAAAAGGTTCAGGCGAAACCGAAGCACGTTGTTGGCCATTTGAGGAATATAACGAAGTTGATGGCACTTGATTCCCCCAATTTTGGCTCCATTATGACTGCGCAAAGAAGCAGGCTACACAAGTGGCTTGATATCGGTCGCCCCTTAACACGAAAAAAAAAATTATGTATTGTTGCTTTGTAAAGCTTTCAGATTGATAATAGGGTGCATTATTCAAGCTAGAGGCGTTAATGCAAAATATTGCAGACATTAACTAGTTGACCTCATACGTGCTCATTAGGATGCTTTCGTATTCTATAATTCACTATGGTTATTTTGAGTAGAATCATGTCACCACTTGGCTTCAATCATCCAGCAGAATAGGACCGGTTCCTAGCGATTGCAGGGCATTGAACGATGGGCGGTCGTTGCGTTATTGATCACGTGACTGAGAAGCGTGATCACTATACGCAGTTCCGGCAAGCTCAGTGGTGTGTACCTAATGAGCAGAGAAAGAATGCGCGAATATCACATGCAATTGAAGGCTCCAGAGATATACCTAACTCCTTCGCAAGAAAGCAAATATTATTATTATTATTATTTGATTTGCGTACATAAATACACAAGGACACAGAGGAAAGAGGGAGAGAGCAAGCTGGCAACTGCCACCTGGAGGGGCACAACGCCCGCTTACTCTTTCGGGAGGAGGGGAAGGGATAGAGGAGAGGGAGATAGGAGAGGGAGATAGGAGGAGAGAAAGAGGAAGCAAATGAAATATCAAATAAAAAACAGCCAAGCAAAGTGGCACAATCTCATCAACGCATGTCTCCTATTCTTAGAATATTCAAAGTTGACAGACGCTGAAAAGATTAGGTCTGAAGATCGGGATCTGCAACATTAGTGATCGATTTAAACACATGACTGAAGGTTTAAGTCTACGAATTCTGAGAGAAGCTTTAGGATTAGTATGCAGGGCGTTAAGACGACGTTCGATAGCCTGGCAAAAAGCGAGCCTTCGTGATATGCAGTCAATTTCCTAAATTCATTCTAGCACGATTATCCGCTTCAATCAGTTATAGCACACGTGTGTTATGGGTAGGTAACAAAAATGGGTTGTGGAGCACACCCTCCAGAAAAAGGTTGCGTGACGCGGAATTGAAGAAAGAGGGATATTATCGAAGAAAAAGGGTTATTCTCGCTTTGTGTGCGAACATACCCTCCAATTAATGTTCCACTCTGGTAGTTCTTGCAAGCTGTACAGTTACCTGCTACATTAGAAGCGTCATGTACTATGAGAGCAGAAATTCTCATTCGCAGTCCACGTACCGCAAACGTTTGCTGCTGGGTGTACATGCAATGTAATCCTAATAATAATAATAATAATAATATCTGGGATTTTTCGTCCCAACATGCAATGCAATCCTGCATATGTTTTTACCGGCAGCTGACGATTATTACTATGAATATTAAAGTGCGCAATTAGTCACTCCGCCTAAATATGCACGAATTTACCAAGCAGAAAGATGGAGGATTACAAGTAGAGCTGAGAAAACAAGCAAAGGATCGCGCAGCGAGCGGTGTAAAAAATAATAATGATAAGATTAAACTTAATAGAAAGGAAAAAGTTTGTACACAAAACATTCGCTTGCAGCGTATCGGTGGTAATACAATCCACCGATATAATCCGTTGTGGCAGCTCAACCACCATGCGCAGCAGTGCACTTGATGGTTGTTGCTTGGCAGCGAGGACGACTTTTATGCCGATTATGTGGAGGAGGGTCACCATTATGACAAATAAAAAATATTTGATCTGTCACTAACTATTCAACTTCATAGCACCCCATGGCAAAAAGAAAGATAACGCAGATTACAGGCTTATTTAAAACTATGGGTAAACATAGGGATCTTGATGACGCCGCCTTAATTGCGAAAGTTTCTTCATTTTATTTTCCTCCACAGAACCAGGATTAAATCTAATGTACACTCGTTGAACTCGGTCGCTATGTGGACCACGAAGACTGGAGCTACTAACAGTCGCAAGTTAGCAGACAACGAGACAACGAAAGCGAAAGTGCAGTTAGCTGTTCTTTTTACCAGACATAAGTACTACCGTTACGGATGGAGGCAGTGTTTATTAACGCAGCTCGAACAGAGCGCCGCACTCTAGGGAAGCGAGCGATACAAAAACGTGCTCTACACTGCGCATCAATCCAGCGGCCGACCACCAAAAATCGGAAGCTCTTCAACTTAATTTGGCTTCATAACAGCAACCAATGCGCGCTGAAGCGCGACAAAGGGGATTAGCCAAGTCGGACCATGCCCAGGCTGACCCTAATAAGCGTGGCATCGCGGAAAGGACTGAGTGCAGCGGCTCGTGAATGCCTGGCGTTCTACGCGCAAGCGGCGAGGAGGGCTGCCGCTGCGCCATAGCAAGGCGCGGGCGTACACGCTGATTGCGCGTCACAACAAACCGTGACGTCAGCCATAACGGGAACGAGGCACCGCCGCCACACCCACGTGGATTGAGTTCGCCTCCCGTGCCTCCATGTCCCGCGCAGTCCAAGGGCGGTTGTGTTATTTTTGGGGCGAGGTCGCGAGGAGAGAGAGAAAGGGGGAATTGGGGGGGGGGGGGGGCTGTAT
This sequence comes from Rhipicephalus appendiculatus, assembly GCA_030522465.1. NCBI lineage: Eukaryota > Metazoa > Arthropoda > Arachnida > Ixodida > Ixodidae > Rhipicephalus > Rhipicephalus appendiculatus. The sequence goes on from JALIZH010032971.1 coordinate 4,759,229, forward strand.
GCGGTGCGTACGTGTGTGTACCTATACGTGTTTTGAGTGTATCTTGATTAAAGAGATAGCGCTGTAAATTGTACCCCGTGGGCTAACTTTCACGCCTCCGGGACCCATAATCCGTCTATCTGTTTGATAAGACTTGTAGGTACTGCCCACGTGAAACCTTATAACTGTGCCTTTGCGAAACCTAAGTACGCGCCCGAAGCGAGCACCGATCTGATGTTGATAACCATTGCCTCGGGCCGATGGGGACAGAGATATAGTGACCACGAAGCTTGACTACAGATAGCGCCGACGGGCGTAACAACCTTCACGTCATGCACTTGAATATTGAAACTCGTGTGACTGACGCTGGGCGTGCAACACGTCACGCCAACAGCGAGAGACAGCGACTGAACTCAATTGGTCTGCACCGTGCAACGTTGCAGTATGGTGGATGCACGGTACATTCCTTTGGTCGAAGGACTCCGCTAATACAATGGCAGATGTACAGTTGGCGCCGGTTTAGCATCGCGTTCAGATTGTAATATGTAAGAATGTCTCTGGTTCCCGTTCTTGTCCAGCGTTCTGGAGTATTGTTGTGACGTAACGCGTAAAGATCCATCTACAATGCACAGCGAGGAAACGTCGATCTATCTATTGAGGTTTGTGCAATTGTTGCACAAGCGCTAAATAACAGTTGTCAGATACAGTTAGACGTATACGAAATTGTTTCTGTCGTTGCTCATTTTTTAGTGGAGCTATGAGGTATCGCTGAACGCACTACTTGTGCTGGATCTCGGTGGAGGACGTAAGGTGAATCAGGCACGTAGCCAGGATTTTTTTTTCGGGGGAGGCCCAAGACCTAATTGTTCGAAAGAAAGTCTTTCCATGGCCTCTGTACTCTTGCGTTAATGGCCGACTGGATGAAGTTCGGGGGGGGGGGGGGGGGAGTAGGGGAGGGGGGGGTCGGGCCTCCTGGGCCCTCCCCCTTGCCTACGTGCCTGAGGTGAATTGTAGAGGCCCGAGTACTTAGATTTAGTAGGCACACGTTAAAGAACACGACACGGTCAAAATTCTCGGAGCCCTCTACTATGGCGTTTATCATAATCATGTCGTGGCTTTCGGGTGTAAAACCACAACGATTATTATTACCAAGTTGCCGTTAGGAGCACTGTTAAATACACGCTAAAAGACTGGGCGTGCAAACATCGACACAACAGAGACGTCAAGACACCGCAAACGCCGTTTCCGTTATTATTTTCTGACGCGAGGATTCTGCGGCAAGTATGGCACACATCCTTCTTGCATGTCCGGTAGATGGTTGCAGAAAGCCGCCCAAAAGTTGAACTTCAACAGGGCAAACTCGATTCTTAAGAAAACCACGACATAGTCCTACAGCACGAAACAAATAGCAACTAAACAAGCCAAATGAGCGGGATTGTTCAGATAAATGGAACACGGAAAAGGGTTCGAGTTCTAGAAATGAAGCTTAGAATAACAGAGAGCTGAGTTAGTTGGTACGTATTCACGTTAAAAGACTGGGCGTGAAAACACAGACGCAAGAGAGACTTCTCTCTTGTGTCCGTGTTTGCACGCCATGTCTTTTAAAATGAATACGTACCAGCCAGCTCATCTCTCTGTTAGTCTAAAGACATGCATTATGAAAACTTGAACTGTGTGAGAAACAGGAGAGAGGAGGCAGGAATGATGTCCCCGGCGCGCCTGTTGTCGCCTTAGTTATTATCGCAGCCTCCCGTGGTCTACTTTCTCGATTACGCAATGCGGTGTGTGCGGAAAAGCACACTTGCTAGTGTTTGTCATTGAGTTCGCTTTCTACACGTTGTGATTACATAGCATTCACTGGGTCTATCACGGATCAGAATCACTTTACTTCAACAGTGATCGTGCAGTTAATACTGAATATTGAGGGCCGTGGATTCACCGAATGAAACCTTGCGCACAACGTGTCGAAAGAGCAAAGCGTATCGCGCAGCACGTACACTTGACTCAGAGTGCGATCACGTTTCACGCGCGCAAGCAGCCGTATCTTCGACGAGCGACTTCAGTGGAGCTAAACGAGACAATCTCGTCGTCGGCAATTTTCATTCCCGTGGAGACCCCAATGAACGAGATGCCTCCGCAGGTTCAAAGGAGCCGCTGGTGCGGCGCGCGCGTAAGGGAAGTATGCACAAGCACATGCTCTTTTGGAGCGAGCTTTGAGAGCAAGCGTTCCGGGACAGTCACGTGTCGGGCAAGGCGGCCAGCGCGGCGTGGCCGACGCTCGCCTTTTTGGGAGGATGATGAATGGAGCGTCGAGCGGAGGGGCCACCACCGGAAGGGGCCTTCAAGCAGGTGCGCCCACACAGCTGTCGCCCGGAGGTAATTAGGGGCACGCACTGTGCCGGCCACGCGGCGCCCCGGCTCCTGCAAGCCGCTACTCAACGGGCAGGTGATACTCGCGCGGCGGATGAAGACCGCGAGCGAGGCTCGTGCGATCCGCTCGCGGAGACGCCAAGTTTACATTCTTACATGGCCGGTAGAGGACTCCAACATAGAGTTACCTCCTGGAGTTACTGGAGCGAGCTCTGGCGTTAGTGTTTACGCGGGAGCTTCAAGCGGGCTGGTCGAGCCAGAATGGGAATCATCGTCAGCCTGACTACGCCCACTGTAAGGCAGAGGCCTCACCCGTGTTTCGCCAATTAACCCGGTCCTGTGCTTGCTGCGGTCGCGTGATCCCGCAAACTTAATAATCTCATCTGTGCACCTAACTTTCTGCCCCCCCCAACACGCGTTTGCCTTCTTCTTGAATCCAGATTGCTGCTCTTAATGACCAGCGGTTATCTTGCCTTCGCGCTACATGCCCATTTCTTCTTCTTGATTTTTACCAATTCACACATGATTCGGTCGAAATCTCAGCGGTCATGTAGTTAATACTGAACCAGCGTGTAGGCGAAAGATATATAGATGCACTGGAAGAACTCTATGGTGGCTGCACATACACCATGGTCCTCCATAAAGAAAGCGATAAAATTCCAGTAAAGAAGGCCGTGGTAATGACGGGCAGTAAACTGGATTTAGCCTTTTGGCTGGCTTCAAACCTCTTTGGGACATTGTAACCTTATTATTTTCAACAATGTACCGGTAGCTTTGCGAGTGTAATGTCTCGCAGGAATTAAACGAGCGTGCCGAAACTTGGAGCCCTTAACATGTTTAGAAAAATATTATCTGCTTGAAAATTTAGACAGCTCAAACGTAATGCGTGATGTCACGAGAATGCCCAAAGGCCAAAGCGCAAAGTACATAATCCATGAACTGCCAATGCTCATCGTTCTCAGAGCCGCTGAACAATCGCAGGTTTCTGTAGTAGACTAAAGGGATAGGTACTGCAATCAGCCTTTCCGGGAGACCCATGAGCGCATTGACAAATGTCTCTTTGCACTAAGCGCGTGTTGGCATGAAATGGAGAATGAGTGGCATCTTCCGGCTGCTGTCACTGAACGTTTGAAATGCTGAACTCTTTGTATGCATGGTTTCTCTAAATAAAATGTACCTTCATAGCCTCGTGGACCATGAAAACTGCAGTGTGTTTAGATGTGCGTGACGACGTTCTTGTTACTTCCCGGGCAGTTACTGCTTGGCGGAAGGACTATCTCTTTGCAGGTGCCAGTTAACTGATCCTGCAATACAGACGCATTTTGCTGTGAGTTTCAATGTTTTCATCCATCCATTTATGTTCCCTTCATCTTTTCCAGGGATGCATAGCGCCCTTCAGTCCTCTAATAGGTAATATGTGAGGCTCCCGCAGTCACTGCTAGCTTGCAGTGGTTTCAAGCACCCCAGACATTGACCATGGGTTATACCGCTGCCCCCGATTTGCTTCTGAAAGACGAATGCTTTCTGATGTGGTGCGACGACTGGGACGATCGGCCGCTCTCCGTGCAGATGCTGCTGGAGCACCGTCCCCATCGCTTGTCGGCCAACAAGGCAGTTAAAGCGCTATTGTGTTTCTTAAAGACCACGAGCCTTTGTGAACGTCTGTGACTACTGCGCAGTACCAACGCCACATAAGTGTCAGCGTATTTGTTGATCCTTTCCTTTCTTCTTTTTCTTCTTCTTCTTCTTCTTGCGCTCCTTTCTCTCTGTCTCTCTTATCTACCTACTCCCCTTTCCCTTTTCCCCCAGCGTAGGGTAGCCAACCGGACTGATGTCTGGTTAACCTCCCTGCCTTCTCCCTTTTGTATTCGTTCCTTCCTTCCCGTGCACCGATCGCCGAGATTGACGCTTTGTATTTTCTCTGACGTCCTGTTTCGACAGATACAGCAGCTACGCCCGCTGCACTTGGCCAAAGGTTGACACCCGGCCAAGGCCCCTTCAGCTGTGGTTGCGCCTCGGGTTCGGTTTGGTGTCAGTTTGTTTACCTACAAAACCATCAACCTAAGAGAATTCCGGGTCCAGCTATACGGTTAAGTCCACTTGGGACTTAGCACAAACAGACAAGCAAACGAAAGAACGAATGAATGACGAACTAGATCTCTAATATCGCTCTTTTTATGCATTCACGATATATTGTCTTTCACCACAACAGCAGCAATCTCACGCAGACCTCAAGAAACTGCCCTGATTCAATAGCATTTTACAAAATAAGAAAGATACAAGACGTGCTCTACCGATCTGTACTACAAAGCTCTGGTTCAGGTTAAGAAAAAATAAAAAAAATCGTGTCGGTCTACGGAGGCAAGGTTAGTGAAGAGCATCAAACTCTAACTGTGTTTGATACAATACAATTACAATTGATTTTATATGTTTATATATTAGCAAACGAGGGTATTTATAGCGTCATGCTGTTTTACCACTGTATACCCTCCTGCTTTTAGAGGGAAAAAGGTCTACACTCTTTCCTTCTTCTCAGCCCCCCAAGAACACAAAAAACTTCATGCAGTCGTGCAAAAGAACGCTTTACTGTCTAGACACTTCATTGTTCTGTGCCCACGCTCTTTTTTTCGTTAAACCAGCGGAAACAAAAGTGCTGAGATGACAAAGGAAACGGGAGCTTGCAGTCGCTCTGAAAATCCAGCACCACTAGCTGACGTGTGGGCCGTGTTGATATTTTTGTGATTGATGCCCCGGAGACGTTTCTTCTAATAAACTCTTTTCAAAATGAAACCGCGGGAGCGGTTCAATATCCTTGGAACGGGAGCACCTATGTACAGGCAATCTACCATCTAGCACTGGTCGCAATATACCGCGGGAAATCCGCACGAAGCTCGAGCTGTCGGCGGAGTGGCGGAACGCAGTGGACGTTTCCGAGAGACCCACTGAATAGTACAAAAAAAAAATCAAGAAAGAAATAAAAAAAGAAAACGACCTATCACACGATGCAAGAAAGCTCCCTCTCGGCTAATAACGAAAAACGGTAACAATCAGCCTGGGACGAAAAAAAAAAAAGCCATGCTAAATATCGCAGATCGTTTGTGTCCCGTGTTAGGGCTTGCTGAGTCATGGCGCCCAGCAGCTTTAGTCGAAGAGGGAGACCGAGGGTACTATTGTGGAAAATGTCGAATTCCTCCACGGTGTCGAATTCTGTAATGGCGCCATTTTAAGCCAATCAGAGAGGCCGTAGCAGCCCTCTGGGGCCAATCAGAGTTTACGTCGAATCCGACAACATGGAAGATAAGCGCCCCGCGAGAGAAGCTTGCGAAAACAACAGAGTATATTCCACGATCCCAAAGCACACACATCCTACAGTCATTCTGAGAACAGCGATTAAGCAGGGCGTGTGGCTCTCACTTGTACCTCAAGAAGGTGCGCCTATTACTTAAACAGATGTCGACTAACGATTTCTGACGTCGGTCAATTAAATAACCTTTATGTTTCAGGGACACCGAGTGGGTGAGAAATTTGAAAATTATAATACTTGGTTTTGAACCCACGATATGATGCATCGGAGGAGCTCGCCATACACTGCGCCACACGGACGGGTTGTGATTGTAGAATATGTTATAATAATAATAATAATAATAATAATAATAATAATAATAATAATAATAATAATAATAATAATAATAATTATTATTATTATTATTATTATTATTATTATTATTATTATTATTATTATTATTATTATTATAAATTCCTACTTTATATTTTAAAATATGGAGTAAAGAGTCGGCAGACAAAAGAAACAGAAACAGAAAACGCACCGCAAATGGGAGGCCGAGTCAATTTCGAGAAGAGTTTGCAGGACATGATGAACCTGGCCGCATAAAAAAGAAGACAGCCTAGAACAAGCAAGAAAAATGGGCGCAAAGCACCGCGAATCGCCCTTACTCTTACTTCGCTCCCTTGCCAGCATGAACGTATTCGCGCTGACCGCAGCTTCCAAGGGGAAAATGAGTGGGGATCTCTGAGGCTGCGTGTTTAACTTGGAATGAAAACGCATTTTCGCGGCTTCCGCATTTCGGCGGCAACATCGGCACGAGCCCGAAATGCGGCTCTGCCTGCGGCAGCGGCTTGGCTACGGGCTTGGGCTGCGGGCCGTTCCCTGGCTACGGCTATGGCCCTGTAATCCGCGTGAGGGTCTCGGCCCGGTGCCTTCCTGATGGATGGCTTGACTGCACGCCGATCGGCAATGCCGGGCACGCATCTCCCAGCCAGCAAGCCTCCCCACCCCCCCTTCATCTCTTCTCAATGCGCACGCGCTCTCTGTACGGCAGCGAACAGAGGAAATCTAATGAAAGCACCCGCAGAGTGAGGCTGAGAGCCGCACGCCACCCTTCCCCCCTCCTTTTCCCTCGGCTGCCTTGCCATCTACCCTCTATCGCTCTGCCTCGTTCTTTGGAGATCACTGTGGCTGGAAATGAGACAGGAACCAGATAACCCTGTCACGAGGCACCAGCTGTGGATATACGCACGCTGGTGGCTGCAATTCATTAATTGATTCATCTCTGACTCCTCCCCTCCCTCACCTTTCCTCTTTTTTTCTCTTGCAGTCCGCTGATTTGCCGATTGGTACTACACGGAGAGCATGTGCAGTGGGTGCGAAAGCATGGACATCCCTCCCCTGAATCTTTATTCTTCTTGTTTGAAGGTGAAAAGCTCGTAAGGATAACCGCGAAGAGTGGCAAGAGCCCTACGCCTGCGCCGACAAGAAAGAACTTTTTGTTGGACATTTGTTAATCATAGGGGTGGAGGCAAACGGCAGTGAAAACCACCGTTAGCAATCGCAGGGCCAACGTGTGTTTATTACGTATGCTGTCACAGGTAAATCATGCAAAATCTGCTCTTCTCGCGAGTCGACAAAGGGTCGAACGGCAACAATGTGTTAGATTAACTTAAACTTCACGGCGAAGCAAGAACCCGAATTTAGCCTATTTATGACCACTATGCGATTAGAAAAACTGCGGCATTCGTACCATGCGCTGCGCTGTCGCGCACAGTGACACAGCAAGAGTGCACCTAACTAGGCTGGGTGGTATGTGATTAAGACCGGAACAAACAGCGCTGGACACGGGACGGTGAAAGAACGACAGGCGAGGGCGCAGAACTATACCACCACTGGTTTATTGCTGGGATATGTAAGATTAGCGAAGCCTACCATATTCATACACATGGAAATGCTTGCGTCAGTGCGCCGTTCATTTTGCCTGCATAACTGTGAAATCAGTTATTTTTTAAAAATTTGACAGCCTGTTTTGCCGACACACTTAACGTGACGACTTCTTGTCTGTCTCTGCCCAGATACTGTTTTTTTTTTTTTGTTCTTCTGAGCAAAGTTTATGTATATATTATTGCATATACCAGCGACAAACCAGCGGTTGTTCGTTCAACGTCCCTTGTCTGTCGTTCTTTCACCGTTCCATGCCCAGCGCTTTTTGTTCCTGTCTTAATCATAGTGACACAGTCACCATGTGTAACACCCAAAGCCAAACTATATATGTGCCACCACGCCAGACACTCGCCATCGTGTATTCCCTGTCTTAAAGGTTGCCTCCCCACATCTTTCTTTCCCATTTCCCTGTCCCCTTAGTGTAGGGTAGCAAACCGGATATTAAATTCTGGTTGACCTCGCTGCCTTTCCCTCTTTTTTATGTCTCTCTCTTGCCTCAACGCGCGCCAACGCTTTTTAGACCGCGCGCCTGTTACGTAAAGCTTTACATCGAGGTGTGAGATAACGCCGGCCTATTTGTATTTACATGGTACTCGAGGACAATACACTGGCTGCGATAACTTCTTCAGGTCATACCGTTCTGTTATGTTTTCGTCCAAATGGAGCGGCGTCTTCAGATAGCGACCAAACTGTCGCGATAAGATTACGCGCGGCAGTGGACCAAATGAAGTGACCCAAGAACGGTTCATAATCGCAAGGTGCCGTAAATGCCAGTGGAATGCGGATATCAAGATGCACGTGATGTACACAAAGAGAAGTCACCTGTTATATCGAGGAATGATTCCACTGGAGACAAAAAAACAATGCTTTTCTTTCGTCACAGCACGTGCGATCTCAGCTTTGCCGAAGCACATGGCAACGTACTCAAGGACTCTGCAGAGGCTGCTATATCAGTGCTATCCGCTGCAGGTCAGCCAAATTGTGCTCGTCCTTCATTCAGCAGTTTTGGCGTGGGAACATCGCTTAACAAAGGCACTGCAAAATATGGAAGTGAGTGTGCGTATTCCTTTAAAAGCATGCTGTCAGTGATGAAACTTTAACCGCAGCAATGTGTGCGACGTTTGTAAAGGACGTTAAAAAAACAAAATTCTGCGGTGTTACGTGCCAGAAAGCACAATAGGATAATGAGAACATCCAATAGTGGAGGGACACAGGATTAATGTTGACCACCTGGGATTCTTTAAGTGCGCTCACGTTTGACTAAATAAATACGAGAAAGTGAGGCCTGCTTTCATCGTTTACTAGATCTTAACTTTTCTTGTTAAATGCGACTAGCCTTACCAGGATCGGGGTAAGACTCATGCCCGCGTGAAGAAGAACCCTATGCGACTTCCTCGTGACATAACAGTACCGGTATCCGGGGCCGGGCACTCTCGAGGAGGCCACTTCACAAGTGAACTATGGGACATTACGTCCTATGTAGGTCCCCTCTGCCCTCTCTCTCTCTTCCTATCGTTTACTCGCGTTTCATCCACTGATGCCCACCATTCATGCGTCAGCTACTCGAGCTAGGCAGTTACAACGCGGCCATCAGTACGAGTTATATTTTCCCTTCCCTCCTTTTGTACATATTTCCCCAAAATAAACAGCCCCTTACTACTCATGTACTTATACAAGCAGCTCCCTCGCTAAAGTATCCGAGAGTCCAGGTATGAGGCTTTTGCGCTGCCGGGCATGGTGCAGTGATCCGCAATGATATTAAGCGTTCTTCCGCAGCAGCGAGTGTTTCTTAGTAAGCAGGGGGTTCAAACTACAAACAAGGTACGCATTCCGATGCAAGGCGATACACAATCGTTCCGCTTCGTGCGCACACCGCGACGACTGCTACATGCGGCGCCCTTTCGGGCGCTCCAAAAGCAATGGGTGAACGTTATACTTCCGGCGCGGACCGATGGCGACGCCGGTGTTTGCGTACACAGTCCGTGCGCCGCGCCTAACCTGAGAGCCACGGTGGCACGTATACACGGCGGATGTGCTAGTGTGTAATACGTGCTCCGCGTGCCTTGCCGTGGCTAGACGCGGGAAGGCGCAATATGACGCGACGCATTCCGACAGCCGTCACGAGCTGGCGCGACTGCGTTGCGGGCGCGTCACGCCACGGAGTTTCCGCGTGCCGCGCCACGGGCATCTTGCCACGCGATGCAGAACGGCCAAAGCTGTGAATCCTCGCTGAACGTTCACGGGTCGAAGGAATTGCTCGTCGAACGCGCAATTGTCCGACAATACGCAGAGCCTGCCCAGTTCCGCTTCTCCGCGCACGTATAGTTTTGCAAAACCAAGATGGCGGACATCGGGCTGAAGAGAGAGTTGAAAGAAAGAAAAGATGGAGAATAGGGAATGTCCGGCTTGCTACCTTACAATTCGGTTTAAGCAAGGGTTTAGAACGCTAACAATGCGAGCATGATATGTGGAAACAGAGCACACAGTCCCTCCTGTTCACAGCCCAGGATGACAGTTGAAAGTGGTTCATACAGTGTCGTTCGTGAAAACTGCAATATCGCGTACAAGCCTATCTGCTGCGATTGGTTATGAGTTCGGCGTTCTAAATTGATTTCATTTGACAATGATTTGCCATCGATTAGCGCTAGTGCAGTCGCGAGTGTTTTGGTCTTTGAACGCTTCATCGATGACAGTCGCGCAAAACCTGTCTCCTTCGTGCCTGTGTGTTGTGGTTACGCAACCCTCCTTTCCACGCACAGTTTTTATCCTGGGCGAAGTGTGTCTCGGCTTGAGCAGTGCTGCTGATAAAGGCAAACTGCCCAGATCGCTGAGGGCATGTCAGCAGTGCAGGGAAGCCGGCCTGCTGAATATTGGGCAGAAAGAGCTTTCATTCGATACAATTTACATCTATAGCATATCTATATATTACATGTTTGCAGGAACTAGAACGACGGCGGGTTACTTAGGGCAAGCATGGGCTAACGTAGAAATTTGGTACGTTACGTACGGTCCGATTGCAACGTTTGAGGGCTACTTAAGGGTGTGGCTAAAATTGCTGAAAATTCTTTGTGTCGCTATTTTCAGGTGTAACACGGAGTTAAGCGAGTGTCTCCGGCAGATTACGAGAAATTTAGTTTACATTAGGGGACTTAGCTTCGGGTACAGGTCAAATTTAAGGCGTGGGGGGAATATTACAGAATGTACATTACACTTATTGCACTACACTCGAAAGCGGGTCTGAAGCACGTCACGCAAAAGGGTATTTGTACAGTGATACTTCTCGAATGAGACGACATCACGGGTGATCTGACCGTTATTTTGCAAAACAGTCCACGCCTATGTTCTTTATTCCTTTCTTCATTTCCCTAATTTAACTTTGTTTATATCCAAACCTCACACAGCCCAGTAAGTACGCGCGAGGAGAACCCGGCTATATCGCTTGCCAATCCCCATCAAGCTTCAAGATTATCAAATTGCGCAGACTCTCACGCGTGTGGACGTTTGCGGCGCACCATGTTTCAAGACAACCAACCATTTTCCCAACGCAACTTGTCGTTACGGGATGTTTCTCGTGGATCGAGCGAGCGTAACGCCAGACCTTGGAAACCGCATCTACAGTTCCCGACCAGACACGCGTCACCGAGGCTTTTTTTAATTTGTTTGTTTGCTTGCTTATTTCAACGTTACATGACATCACGGAGAACGCAGGAATGCGCTGCGAGTATCCGTAATCAGGTCGAAAAGAGGTGGTTATAAGCTGGCACGTGGCTGCAACGATGCCGCGTGCCGCTTATAACACGCCAACCGAGTCTTCCTCTCAGCGGAACGTCTCCAGCGTTGGTATCGAATTTCGCTTAACGTCGCCCCCACGGCGCCGCAACCGCGCTGCGTTCCCGCAGCATCGGTTTCGCCCTTTCGTGCGGTGTACGCCTTGCGTTAGAAGCACGCGCACAGTGCCACCGGCGCCGCCGCCGCAGCTTGCTATTTTAGCGTGTTGCGCGCGCTGGCGGCAGTGTCTAGCACCGTGCACGCGTGACGCATATCAGCCAGGCCGCATCGCGCTCGTCTGAGTTGCTCGATTGGAATCGGCTCCAGACATCGGAGAGTGCTGAACGAAGCCGCGCGACCTACAGCGAACATGAACGTATTTTCGTCGCGCCGTGCGGAAAAGTGAAAGGCAACAAGATGAATAAGTGGGCAATGCAAAGCCGAAAGACATAGGGACAATAGGAGAACGCTGAAAAAACTCACGCATGATGTATTTATTCATGAAGCTTCACACACGTACTTAAGAGTGAACCCAATATTTCCATCTTATCTTCCTCACTAATCATCGCAAGCCGCGTCTTCTTTATCGTCGTGGCTTTCAATATTCGACAATGAAGAGTTTCCTCAGCAGTATTCGACGTGTATTAAATTCCTAGTTTACGAGCAAGTGAACGGTGCTGGTCATTATCTATGTTGTGTATTTTCATTGATAATTGGTAACTTCAAGGAGAACGGCAAGGCGCCAGGTGAAGAGCAAGGCGAGATGTATTTGGAAAAACAGGGCTGTTTGATCCCAGGCTGAAACGCACACCTCCATGACATACGCCCTTGTTGAGTAAAGTCATACTGTATGCATGCAGGTCGTCGCTAACCAAAACTGCTACAGGAACGGGCAATTTGCTTTGCAGGTGAGGTCGTGAGCTGTATCCCCGGCCGTATCTGGATGGGGGGCGAAATGCAGCCCCCCGTGAACTTACATACAGATGCACGTTAAAGGACCCCAGGAGGTCAAGTATTAATCCAGAGTCCCCGCACGTCCCTGGCACTGGCAGCAGGTTTGCCGGAATGTTGAGAAAGATCTTCTATTGAACACGTCAATATTTAATGAAGCAATCACGATATAGAATATAAATTCATCACGTGGGTATTTAGGCACGCAGCCACGGACACAACAGCTGGCAAAAAGGTAACGCAGATGCTGTTTTCTTTTTTTTTTCCCTATAAGAACATCTACAAGGACCCCTACTAACTACATCTGTAGCTCATCTTTCCCGTCTTTCTAACGGAAGCTTATCTTTCGGTGTGACGCTCACAACCACCCAGCATTCGCACCCAACTTGCAGTCGCGCATCAATTCCTGGCGAAACTAATTCATTCGAAGATAAAGCGGGGCCATATGTTTGTAATGCCAGTGAATAAAGAAAAAAAAATAAAGGACGTATAACACGCTTTGCATTACTCGCCTGGAAATAGATACAATTTTGAAAAGGACACCTGCGACATTGAATCATAGCGGTCAAAATGAGGTGTACGTTCTATAACGAAATTCACATGCAAGAATATTCGTTGTAAGTGTAACTTGTTATATTACGTGAATTCTGAAACAACGGCTGCACACAAGGAAAACGCCGTGCGTAGGCTTTCTTCGCCATTCTCAGGCGGACGACAACTTTCGCTTCCCATGAAAGTGCCTACACCGCAAGATTTTCCGCAGGAACGATCTGCCGTACATAAAAATAATACTAAAAATGAAGAGAAACTAAAAGGATAAATGAAAGACGACCACGCTTGGCGCAAATAGTGAGACCAACACGGCGTACGTATATGCGGCAACCCAAAATTACCGTCTTTAGAGATTACTATATAAAGCGGCAGCGACTCGACTGCGAATGGCCGGGCGCCACCCAAAACAAGTGCATGGTGTCAACGCATGTACTCACGCGCACATGTACGGACTCCGACACGTAGCGCTGAGGCTTAAGGTGCGCGTCTAAGCGGCGCTAAGCTGGAACAAAGCGAGGCCTTTGTTCCCCGGAGGGAGAGAACTTGGCAGCGCTAAGGACGCGGGGTTCAACAGCGTCGACGGGACCGACTTGGCCACGACCCAAAGCGCGACGCTCATAATCTTTGACGTCTTCATAACAGGTCGCTCTCGCCGGAAACAATGAAGGGTGCCGGACGGCTGTCGCCTGCCTTGCCTCCTGCAGGACCGCATGCTGTGAAAGAAGAGGTTAGTGCGTGTGTACGTGGACTTGTCACCTCGCCCCCCCCCCCCCCCTCCTACTCCCGCCCCCCTTGCTCCCATATAGATGTGTATACGTGTGCACAAGCTTCGCGCCCTCCCTGTTGAATAGAGCGAAATGGCTGTTTACTGACACAGCCAGGCTCAGATTAAGCGCTGGCACAAGTCCCAACTGACGAAAGAGATTGCGGAGGCGTCGTCTTACTCGTGTTTCTTTATTATCGTTGCATTTCTATGTCTTCGTTCATAGAGAGATGTCGAGAAAAAAACACAACCTCTCGAAGGGGGAGGGGGGTGCGGTTAAGTATGTGTTGTTGGTTTTAAGCGGCGAGTGCTTTTGTCACACCTCGCACCCTTATTTATCCCTCACTGACACGGTACGAGATGCGTGCTCATTCAACCTTCATTCTCTTTTAGGTCGTGCGTGTGTTTGCGGGTGTGTCAGCTTCTAACACAGATGTGGCGGAGTAAGGAAATATGGAAATCGTGAGCAGCCTTTACGAATGGCAGACTGGGTATGCAAAGAGGAGACGCAGTTTGAGATGTCCGCGAGGTAAGGACTACAGGATGGAAAATATTATAATAAAGCGTAATTTCCTCCAACCTCCAAGTGGACGAAACAAGTATAGGTACATGCATAACGCTCTGGGGTGCATGTGTCCCCGTAAAGGCGCTATGCGTGTTCTTGCCACCTCCTGTTTACTTATGTTCTCTATTTAATTATCCGTTAATGATCACGGCAGACATCACCGGTGACTGGGGGGACAGTATTTACAATAGGAGAGGCGTTGAATTAGAGTTCGTACTTTGGTTTAAGTTACGGAGTCCAGGAACACATTACAATAGACGAAGTGTTTATAAATGAAGGCGGGGCAACTTTTATTGCGATAGCAATTATATGGACACTCTCGGCTGATCATTCCCGTTGCGGCCACTGTCGCCGTCATGCCCCGGATATTTATATGTATGTATGTATGTATGTATGTATGTATGTATGTATGTATGTATGTATGTATGTATGTATATATATATATATATATATATATATATATATATATATATATATATATATATATATATATATATATATATATATATATATATATATATATATATATATATATATATATATATATATATATATATATATAAAAAGGCACATAGAAAAATAAATCAGAAGAAAAAATTCCGAGGCACCCGACCGGAGATTCCCGTTTGTCCTGTCTATACCTGCGCGTTCTTTTCGAGCGTCCTTCTTTGTGCTCCAGCGGCGCGCTACAAGTACCGAGCTGCTTGTGGTTCTTCGTGTGGCATTCCAGTTTCTTGCTATCGCATTCATTGCTTGGCCCTTGCGGCAAAACTGTGATTTTTTTAAAAATACTTCTTTTCAGCTGAAAGAGTTAACGCCAGTTGAATTTCTTCCCGAACCAGAGTCAAACATTCAAGAGCACTTGCGCCCCTTCCTTTCCTCATACTCCTCTTCACGGAGACGTCTGCGGCGCGGGTCACTCCACCGCAGTGCTCCCATACGATGGCACTTACGTTTACGTGTCAGCGAGTAGCTAATTGCTTTTGCGAGAACAGAGAGCGCCGCGTAAGCTCTTTCCGCTGATTAACCTGAAATAGATTGTGCTTATGAGAGGAGCGTCAGCTTCCGCGGTTCAGACGCGACGGCCTAATGTAGGCGCATTGATCCCGTCCAGTGATTTTCACCATCGTGTGCATCGTTCACCATCGTGTTTACGTATGCACGTCATTGCAGTACGACCCCCCCCCCCCCCCTTTCCCTCTCTACTTCTCCCTACCCTGCCGCTAACTAGTCTCGCCTAATTTGTGCTTAGTCAAAGCACGCTGCCCGGTTACGCGTCCAGCACGCTTCCCCGTCAGACGCGCGTGTCGAACGCACTTGCCCAAAGCCCCCGCTGGCGCGTGAAAGCATGAAAGAGCACGAAATCGAGCCAAAGAAGGATGCAAAACAACAACAACTAAGAAAACAAGAAAAATACTGCCGCGCGCAGCAAAGGAGCAAGCGGCCGTGTATCATACCATCGCTTTTCCCCATAAATTTACGCGTCTCGGCTAAGCGCGCAGCACCGACGTTGCTTCATATCGTATATCGCTGCAGAAAAAGATCATGGGAAGCTAACATTTCCCTAGACTTCCGTCCATGTTCCCCTCTCTTTGCTTACCCTTCAGTATAATAAAGGGGGGGAAAAAGTTAAGGCACTACGGTTGGATATCCACTCATGTTCCATAACTTGCTTTTTCCGTAGATAAATAGCGATATCGAGCAGACGGCGGGTAGAGGAAATAGTTTGTCGTTATATCCGTGTCTATAAATAGAGTTCTCGATGCTTCAGCCCACTGGTAAGCAAGGAAAGAGGCGATAGCCAGAATCAAACATGAGTGGGAGCACGCTCACAGGTCTGACATGTACAGTGAGCGATAAAATGTGCTTCAGTGAAGCGCGTGCTCTTTAAGGTTAGTTAAATTACTTTGCGTCGTGTGCCCAGCGGATATATGGGATTGTAATGCTGAGCACGTATCCTAGGCACAGAGTACGTTTATGTATGCAAGAGTGCGTGTGTGCGTACACTTATCCGTGGGCCAAGTATTGACAGAAAAACCATCATCATGCAAAGGAAATTTACAGATGAATAAAAATCTGCCGCAACGCATACGCCAGGCGTCACTAAGTCATGATAGGCAACTTACGGTCATCATTGAAAAGAAGTGTACAAAAATTACATTACGCGTGCAGCTCAAGCTTGGAGATTAACAAGGCGTCGCCCGTATACAACTACTGCAAAGAGTGTTAGATCACACTGATTGATGAATGAATCAAGGGCTCAATCAATTGTTCGATGAATCCATCAATCATCTTATAGCCTCGCTTAGAAATAAGAAAAGTCATGTTTTATTTGGGGCTACCAAGAAAATATAAGCGAAACGTGTTCGTTCTACCATGGTCCTTCAATACTTTTTCCGGTCATGAAACTCCCGCGTCACTCAATGGGAGAGCTTCATATACCACCCGCACATTCCGTGCCGCGGCGCTGGCGTAGCTAGTAGGGGGGACCGGGGGACGAGGAAGCCGACTCGGCCGGCTGCTCTGCTGGCCGCCATTAGCGGACTGTTGGCGCGGAGTGGTAATGGTCGTGCTGATCGCCCCCCCTTTTTTGCTTTTCGGGGTCGCATCGTGTTGACAGCGATGCCCAACACCTACTGCGTGCCGGGCTGTCACTCTGGATACAAGGGCACCGTCGAAAAAGTTTCCCTGTTCGGTTTACCAGCCAACGC
Source organism: Rhipicephalus appendiculatus (assembly GCA_030522465.1). Lineage (NCBI taxonomy): Eukaryota > Metazoa > Arthropoda > Arachnida > Ixodida > Ixodidae > Rhipicephalus > Rhipicephalus appendiculatus. The sequence continues at coordinate 4,776,121 of JALIZH010032971.1, forward strand.
AGAACAACGCGACAGGTGGAAACGTGTGATCCCGCGACAGGAGACTGCCGGATTTTCGTTCGACCAAGGTCTTTCAATACTTTTTTCGTATTGAAGGACCATAATTCGACTCAAAGTACGCTCGCGTGTGTGAAAAACATTTAGACGCCAGTGACATTGTACGTGCGGACGTGTGCACAGTGAACGGAGACATCGCTTCGCTGCCCCGAGAACGACCGAGACTGGTGGAAGACGCCGTACCAAGGATTTTTGAAGCTTTGCCTTCTTACCTCTCCAAACCAAAACAGCGTTCGCGTGCAACGAAGGGCCCGCCTCTAAAAAGGCCGCGAGAGCTTTCTCCGGATTGTGATGCGACAGTCGCGAATGCAGACGTCTCCAGTGCAGCCGACGAAGAAATCGATGGTAAGTCTGGCACAAAGAGAGCCAACTGCATTGACTCAAATCAAGACAAGAGGATTTTTGCAAGTGCCATCGGAGAAATTATTGCGGCCCTTGCAAATTGTGGAAGAACATGTGGGAATGTGCACCGTGGACAAAATAGCCTGTGCCAGTGTTTACATGAACATTGTTGAGAACATCCTGCTGGACGACCGCACTTCTTCGGCCAGTGGTGGCTGTGGAACACATTTCGTGAGCACTACGGCAGAAGTTGTGCATTTTTTTTTTAAAGTGCCGTCGGCATTTTTTTACGCGTGAGCAAAACAAACTGTTTCGTGCTGGCGGACGTCGTTTATCCTGCCCGGCCAAAGGAGGGAGGAAAGCAGGGGCATAAATTTTTTCAGTGATTTTTGTTGTGTCGTTCACTCCATCTTCCAACTTTCATCCACAGTTTATGAAACGCAGATTTGAATAAACTCTATGTGCCTGTGCTCAAACTCGGCTGCGTTATCAAATCTGCATGCACAAAATCAAAAGCTGTCACTTCGAAATAGCGCGTAGTGCCTATATCTAGCAGCTCACAACAGTTTCATCTCATTTTTTAATCTTTAAAATCAAGGGTGCAAATTATGACATCAAAGAAAAAAAAAAGGAACACAACTTGAGCATCCCTCTCTGTCTTGTGGTGTCTCATTCTGAGCTTTTAATTTTTCAGCTATGTTTCACTAACGATATCCCTCAAGAGGTACTGCAAGGCTATTAATGTCAAGTCACCCTGATATACAGATTTGTTTATTGGCACGCGAACTTCTGTTGGCTGCTTCGTTATGCCCTATAGAATAAAGTGACAATTATTCCGAAAATGAACGTTACGTGCAGCCAGAGCACGGCTGCTCCGCAATCTCTAGCGCAAAATATGTTAACCTTTCAGTCATCTAGAACCAGTCACAGTGTTCGGTTTAAGCCCGAAAGCGACTATGCAGGAATCGAGAAATTTAGGAACGCTACGAATGCGCGTCACTTTACAGACGGACTCAGTTAAAACATTGCCAGCAATCGAGGACTTGGGCAATTTGACAACGCGCATCATGGGCCACTTTGACAATACTAATAGCTGCTATGATTTGTTAGCGAGAACACGGCGAAGGAAAATATCTGAAGAAGTGTATTTGATGGGAAACGCTTCCGCGAACGCGCTACAGCCCTGCCAAGCGCGGCCAATCGATGCCCTCCTGCTTACGGTGGCGCCTCTGGTGGCCACTTTTGTCCCTATATGAAACTTTCGCGGGAGTTTCATGACCAGAAAAAAAGTATTGAAGGACCATGGTTCTACGAACACTAAAGAGAGATAGAGAGAGAAAAGCAACGGAAAGGCAGGGAGGTTAACCAGGTTGCACCCGGTTTGCTACCCTACACGGTGGAAGGGGGAAAGGGGAGACAAAGAATAGAGAAGGGAAGAAGGAAAGAGGGGACAAGTACTAATACGCTTGCACGCATAGCAGCGTGCGCGGCGCATGTCCCGGAAGGTCATAAAACTGCGAATTGTCACATAGTACGGGCGAATTTGACTGTCGTAGACGAAGTAGGCTGCAGTCCATAAGGCTTGCAAGGACTGGCTCCAAGGATATCCAGAACTTGCAGTGCGCTTCGAGCTGATGGGTTTGTGAATCCGGTGAGAAGTGTGCGCATTGTGCTGATCAATGACCTCAACACGGCGATGACACGTAGGTCTTCGTCGCGGAGATTATTAGGACAGTCTTGTGTCGTCCCTTTGTGGATGCGCAGTCGTGGTAAGGACGGCCACTCGACACCCGCCGCCGCTTTCATCCCCTCCGCGTCTTTTTGGCTGTCCGAACGTAACGCGTTGGCTGGTGGTGGTGGTGGCGGCGGCAGTGGTGGTAACTGTCGGGAAAGAGAAGCCTGGTGGTCCGCTGGATTATGACATCGTAGTGAGGGTCCAGTTTGGGCAGCGGCATTCCTAGGCCTCCGTCGGTGACGGTAACGTCGTTGTCGCTTTCTGACAATATCAGCGGCTTCTTTGTGTGTTCAGCCATCCCTTACCATCTGTTTTAGTACCCTCCATTCTTTCTTCACTGACGGACAGTCTCCTGATGAAGCTTCATGTGATCCGTGGCAGTTGGGACACTTCAGGGTAGTTGCTCGGCAGAATTCAGCATTGTGGTGCTCTGCACAACGGGGGGCAAACCACCACGTTCCTGCAAACTCCGCTCACATGGCCCATTTTCTGACACTTGTGGCATTGTAGTGGTTTAGGTGTAAACGGACGAACCACGTGTCGAAAGTGTCCTACCTTCACGTGGGATGGCAAAGTGTCGCCTCTGAAGATAATCTTCACGCAGCGCGACTTTCCCAAGCGGGATACTTGGACGATGTTGGTGTGGTCACTCGCTGCATTGATCAGCATCGGAAGGTCGGCACAAGGAATGGTGGTGTCAACATCGTATATTACACCAACCACCATGTCATTTGTTCAATGGAATATGAGCTTTTACCTTGATACCATCGAGGTCTGGGATGCAGGTCAGATTTAGCAGAGATGGCTGGTGTACAACGTCGACAGCCAAGACATTATTGCGGGGATGTACGAACACTAAATTAAATTTTCTTAAACACTTCGTAGCGCAGGGAAAAACAGACACAAAGAAACGACACCAGACAACATACGAGCGCTCGTATGTTGTCTGGTGTCGTTTCTTTGTGTCTGTTTTTCCCTGCGCTACGAAGTGTTTAAGATGATCAACCAACAGGCCCAATTCACCACAATACTAAATTAAAGCTGTTCCAAGTACGATAGCTGGAGAGAAGTTCCGAATCTGGGTAATAGGTCAGTAACGTAGATGCTCAACTCTTGTAAGGAAGCGCAACCTAAAAAAAAAATAAATAAATAAAACGCCAGGCCTGCATGGAACACGCAGCATAGTAACAACGAACGCTGGAGGGGCTGCCTTTCTGGAACCCGCTGTAAACTCTCTTAGGGAAATTGCAGTTGCAAGTACAGTTGCAAGATACCCACTACACGACAAACCATTATTATTTTGCGAAGTAAGGTAGTACCCATATGTCATTATTCAACGTTCCGCGGAAAAGCGAGGTACCCACTACGCGTCTGTAAGGCATTATGTGCCCTTTGTTGAAGCTGTGGCTGACGACGATGAAGAATTATGGCTGAGCTCAATGTAATAAGCGGGAAGCTTTAAACCACCCACTCGTTACGCGATTCGCACTGTGTGACGCCTGTTAATTATTTTACTCTTCATCGCGCTATGTTACATCTGTTAACGTGATTTCTTGCCCGACATGACGTCTGTATAGGGTCTTTTTTCGAAAGTGTTTCAAACTCCGCCATGGCTCTGTGGTGGAATATTCCATTGTCACGCAGGAGGCCTGGGTTCCCAGCTGATACCGGATATTTCTTTTTCACTGTACTCATGTGATAGTACTCACAGACGCCGGTGGTGGCGGACAACTACGCCGCCAAAATCGGATGTTGTTGGGATCTTATAACAGCTAGCAGTGTGAAGACCTTCGCAATCATTGCTTAGCGCATTGTAACCAACGATGGCCACAAATTTCCGGTCTTTCTTCTTCAACCTATTGAACTAATCGAGCCACCTCACAAAAAAGAAAGAAAGAGAAAAAGTGCGCGCGCGCACACACACACACACGCACACACGCACGCACGCACGCACGCACGCACGCACGCACGCGCGCGCGCACACACACACACACACACACACACACACACACACACACACACACACACACACACACACACGCGCGCGCACACACACACACACACACACATATTTCAAACAAGCCACAATGTCACACAAGTGAAAGCGCTAAAAGGAGGTAGAAGCAAAGAGCGGATGGCCGGGCCACTCAACAGGTTGGCGCCCTGTGCGCAGTACTCAGTGCAGCCTTCGTACGTTCATCTCACGGGGCAGTTGACAGGGCGTGCAGCGGGGCACTCCGGGAGCTCTCCGCGTTCACCTTCGCACGTCAGCGTCCATTTCATCCGCGCGTCTTCTTTCGCTACATTTTCCTTTGATGACGTTCTTCATGTCAGCACTGTCTCCCGACCTCTTCCCTACCCCATCCCTTTCTTCACGCCTGGTGCTTCCAAGTGGCAGAGATCTATCTATCTATCTATCTATCTATCTATCTATCTATCTATCTATCTATCTATCTATCTATCTATCTATCTATCTATCTATCTATCTATCTATCTATCTATCTATCTATCTATCTATCTATCTATCTATCTATCTATCTATCTATCTATCTATCTATCTATCTATCTATCTATCTATCTATCTATCTATCTATCTATCTATCTATCTATCTATCTATCTATCTATCTATCTATCTATCTATCTATCTATCTATCTATCTATCTATCTATCTACAAAGGGGAATCGAGAGATGCAATGAACCTCTCAAACACTTTATTCGGTTTTCTACACCGCGATACCTTTCACGAAGCTTTTCGTTCGTAAGCGCTATTTTGTCATTGGCTCACTGCCTTCGCTAATGATATGTCCAGAATCAGGATCGGCTGACATATCAGCCAATCCCGATTCTAGTTATGTCATAGCACATATTATCTCTATTTGACAACAAACAGTGCTATCGCTAGATGTTTTGGTGAATACACACCGAGCTTCGCTGAAAATTACGTCGTGAATCTACAAGACCACGCGAATCTGATGTCGTTTTTTCTCTACTACGTCTTGCCTCCAAAGGTCTATCATCGCGTCGCAATGACCTTGAGCCGCCGGAGCGCGCGTGTGGCAGGCGTGACGTTCCGCCATGTTATCCGTTGCGGTAACACGTGACTATGTACATAGGCGAAGCGCCGACAGACTATCGCGTGCTCCTCTTCGTGACATATCCCACTATGCCCAGTGGCCGCACGTACGTCACCTGTCCCATTAGGTGATGTCACGAGTAACAGAAGCTGTCGATTGGGCGATGTGTGCTAGTAGGTGCGCGCGCTCACTATACTCTGTTTCAGAAGTTCCCTTCAGCACTGTGGAGGCTACAGGGCACATTAGCCAATAGGAAGGGTGATTAGCCCCTCCACATGTGTTCATCCGCGCCGCGTCGTCTGCTAGCATCCTCCTGCCGTCTGCGCGCACACTTTCAGCGAGCAGACGGCAGCGCCGAAAAAAAATAGAACATGGCTGCACGCATCAAGGCTGCTGCTCTCCGCCTCGAGTTTATCACGTCGTCGTCGTGCGCTCTGTGGCCCGTAAGTTCCAAACAGACGCTTGTATTTGCTTTAGATTTATGTCTTGGAGCTTCGGCAGTAATGTCTTCGTTACTACATTGCGCTATTTCCATGAACCGTGATCAAATTTTCGGCGCGTTAGGCTTAGCAGACGTGGTTAAAGCAATAGCTTATCTTGCCAATAACGACAGAGCGTACCTGATGCTTTGTCCTGCTCGTGAGGTGGCGCAATGCGATAGCTCATTACACCATTCATTTGTTGCTGTGAGCTTTTTGAGCGAGCGTCAAGGGCAAGTTCGGATCGAAGCGGGTGGTCGCGTCTGCATGGGCGCTGCCATGTTGATTTTTAACCACAGTTACCGACGGTTACTGATACAACAATTAAAGAAATACGACGTAAATGCGATGAAGAATAAACAAATTACTTATTGATGTGCAGAAACAGATGCTAAAGAAGGGCAAATGTCTCAACCTTGCCAACTGCAAGGCAATTATATCTGGATATATGTTTTCCTGCGCAAGCGTGTGGCTTGTTTACACCCCGTAGCTTTGGCAGTGCTGAACGGTAGTGGTGAAACAGAGTATAGGAAAGAGCGAAACGAGCAAGTGCCGCGTCTCGGTTATCAAACGCGTGCAAACTCCGGCAGCGTTCGCTTGCACAACTGCAACGCCACAACTAAATTTCAAACTCTGGGCGGTGTTTGTGAAACTAAGCCAAACGTAGCTTTCGCTCGTGATAACTAGGTTGACAAGAGTTAAACCTCAGCCATTTTTTTCTTCTTCTTTGTAACTTTCTGCAGCAAGCAGACGGGGAGAGAGAACAGTTTGAGGATAATTAGAGATATAATTCTACAACTTGATAAGGCATTCGACAACGACTAAGGGCTGAGAAAACGTGAGCCCCTTTGATGTTACCGATAACGAGCCGTGAGACGTAAGGGGATGCTTTATGCATGTTAGTACGCGTTGGCATTGTTTAGTTGTACAGATTTGCGTCAGAAAATTAAAAGATAAATATCAGATAAATATACTATTAAACCGATGCCGCGAGAACAACAGTGGAAGCAGTATCACAGCCGCAGAATCAAATGACATATCTCAAATCTGATGTATATGTGGCGCTATAGATTTATGATAACAGCGACTGGTAACGTTGCTTTGCTTACAAAACGCGTCCTCGTCATACGCCAACCCACGCGAGCTCTGTTTTCAAATAGCATAGTGGGCAGATAATTTCTACAGTTCTACAAGGCTGCCGCATTATGTAATCATATTTTTCTCTTTGTGGAGCCATGTGATACGCCTGGATCACGTTTTTATGGAAATTAGAGTTTATATAATCACTGTAGAAATAAAGCCTTATTTATCAGCCGCTCATAGTTATGATGCTTGTTTTGTACAAAAATGGTGTTGGATACCTTTCAAGTTGGAGCGGCTATTATAAAGGAGCTCTAGCTGTTCTTGCTCTGCCCTTCGTATCATTAGAATGACGATCAGGTTCCGAATTTGACACACGATGTCGACGTCAATTTCGCCTGCGAAGCAAATAGAAAAGCAATGCAAACGATGCATTTTTCGAATGTTCAATATTTTTTCGATGCCACGACTCAATGACGTTTCAGTTTACCTGCGATACACGCGGGTCAAATTTTCTTTTTCGTATTTTTTTTCTATTCCTGATAGCGCTGCCATTGTTAATCGCTTGTCGACAATGTGAGTCCACGTCCCGCGTCAGTATACATACAACGCGCCGGCTACAAACAACCATACTCAGCATGTACACTTCGTGATTTGCTTATTTCACCACTATAACATCCTTAATTTTAAACTATGGTGTTTTCCGTGCAAAGAAAAAAAATAAAACACAGTAAGTTTAATATAAAGGCACGCGGCAGTGATGTACTAAGAACAAGTTTTGGCAACCTGGTGTTCCTTAACGTGCTCATACATTTATGAATTATAGCGCTCGCTCCCATCGAAATGCTGGCCGCCGCGGCCGGTATCGAACCCGCGATCTTTGGGTCAGCAGCCGAGCACCGTAACTATACAGTTCCACTGAGGCGGCGGCTAAAACGATTATACACAATCAGTATACTTAGTAATTTGGCTGTTCCATGGTTAGTACATCCTTAATCTTTTTTAATGTTCTGGTGCTATCCAGCTAGTGTTCTTTAATGTGCACCTAAATTTATGCACTTTGAAGCTCGCTTTCATCGAAATTCGGGCCACCCTGGCGAGGAATTGAACCCGCGCCCAAGCGCCTATAGCAGGACGACGTTATAGCCGCTAAGCGGCCACGATGCGGCGTGCTTTTGCCTCCTCAACGCAGCATACCAGCGCAGCGTCGATAGTTAAACAAGACCGCAGTTAAGAGGGAAAGTGATCTAGGTTTCGCGTAGTTTCGATATGCAGAAATTAATCCCTTCCATAACAGCGTCCAAACTTTGCCGCATAGGAGTTGGGAGTCAGGTGCGCTGCCCCGCCAAGGCCCACAGCTTCTGTTCGGTACACTTCGCATCGGAGTCCGCGACTGAGTCACGGAGAGAAACAGCTGGAGAAGAATGCGACGCCTTGGCCTTTCCCTTATGACGTCGTAACACGCGTCGGCGTGCAAGCTTTTTCCCCACTCCTCAACCACGCCGGCTTTGGTACGCGCGTACTTTTCTCGGGACCCCACGGGTGCGTTTGTGGAGCTCACGCGCGTTTGGAACGCACGCACAGCGTGATACTCGCGTCGCCCTTATCCCGTGGAGCGAGCCGCTATAAAACACTTGCACGCCAGGCGAGCACCGTCAGCTCGCGCGGCATTTGCGGCTGTTGCAGAGACACTCCGCAACGATCCGTCGAAGACGCGCGGCTCGTCTAAACAGGTTTCTCGCTGCCTCAACGAACGTTCGGATTTTCGTTCGAAGAAGAAGTGTCGGCGCCAACCGACGAGGTATAAATTTTCGCCGCGCGAGGAAGGGAGGGAGAGAAGATGCCTTTCATGCGACGAGCGAACGAGTCCATGCAGGCGAGGCACGTAGACGCCATAAAGAACCCCGCAGTGGCGAAATTCCTGGCGGGCACGATTCCTTTCTGGGCGAGCACGAATCGGCCGTGTTTTGTCAAAACAATTCTACGCCGTTTCCGTTCGGTCACTTTTGAACGGGCCAGGTTCAGGGTCGGTTTGTTCTTTAGCGTACACGCGTGAGTCGACTCGGTTACAGGCTGCCTCGCGCTGTAAACAAGAAATAACCTCATTTGAATCAATTTACAACTGGCAGCAATGTCCTATTCGAGAGTTCTTTCGGTGATTTCTTTGTCGGAATGGCTGTTTATTAGGGTTGCGAGTGAAATAATGCCTTGTAATCATAGGTCGGCAAATTCATGAGTCGACTCACTCAGGCTCAGATCGAGCCGTGAGTCTGAGTCTGAGTGAGTCCGGGGAGTAATATTTTGGTGAGTTTGAGTCCGAGTGAGTCCGGTTGAGAAAAACTTTTAATGAGTCTGAGTCCGAGTGAGTCCGGTTGAGGAAAACTTTTGGTGAGTCTGAGTCCGAGTGAGCCCCAAGCTCAAAATGTATTTCTTGAGTGAGCCTGAGTGAGCTCTGCACTTTTTTGCCGATCTACGGTTCTAATTACACAACTTAGCTTTACTATCAGTCTTACGTAGGTTCACGTTTATACTCATGCCGACTCACGCATACTTCAAAGCACCACGGTCATACGCCAGCTCAATATTTATTGATCAGAGGCGTGAGTTACGGAGTAGGGGGGAATGCCGTAACCCCCCCCCCCCCCCGCCCCACCCCTGAAAACTCTTTCCCGGGAATTTTTGATAAAAATATTTCATGTGAGCTATCTCTTTAAAAAAAAAAAAGTCCTTACTGGATTGCAACCACTTATAAGGTACGAGATGAAAAGGCGCCAAGTACAGCACCAATTACGCGAGATATTGGTGTTAAACAGCATTTACACCAAGTTCGAAGAAGCCAATTGTACGCTAATGGACTCATGAGTCGGCTCACTCAGACTCACTCAGACTCAGATGGAGCCGTGTGTCTGAGTCTGAGCGAATCCGGCCGGGAAAAATTGTCGTGAGTCTGAGTCCGAGTGAGTCCGGCTGGGAAAAATTTTAGCGAATCTGAGTCCGAGTGAGTCCGGTTGAGGAAAAGTCTGGTGAATATGAGTCCGAGTGAGTCCCAAGGGCAAAACATATTTCAATGAGTGAGCCTGAGTGAGCTCCACATGTTTTGCCGACCTATGCTTGTAATACTGAATTTTATGCCTTGGAACTACCAAGCCGACGACACCAATATGATATCGAGAACTTTTACTTTATTCTGACCTGTACGCGCAGAACTGTATCCTATTATTGGTGCTTTCGTCTAAGCAACATTAAGAGGTATTCTTGCTTTGTGCAACGTCATATTTTAAAAATAAAGAAGCATGTTTACAGCAAATAATGTCGATCCCGGCCGCGGCGGTCGCATTTCGATGGAGGCGAAATGGTAGAGGCCCGTGTACTGTGCGATGTCAGTGCACGTTAAAGAACACCAGATGGTCAAAATTTCCGGAGCCCTCCACTACGGCGTCTCTCATAATCATATGGTGGTTTTGGGACGTTAAACCCCAGATATTATTATATTACAGCAAATAATGAAAGAATAAACAGCACCTCATGCACTTCAGAGGATAGTGACTTCGGATTTTGTCTGGCGAGCAAACAAGAAATGTCTGAATGGCTGGTTTTTTGTTTGTTTGTTTGTTTGTTTTTTTGTTTTTGTTTCATTTTCTGCAATTTTTCGAGTAAATCCCAAGTTTCGTTACTGCAATGTAGGCCCATAGCCAGATAGACCGACCGCAGGAAAATACACTTCTGATTGGAGTCCAAGCCCGCACTGCGCGAGTACGACGACTCCCATAAGCGAAGTGCGCAATACGGCTTCCAGTAAGAACCTTCCCCGCCGCAGCCCCTATACTGTAACCACGTGGCTAAGTTACTTTTTGAGACAATCTGTATCCTTCCGCGGCTCTCGCTTGAGACCCGTTTTGCAAGCACCGTAGGCTTCCATCCCGCCTACAAGCAATCTGCAACGCAATCTTCCAACTCTGATTGGTCAACGTAATGGATTCGGGCAAAACCGACTGGAACGACGGGCTGTTTAGACGCATCGTTTAAGCGTGGCCATTTATCTATGACACGTCAGTGAATTGGGCTGGAAACCCTCTTGAGTGTGCGCATATACTGCAACGCGAAATCTCGCTAAAAGACAGTCCCGAGATCGGAAATCTCACATTACCCAACGCGGGAGCAATCCCGAACGCTCATCGGCGTTATTGTCCTTCTATCCGCCTCTCCGTTGCCGCAACCGCGCCGTCATCTATGTACTCCTCTTCGCCACGGCAACTGTATACAATTCGCAGCGCCCCGTCCGGTACTGACTATTTCCTAGTGTTTTGAGAAGGGATCGAAAGCTCGCATTGCGTAAAGATGCAGCGTACGCAGAGATGTGCGTAGAAACAAGCAAGAGGAAGCCAGGCGCGTGCTAGATGTCACTGTATGTATAAGTGAGCCTATAGCGTTGGCAAATATACTCGTACGTAGGCGATAGCGGTGCGTGGGGGGCGACGCGTGTGTATGTGTATATATACTGTACACAAACGGATGAGCGGTCGCGTAAGGAGAGTCATCGTCCGCGACGGTGGGAACCGCGGATTGCAAATCCCCCCCGGGGTAAATCTCCGCTGCGACCGGTCATTAGGTACGCGAGGAGCTCGCATTCGCGGCGCGCAGTTTTTTTCTGCACGCGCATCTTTAAATAAACGCGCGTTGCACGCGAAGCGTGTTTCTTCCACAAATGAGAACCAACCCTCGGGGATACCACCGCTGGTGCCGCTGGGCTCGCGAAGCTTAAATGCCTCCCCTTCGCCCTCTTTCCTGGGGTTCGTTATGAGTTGCAAGGGTGCCCGAGCCTCTTCTGTATATTCGCGATGAGGGACTTAGGCCTAGGCCTGAGGACGAAGACAAGATTGAAGGAAGGGGAAGCGAAAGGAATCACGAGGCCTGCTTGATTTACATGAACTTCTTAGAGGCCAAGCTGAGTGCGGACCCTTGCCCAGCTCAACTTGCTTCGCTTAGCGTTCGCGGAGAGAAATGAGGCAGCTATAGCGTAGTACCGAGGAAATGAGCGGGCAGCGAGTAGCAAGCGATGTCTTCAATTGGGGAGTCTCGCCTAACTATCCCTCGTTTTCTCGTGGCTCCCCTCTAGCTCTAAGAAGCGCATTGGCAATTAGAGGAACGTGGATAAAGTGCAGCCGTGCAAGCCTTGGTTCCTCGGCCGTGCAGCCGTGATGACGCTGGCGTGTCTGAAGACATATGCTCTCATGTTGTGAGCCACGGTGGACCAGTGGCTACGGTGCTCGGCTGCTGACCCGAAGGTCGCGGGTTCGATCCCGGCCGCGGCGGTCGCATTTCGGTGGAGGCAAAATGGCAGAGGCCCGTGTACTGTGCGATGTCAGTGCACGTTAAAGAACACCAGATGGTCGAAATTTGCGGAACCCTCCACTACGGCGTCCCTCATAATGAAATCGTGGTTTTGGGACGTAAAACCCCACATATTATTATATGCTCTCATGCCCTCTTTCTCTCTCTCAACCGCTGAAGCACTTGACGCAGTTTCAGAGTCAGCAATCACGTCCTAGTAGACAAGCGCAAATCAATCCAATCAATAACACGTCATTAAAGAATGAACCACAGGTAAGAAATGTGGCTCATTCAAAAGCCAAGGAAAGCGTGCCAAGACCGTTGCACGTCACGCGGTTCACTTACAAAGAAAGAAAGAAAGAAAGAAAGAAAGAAAGAAAGAAAGAAAGAAAGAAAGAAAGAAAGAAAGAAAGAAAGAAAGAAAGAAAGAAAGAAAGAAAGAAAGTTTAACTTGTCATGCGTCTTGTTGGCTATACCCTTCAGAAGAGAAAAGGGATGAAGGACTCAAACGAGAGGAAATCCATAAGGTAATGTACACGTGCCCACGCAGTCCATAAAATAAAGGAGAGTTCCTGAGTTAAGGCATACTGCAGAACGACTCTCATTTTGCTTTCCCGCGCCAGCAATGTGCACGGCCTTAATTGGTTCATAGATTTTCGATTCCAAAAGTGATCTTGAGTCAACTATAGGTTTAATGCTGAAACGTCTTTTTTCGTTATTTCTTTTTCATGGTCGGTGTCCTTCTTTTTTTACTTTAGTTAGGTCTAATGTTGTGTCGGTCGCTGAAAGTGTAACGGGAGTAGACACAGAGGAAGTCAACATGTTTCTATTCCGCAGTATAGCTTCCGAAGAATTCGATGCTCCATGTTAACACTTGTCCGGAAGCCTTCCTGGTACGATGTCAACTGAAACGTCGTGACATCCATTCTTTTTTTTTTTTTGTTTAGCATGTATATGGGTCGGATATTCTCGAGAGTGGTGCAGTCCTTAAAAGTTGAATTACAGATTCTTATGAATATTGCGTCTTACATACAATTGTATATTATCAGAATGTTCGATGATGCTACAAAAGTGCAACAGAAAGACAGCGGAAATTCTACAGCGGCGATTGGGATGGATACTAACTAGAAAAATGGACTCTTGCGAGTTCAAAATAAGTGCAAGACAGACTTTAGACTTCGTTAACTTTAACACGTCGGTTTTGACTTAATTGCCACAAATACCGCCATATAAAGCAAGTTATAAATATGAATTTTATGTGAGGCATACCCTAGCGTACCTGGATATATTTCAAGTGTTTTAACTTGAAGAAAATCCCCGTAATATTTAAGAATATAGCCTTCGGACCGATTCGCACGCAGCGATCTGCTTGCTCATGAACTTCGCGTCTTTTCGAGGCTTGTGCTTTTACATATCCTAAATGAATTCATTCCCAAAGATCGCCAAAGATCATCCGGCCACAGTGCACATTACTCTGGAGGCGCTTAGAGCGCATATTAGGCACCTTGCTCGTGCCCCTGCCCACCACCTCGCTTCACTTCCAGAAGACCGACCGAGTGCCTCCTTTTGTAAGAGAATACTGGCTTATCGTGACTTCCTTCCAACAGACCACACACCTCCGGAACGCATCCTGACACCCCCCTTGGTGTTTGGGCCGACCAAAACTGCGCTTGACAGTGCCAGGGATCCGCAAGAAGGCGGAGCTCTCGTCGCCAGCTCTGAAGCAGTTGACTCTGCTCATGCTGCACGAAGTATACAAAGACCATATTAAACTTTACACGGACGGCTCAACAACTGTTGGAGGATCTGCAGGAGCTGTGATCTTCCCAGCAAAGGCCGAAAGCATCCAGTTTCGAACGTCACACAAGACGACATCGACAACCGCGGAGCTCGCGGCACTCCGCAGCGCACTCCGCAGGATCGACAGAGAAGTTCAACTAAAGTGCACTATTTTTACCGATTCGAAACCAGCTTTGCAGTGCCTTCGAACTGCTCTACGTCGTGGGCCTCAAGACCAATTGGTGCTGGAAATACGACAGCTATACCATCAGCTAATAGACAAGGGGCACGACGTAACTCTTCAGTGGTTACCAGGTCACTGCGGCATCACTGGTAATGAGCATGCCGACGACGCAGCTAAGAATGCTCATGAAAACGGCGAGATGGAACCTATTCCACTATCAAGAAGCGACGCAGCAGCAAAGATTAATATGCTCGCGCATGATGTCGCAAGGTCTATGTGGAACACGCCCGGTTTTCTCCACACCCGTCTTCACAGCCTGGATCCATGTCTACGACTTGAAATTCCATTTGGCCTACCCCGATCTGAGACGACCGTTCTCTGCCGCATGTGGCTTGGGGTGTCGTTTACGAACGCCTTTGCTTACCGCATCGGATGGGCAGACAGTGCTGCATGTGAACATTGCGGCACTGATGAAACCATTGCACACGTTTTATGTCAGTGCCCTCAGTACAGCTCTCAGAGACAGTCCCTCGCAGCAGTGTTTGCGCGACTCGACGACGAACCTCTTTCTGAGAAGTCGATATGGAAATGCCGGGGAGATCGAGCTTCACGCCTGAAAGCGACGAAGGCGCTGTTGAAGTTCCTGCGAGCTACCCGCCTCGTTGAACGCTTGTGACACTCCTGTGTTTGTGTGTCTGTGTTTCTGCTTCCCTCCCTCTCTCATTCCTCTCTTCCTTACTTTTCTGTCTCCCCTTACCCCTTCCCCAGTGCAGGGTAGCCAACCAGATATTTGATTTCCGGTTAACCTCCCTGTCTTTCCGCATCCCATCTCTCTCTCTCTCTCTCTCTCCCAGGAGTTGTCTTCGCAGAAACGTTGCAAGGGCACGCTATAGCACATAGTAGAGACACGTCATGCACGAGATGCTCCATGCAAGAAATAAGTTCGTTGTTTTTTGAATGCTTGTACTAACGAGAGAGGAACAGCCGAGTACGCACGCAATTGTACTTCACGTTTAAAAGGAAATCGAAACTATGTGATGGTTCACGTTACGCGCGCTATGATGGTAGGGCCGAATGGCCATTAATGGTAAGGCTAACACGAGATTCTGTTCGAAAAAGATAAGTTCAAGGAGAAAAACGGGCTTGGTGCGGTCGCGTGGACTCCACGTGCCCGAATGTTACGTCAGCGCAAGAAGCAAATAATAATAATAATAATAATAATAATAATAATAATAATAATAATAATAATAATAATAATAATAATAATAATAATAATAATAATAATAATAATAATAGTAATAATAATAATAATAATAATAATAATAATAATAATAATGAACGCTTAGAGACATGGACCCTACGTGCTCTATGTTAGACACCTCTAAGGGATAAGGAGTAGCCGGCGCCCTGTTTGTGCGTCAACATCTCCTTACATCGAGTGAGTAAAAAAAAATAATAATAATAAAGACAGATAGAAAAAGAGAGAAATCAGTAAGCGCACATACAAGGCGGTGAAATGGGGTGGTCCCTTTTAGACGTCACTATAGATCTGTTAATCAAGCATTCGCAGATACGGCCTACTACGGGCGTTGCTGTGTGTGCGGGTGTGTGCGTGCATGTAGGTGTTTTTATGTTTATGTGTGTGTGTTTCTACTTTCACCAAAATCCCCTCGCCGAAACATGAGGCCTCGTCAACAAAAGGCAGACTGGCATGATTCAGTTGTCGCTTGTCTCCCGCAGCGGCCTCTCGCGAAAGTCTTCCCACGCAAAATAGCGAAGCCGACATTGGAGTTGTTTAGAGAGGCGTTGTTTTTTGTTTGTTTTTTTCGCCGCCAAGGCCTGCTGACGCGTCATGCTCCAATATTCGATCCGTCGTTGTTGTTCTTTTCTGTTTCATGCTTTCATGTAGCAGTGTGGGAAGCGAAGCCTTTTCGGCACGACGGGCCGCCGAATGCACGAGGTACAATTTTACGGCGTTGCTGAAAAGTCCGAAGTTGCACGATTATCAAAACGCAGAGAAACGCATTTCAGTTTTATGTGGAGACTGCGTGCTGGTTAAGTTGTTGGTATAAAACCCAAATGAGACAAAAATAAGTTCATGGGAAGATGGAGGCTTGCAGTGATTGTCAATCTTTGAACTTGGAGTGTCACTGTGTAGCCTCGAGATCTTGGATGAAACCAGTCTTTCAAGATCATTCGCGCTGCCAGCTCCACCGCACTGATAATGCTTTACTGACGCGAGATTAGGTTCAACAAAGTTTGCTTGTTCAAGTTCGGGAAGCTGTGCAGTGGGTTGTGAGAAAAGCGTGCTCCTAAACCTCAATACATATGCGTTTCTTTTCAGTTTCTTTTTTTTTCTTTTTTTTTTTTTACATTTCGACACCATCGGGTGCTGGGATATCAAACCCGCAATGCGTTTCAGCAGCACAAGGTCATGCCAACTCAGCCAGCCGCAACAGTGCGTCCATGCAGCACGCTGTATTCAACAGTAGTTCCTCATTATTAAGAACTACCAAAAAAATTCCCCATCTCCCGCTAAAGGGAACCATGTGTGGATGCGAAGCAGCGGGGAGATAATTAGCTTGAGCGGGAGGAACGTCGCCGCTCTCATTTCCCGGCAGCGGTCCGGGCGCTCATCGCGGCGCTGCACAAGGAGAGAGAATGAGGCGCGCGCGCTCCGTCATTTCCATACCGCGGAACTACCGTGGCGCCCCCCAGCGGAGTATGCAGCTGTCACACCACCTGTCGTGCGCGCCTCTCCGTAGAGTATTCCTAGAGGAAAGGACGGGGGGGGACCGTAGGAGAGGAGAGAGAGGGGGGAGGAGACGTGCATGCGCTGTGGGGGTGTGAGACGCGGGAGCCGCTCCGTAGAGTAGAGGATTCCTAGAGGAGAGAGGGGGGAGAGGACGCGCATGCGCTGTGGGGATGTGGGACGCCGGAGCCGCTCCGTAGAGTTGAGGATTCTTAAAGGAGAGAGGGGGGAGAGGACGCGCACGCGCTGTGGGGATGTGGGACGCGGGCGCCGCTCCGTAGAGCAGATGATTTCCTAGAGTAGAGGAAGGGGATGAGCGTAGGAGAGCATAGGGGAGGGGACGCGCTGTGGGGGGGTGTGGGACGCGGGGGGCCGCTCCGTAGAGTAGAGGATTCCTAGAGGAGAGAAAGGGGGGGTGAGCGTAGGAGAGAGAGGGGGGAGGAGACGCGCATGCGCTGTGGTGGTGTGGGACGCGGGAAGGAGGGACGGACTAAGCCCCCTCCAAACACATGCAAGCAAGATTAAGGAATGGGGTCAACCTGGGCGAAAGACACCACCTGCCTAGCCGTTGCTGAGCAGCCTCTCTGTGCTCTCGGCCACGACTCAAGGAATGGTGTCAACCTGGGCGACAGACACCACCTGCCTAGCCATTGCTAAGCAGCCTCTCTGTGCTCTCGGCCATGACTCTGATGACTGTGGTAGGGTTGACGGCCTTCATATTACTACAGTGTTCTGGTTCACATAATGGGTGCTTCCCTACTTCATGAAAGTGGCCGGACGCGGGACGCGGGAGGGAAGGACATAGCTCCGAGCATAAGATGCTTCGCATCTAAAAAACTTCCCCATCTCCCGCTAAAGGGAACCACTTGTGGATGCGAAGCAACGGGGAGAGCGGGAGAAACGTCGCCGCTCCCGTTTCGCGGCAGCGGCCCGGGCGCTCATCGCGGCGTTGCACAGGAGAATGAGGCGCGCGCGCTCCGTCATTTTCATACCGCGGAACTACCGTGGCGCCCCCCAGCGGAGTATGCAGCTGTCGCACCACCTGTCGTGCGTGCGCGCCGCTCCGTAGAGTAGAGGATGTAGGAGAGGAGAGAGAGGGGACGCGCATGCCGCTCCGTGGAGTAGAGGATTCCTAGAGGAGAGATAGGTGGGGAGCGTAGGAGAGGAGAGAGAGGGGGTGTGGTACGCGGGAAGGAGGCACGGACAAAGCCCCCCGCAAGCACACGCAAGCAAGATCAAGGAATGGAGTCAATGGGACGCGGGCGCCGCTCCGTAGAGTAGAGGATTCCTAGAGGAGAGAAAGGTGGGGAGCGTAGGAGATAGGGTGTGGGACACAGGATGGAGGGATGGACAAAGCCCCCCGCAAGCACATGCAAGCAAGATCAAGGAATCGAGTCAATGTGGGTGACAGACACCACCGGTAGAGTGCGTTATCCTTTGCTTGCACCCACCACCTGCCCAGTCATTGCTAAGCAGCCACTCTGTGCTCTCTGCCATGATTCTCATGAATGTGATGGCGGTTGACGACCTTATTGTACTACAGTATCTCGTTCGCATAGTGGCTGCTTCCCTACTTCATGAAAGTGACCGGACGCGGGACGCCGGACGGGGGGACGCGGGAGGGACGGACACAGCCCCGAGCATAAGATGCTTCGCATCTGAAAACAGCTGCAGATCTGTCAGGAGAGAGAGAGAGAGAGAGCCCACACATTTCCTCATAGCGTTCTTGGGCAACTCTGGGTTTATATGTAGGCAACTTATGTTTCACATATGAAAACGCCCTGAAAGAACCAGCGATGGCGCGAGTGGGCCCGTGCTAAACTTGCCTAAAGCTGCGCAACTACAGTTATCAGTGCCACCAACTTGTGAGGCTGAGCTCATGAACCGCGGGAATCTGTACAGTGCACTGTCAGTCCATCCTAAAAATGGCCCGTCGCTTCGACGGCGTTGTACGCAACTGATCCCGGCGGCAGTGGCGGCTCGCCCTTTCTAGACGCCGCGCGCGATGACGCCATACCGGCCGACGGTTGTTTACAATCGAAGATTCCACTTTTATCACCGCTGTGCAACGGCACAACCCCTTTGACAATGAAAGGCCGCGCTATCTGGCACGCCTCTCTGCTTTAAGCCGTCGCCGAGGAGCCGTATAGTTGTGTGTGTGCGTTCTCATCTGACGCCGCGTTGGGAATGAGAAGAGCTCGTCCTTCTCGTGCCGCCAGTTGTCCTTGCTTTCCGAGTGAAGCCTGACTCACTCAGCTGTGCAGCCGTGACTCTACACGGCTCAGAGAGTGCGGCGCCCCGAGCAGCCACTCCCATGAGGCAGATGTGGATGTATACACTCGGCCGTTTGCTTCGTCTCGACTGAGTTAAGGCGCTCGCGGGAATGTTACCGGCACTTCTCAACAGCCTTGCGTATACGCGCGTCGAAGGCCGTTCATTGGATATGATTGATAAGTTAATTAATTAATTAATATTGAAGCTATTCATCAATTAAACATTAATGGTGAACCTTGTATTCTCCAACAGGCTGTCAACTCTTCACCAGTCTGGATCGCTCCGAATTACTTATTTGAATATTAACAACAACTCCGACACTATAACTTCCGCCCGAACGTGTTTCACATCGCGTGCCTGTCGCTTCGACTAGAATTTTAAAGGTCCTCTTTTAAGCTAGCCCGCTACACGATCCAGCAGGTAAAATTTTACATCATGTATGCAAAAATCAATCTCACTACTCTGCAAAAAAAGTCAGCACAAATGCAGCAACCGATCGCAGTGGGGGTGGGGTATAGTATGGCCCCATCCATCCTGCCGATGACGCGAGTTGCATAGAAAAACGATAAGCTATAGGCCTCTTCTCCCGATTTTTCTCTTTTCCTTAGTCGTAAGTCTATCGGTTCTATATAGAAGGCGCTTTTCCTCATCGGCAGCTGCTGTCACTTGGTAGGGTGCGTTAACGGCGGCAGCTGCGCGGTCTTTGCGAAGCCCGGCGCACTGCGCGTATACTGAGCTTTTCGACGACGGGCCTTTCTAAAACAGAAGTCCATGGCGAGAAGGGGGGGAGGGCAAGCTGGCGGAGTGAAGTTTATTTTTCTTATCCGGCTGTGAAGTACCTTATGGCTTCTACGTGCTCTGCATATAACGCTGAGAGATGGGCTGAGATGGGTGTGTGTATTTATATCGAACGTCTTTCGCATCCTGTCTGCGCCAGACGCGTGGTGCGCACATGCGCGGGCTACATTCAAAGCGTTTACTGTGTGCCCTAACACGGGAACATCTTGAGAATGTGTGTGTGAGTGCCGAAAGACGGTGCAATTTCTTTTTTTTTTTTCTTCACGACGTGGCACGCCGAGTGACACGA
Source organism: Rhipicephalus appendiculatus (assembly GCA_030522465.1). Taxonomy (NCBI): domain Eukaryota; kingdom Metazoa; phylum Arthropoda; class Arachnida; order Ixodida; family Ixodidae; genus Rhipicephalus; species Rhipicephalus appendiculatus. Next base: position 4,796,297 of record JALIZH010032971.1, read on the forward strand.
ACACGGGAGACTACAGGGCCCACTGTGTATTCATGCAGAGGCGCATTTATGATGGCATACCTATATATACAGCTAGGCCACAAGAGGAACGCGTATATGATACACAAGTGCCTTCCAGAAATGAGTCTTCGTCAGATTATAGACCAGAATTTTCAGCGCTTGTTGGCGGAAGGGCCATCTCTTTGCAGTAAGCTGAGGGTCAGGGTTTCGCATTGGTTTTATCGGATGCTCGCCGTTGTAGTCTTCGCTAGCATCAGCAACATGTCACAAAACCCGATGTCCGTGTCCTGGCCGCGCATGTATGTGATAATCGGGGACAATATTTTTCATATGCACGCTCTAAACAAGTGTGTAAGCGTCAATTTAGTTTCTTGGGTTTTACGCCCCAATACCATGTTGATTATGAGGCGCGTCGTTGTGGAGGACTCCCGACCACCCTTTGTTCTTTAACGCGATCTGCCATCGCACAGTACACGGGCTATTCGTTGTGATAGAGGGAATGAAATCGCACACCATGACCATGGCAATTGTATGGCAGTGAGCCCGTTGCTGTTCGCTGCAGAGCAGAAGAAGCGCCTGCGCACGGCGTTTTAACATCGGTAATCCGACGGAAACTAACGTATTCGACTTGGCACCGAAGCCGCCGACACAACAAAGCATAGGGGCCACATGTAGATCCAACTTCGAAGAACCGCATCTCTTCAAGGCGGTGGCCCAGCCCCGTCTCACTTCCTCGGGTCTTGCGCAAGCACCCTATCCCACAGAGCATGCTGCATAAGCGACAGCCAGCCAGTCGCATCTGCGCTATAGCGCGCGTGTGTGGGAAAGACGATGCCGTCGGCTCACGCGACGAGGGAAAACCGTTGAAGAATGTGACAGACAAGGGGCCAACGCACGGAAACGTGCGCCGAGCGATCCTCCGCGAGACAGCTGCCCTCCAAGGCCCCGCGGCGGCGCACCGCGCGGCATGGCAGCAGCGTCCCGCTATACGGCAGCGAAACCCTTTGGTTCCCGCCGTCTCCGCCGTCGCGGCGCCCACGCGGTTGTGGCCTTGAACTCCGTCGTCTCGCCGTCGCGTAGTGGAAGTCGCGACGCATCAATGAACGTGCCAGAAGCCACGCTGCAGGGAGGAAAAGCGCGCGCGTGTGTGAGGAACTCTTATCATCCTAGGGCGTTTGTTGCTTTTGTCTCTCGCCTCTTACCTTTCTTTCGAGCGTCTCGCTTCTTCTAAAGAACAGTTTTCCCTGTGACACGGCGCTTCATCTTCATTCGGGGCGAGCGTGGGGCACCCCGGGGGAGCGCGTATGTTTGAGCACCAGGCTATCTCGTCGTGCAAAAAGCGAGTGCTAACAAGGCGTCTCGACATCGAAAAATTGGCTGTCTGAGGTGCGACCCCTACGAGCCGGTAATTGATTACGGAGGCTGGTATGTACGGTATAGCCGCGCGCGTAAGAAGAGCAGGAGCTTGTGTCGGCGCATAGATTATCCGAAAGAAATGAGTCGTGTCACGATACAGTGAAACCTCGGTGATACGAACACAGCTCATACGAATTTCGGGGTGATACGAATTTTTCTTAGGTCCCGGCCAAGGCCCATTGGCCTGCAATGTAATAGAGTACGGTTGTTGCGAAGCGATTTTCACCCCGTGACGTTTGATACGAACGTACGCCGCCCAAGTACGAAGAGGTGCTGTCCGGGCTGTCGCGGAAGACGCGCCAAGCACGTGCGAGCGCGGGAACACAAGCGCAGGCATGCGCACCGCACCGCCAAGTCGTCAGAATCACGGTGCAAGAAAAAAAAAGAAACTTTTCTTACGGTCAGAATAAACCTTCAGAGACGCGTCACGGCCTGCGAGATTGTGCGCGCGAATCTTTGAGGCTCTAATGTGTATCCGTGTGACTTCGCGTTCGGGTTACCGAAGACAGTGGCGGCATGCTTTTTTTTTTTTTTTCTAACACGTCGACGCGGGCTGCTGTCGTTGTACGTGCCTTCCTCGTGAATCAGACATCCTGTGAACGGTGGACGAGGACCGAAAGAAGGCGAGGACGGTCTTGGCGAAGGAGTCAGGCTTCACAATGCCAACACGCGCGTCTGTTAAGGTCGCACTTGTGGCACGGCCGTAAATCTCCCAAAAAACATCCCCAGAACCTACGCGATAACAACATCATAACGTAGGACCGTCGTTCTGAAATTTTGTGGCCTTGATCTATCGCGTCAAAACGCTTCTTTCGTTACTTTCGGTCGCAGTACTCGCTGTCATGCGAAACAAGCATACGAAAACTTGGAAGGGGCTGCTGCTGTCGCGGGTCACAATGCACCTTGTTCTTTAATTAAACATGCGCGTACGGGCCGTATATTTACGAGAGCTGGTATGATTACCGACATCTAAAAACTTGACTGACAATAATTCAGAGTTTTTCCTGACATTGCTGTGGCCCTGAAAAACAATAAATGAAAATGCACGCCAGCTTTCTTTTGTCGCATGCTAATTTTCCATGTTTTCTGGTGATACGAATTTCGGATGATACGAATATTTTTGGCGGTCCCGTGAGATTCGTATCACCGAGGTTTCACTGTATATATGGAAGGCACGTAGGCGCATAGAATAGAGCTTCACGAGTGAGAGAAGTCGCTAACGAGACATGGACGAAAGAGTGTCTGCTCGAGCCGGTTCGCTGAATGAGACGCCGTAATAAAATACATATCTTGTTTCAATCTAGCCGTCTATACAGCATCAAGTCATGTGATTCAACATCTGTCACGTGATACTGTAAATGCGAACTGTCTCTGAGCTGTACTACAGTGCGGAAAGAGAGAGATAGAGAGATCAACTATACTGAAGCGAAAGGCAAAGAATCAATCAGGTAAGCATCTGGCTCACTACCCTACATTTGAAATAGGGAAATTGAAAGGGAAAAAAAGGGCGAGAGAACTGGCGCCCTTAAAAAATTGCACTGCGTGCGCAGAGGTATTTGCGCCAGCGACAGAAGAGTACACATTCGCAGTAGTCTTGACACAGAAAATGTTCTCTTGTCCAGGTGTTTGAAGACAGAAGCGCTGGACGTCCTTTCAGGAAACACACAAAACTAGGGGAATTGTCCGAGGGGCTCGTTTTCTGTATTGTACACAACCAATGAGATGGACAGACAGTTTAGGCTAAGGAAAGCACAGGGGACACTATTAGTGGTTTCTTGACTGTACTGTAATGATTCTCACTTAAATTGAAAGAAATTGTAGTGAACGAAAAATCCCCCCTTTCCATAGGCTGGATCCGAACCCTCAACCTTCGAGTGACGCGTTCGGTGGTCTACCACTTGAGCAACAACGGAGCTACAACGTCCACTTTTTCGCAGCGTACTTGTGTGTGCTTAATACGAGTGTGAGGATCTCTTGTCATCCATGTGTATTTATTGCTTTGTAAAACTGCTGCTCCTATGGTTGCCTCGAATTCACAGGAGTCGCACGTAGAACCTACCAGCCGTTTCGAGGCGGTAAGAACAAACCCTCCGATAGATTTCTTCCCCACCGTAAGAGTGTCACTGCGGCGTAGATTTACAGTAGGAGAGGTTAGCTATTTGTTACCAGATGCGTCAGTTACGAAAACGGAGGGGGGTGCGGGGTTATCTTGTCCCCCCCCCCCTTCTTCACCCAGGCCGCATACCTTAGCAGCTTTAAATATCATCTGCAGTTGGTTCTATAGGCGTAGTACACGGCTGAAATTAACCCTGCGTAAATGCACTTAAATGCAGGCAAAACTAGTTCGGCTTCTAACACCCCTTCCCAAGGCATATGGGAAACCTAAGCCCCAGCTTGTAGCTTTAGCGGAAGGTCCAAGTTCACGAAGTCAGCAACTAGAGACATTCAGTGACCTACACAAAGCTTGTTTGTGCGAGCAAGCACACGAGGTTCGCTTGCAGTGCCTGTTTGCGGGTTTTTTTTATCAGACCACGAAGCTGGTCTTGTCAGCAAAGTCGTTAGCGACTATGCCACAGTGGCCCGGAAATAGGAGTAGCCTTTAGCTTGCAGTGAAGGATAACCCATGAGAGATGTTCTTTATTATTCTCATGCTTCTGATTGTGCTTCTGGTCCGTGGGAACTGCACGACGCAGCTAAATGGGCAGGAAGCTATGCATAGCACGACGAGACACTAAGCACCATCCCGCCTATTCTACATTGGACATAATGAATGAATGAATGAATGAATGAATGAATGAATGAATGAATGAATGAATGAATGAATGAATGAAAGGTGGGTCGCACTTGTCATTAATACCACTATTGAACAAGACTCCAGGATGTTAGCCATGGGTGAAATATCACGACACTTCACAGGGTCATCGCAGCATAATACAACCATTGGCCGAAATGATGGCAAACTACCGTACATCCTGAAAGCGCTACCGAAGTTCTTAGTAAGAAAACGATTTGAGTATCCGGCTTTAGTCCCAGAAAACGTTAGTATACTAGGCAGTTAGCGAGTCGGTACGCTGCTTCGCTTGTTGAGTATAGAATCTATATTTATTGATGCCACATCACATGCTTATTCCGTATCTTATCCGTTTACATAATGTGTCGTCCTTGATGTTTTTATTTCTTTCTTCAGCCTTTATCTTTCTCTTTTGTTTCTATATATGTGTGGAGAAGGGGGGGAGCATTTCGGTCGCCAGAACATCACAAAGCTTGTGAGCTTGTGTAATTTTTTTCCACTTTTTTTTCTTACTTTTTGTTCCACGCAAAATCATCAGCGCCGTGGCCGCGCCTGCGAATATATATACACACGCAGAAAAAAGCGAAGTAAGAAAAGGGAGCAGAGATCGTTAGGATGCGGAAGGCGCACACAGATGTTCTGGATCTGTAACAGCTATATCAGTCGCAAATGCTGGCTGCAACCAGGAAAAAGGCTGCGCGTTTTCTTTTCACGCTCATGTGAGTCCAGTCGCTGGCCCGCACACAGCCGGTCCACGCAGTTCGAGCGTGGGACAGGCCGCGGCCACAACCAGCCCGTGGCAGGCCGTGCGTCACGACTTATGCGTTTGGGTGTTGTAGGCAAGGCGCCCGCGCGAGCGCATGTGGCGCGGACGGGCCAGCCGACGAGGACCAAGTGGGCGCACGCCGCTTTCGTGAATGGACGTTGACCTCGGCGCGCGTTTCGCCCGTGCGTTTTACTATACGCGCTACTCGCACACACGCGCGCGTGGCCCCGTCACTTGTGGGTAGAGCACTGCACGGGCCGGCTTTTTCCGGCCCGGGCCCGGCCCGGCCCGAAAGCGGCATGCTCAGGCCCGCCCGAGCCCGGCCCGGTGTTTTTGAAATACGGCCCGTACCCGGCCCGGGCCCGAAAGGTTTGGGCCCGGCCCGACCCGGCCCGACCCGGCCCGGCCCGGCCCATTTCAAAAAATTATTTTTTGAGCATAAACGAGGCGCTGTCCAATCTTCGCTTATAGTGAAGATACCAGCCACGCACAAGATTGTTCCTGGACAGTGTTGTGAGAACTTATGACAATGTCACGATTTTCACTGGTACTGTGTTTACCATCGGTTAATTACGCCCGGAGCACTTTTGCGAAAGAATTGCAGAGGGATATATGAGGAGGCACAGCTGACTGTCCATGCACGCAGCGCTAACCACGCAATGTTATTATTGCATTTCAAAGAACGACTACAACGTACAGCGCCCACATTAAGTGGAAAAACAGCGGACATTTATAGTCGAGCTTACATTAATTGCTGACAAGCTGGGACTATTGAGTAAATAGAGCAGAACATATCCTGCAAACTTGGTTTATTGCGCAATGCAACGAGAGAGAGAAAAAAAACGTGCTCTAACTACTCCTGGGAGGGTTCGCCAGGCTGGGTCGCTTGTTCCGACTAAAGGAGGAAGAAAGTACACCTTTCTTGCATAACTTGTCACTCTCCTTAAACTCGACGTCGTCGAAAACAAATCGTGACGCAGGGGAGTCCAATAGTAAGGTCATATTACGGTTACCTAAAAATCTGTAGCAGGGCCAATTGAATATTTTTCTTAATTTCCTTACATAAAATTAAAACGAATAAATCCATCAGTCAATGAAACGAACTTTTATTTCTCCCAAATATATATAAGAGGATGGTGGAGAAAGAGCCGCATAAACTATAGCTTAACAAACCTGAAACGTGCAGCTCGCGAGCAAGTCGCACTTACAAGAACACATACGAATGCCTAGGTGCGTGTGCGTGTAGGCGCGGGATGCCTTCTAGCGCGGCCTTAGTAGAATATTCTTGATCTTTAACGAAGATACCCCGATTCCCCCTCAGACACCCGTAGGGTCCCGTACATTGACTAACTCGATATAACGAAACAAATTTCGAGATCCGTCCCGACTTAACAAACCTTTTTTTTTTTTGGAAAATGAGATAGAGAATTGATCATTCTTTGTCTATTTTTAGATAACGCCCCAAAAGTTATTGATTGCGAGCAAACGGCAACATCGCGGAACACCTTTGTCCAATTTAAACTGCGTGGCCATTGCTAACAAAACGCAAGTAAGCCAAGATCACCGACTTCTTTGCTGGGAAATAAATATGTTGTCACCTGTGGCCCTTATTGTTGAGGTAACAGAGAGAGAAGCAACTTTATTGAGAGAAACAATTTTATTTTAAGCTAACAATTTTTGTTGCTTCATACACCCTGGAGGTGGCGGTCGTTTCCTAAGGCCGCTATTTCATTTTTCCCGCTTTTACGCTACGCAAATATGATGCCATGGTAGCTTTCCGGATGCCGCTACACCATATAATCGAATGTACCGAATTAAGGAACCGCGAAATGCCGTCTTCGGTTTAACGAAGTTTTCGATTTAACGAAATAATTCGCGGCTCCCCTCAAATTCGTTCAATCGAGTTTTAACTGTATTTGTGTGTTGCAACAGAAAAGTCACTACAAAGCGCAAGATTAATACGAAAGCGCGCGTGGTAACGTACGGCACCTTAGCACTGCGTCTTACAAAAGAGGCGCTCGGTAAGACAGCTGGTAAAAGAAAGCAAAAATGCAAAAAGAAAGAAAAAAGTGTACAAGGCGCGAAACCAATACCCATTCACAGCAATTCAGTCGGACGTATTAAACCGAAATGAGGAAATTAGTGACCTGACGAAACACGACGACATTCTGTCTAAAACTTAAAATGAGTGTCCTGGACTTTCCTTTCGCACTGTACATCTGTGATAGTAAAGCTTTGTGACTGTAGTAGAGCGAAGAAAGCTTAAAAACTGCTAACTTACCTCAGAGTCAATTCCAGTTATGTCATCGACTGATGAAGTAGCCCTAGCAACTCATGCGGCTATGAAATCAAGCCCAGTTGAAGAGCCGGTGGTGCCGATGAACAGTGTAATCGACGTCAATAACGCTCGGTGACGCTGATGTTTTCTTAATGTAACGAGCAGTTCATTTACAGAATTGCAGAACTACACTCGGCACCGTGACTCTGGTTATCCACTTAGCCCCTTTTCAAATGTCGAGCCCAAGAGAGAGTGAGTTGATATTTCTGCAGGAATCACGTGACTCTCGTGAAGCGTGCGTCGATTGGCTTCCGTGATGAAGACGCTGCCGTGTGCGCCGTACAGTCGTCAGCAAGCTTAACACGAACGCTCAGCGGGGTGTCCTAAAACAGTTTGATTGACGCTAGCGCCGCGTAGCTTTGGGTTCTATTGCCGAGATATGTTACCCATACATGCCGACATACTATCCAAGCATACCGAGGTATTATCTCGGCAACAGCGCCAAGCACTTCGCGGCTGGCATCAGTCAAAGTAGTCCAGGTCACGCGTCGGAGCGTTCGTGTTAAGCTTGCTGACGACTGTACATATCACGCGTTCGGCGCCGTGGCTCGCCAACGGAGACGGGCGCCGTGGTGGCGCGGCGCCTACGCCTCCTCTCTCTGTCTATCATCGGTCTTTTAAAATTCGTTGCGTTGTTTGCGTGTCTCGTAGTTTTGTGTTCGACCGAACATGCGTATCTTCGTAGTCGCGTTGACCAGTCTACAGAGTCACGAAGGCGGAAGCAGGTGCGGCGGGCATGCGAGCGTAGCTGCATACTCGAAATGTTTCCCATGATACCGATGGGCACATCTTATATGCACTAATCTGGGCAGTGCACCGTTGCTTCACTCTTGCCGCAGTGCTGCTCAGCTATACCATTTCTTTTGATACACGGTACCCAAGTACGTGTTTCACTCAATATAATGGCGGGAACATATATGAGACAATATCCAGAAATTATATGTAACATACCGACGGAGGCAAAACGTCTTGTATTTGCAGCGTCTCAGATAGCCTGAATAGGTTCGGGACGCTAAATGCCCAAAAACAACAAAGCCAAACAGCATTACGCGCCATTGCTGACAGTGTATGAGAGTCGGGCCTGATACGGGCCTGACCCAGGCCCGGGCCCGGCCCGGGCCCGAAGCTCATGGGCCCGAGCCCGGCCCGGGCCCGATCCAACAATTACTTACCCGGCCCGACCCGGCCCGCGGGCCGGGCCGGGCCCAGGCTTTCAGGGCCGGCCCGGGCCCGTGCAGTGCTCTACTTGTGGGTGCCGTAAACAAAGGGCGCCCGCCCCCACACTTACTACGGGGCGTCGTGGGCTCAATTGGCTCCGGCGGCGGCGGCGCTGCGCCTCTCATTCTGCAACTGGGTCTATCTACGCTGCTCCCGTATACTGCCGAAGCCACAGGGGAGCCCCCCGTTGGCGAAGCAGTTCGTACGCCTCTTTCTACTACGGCGTGCGTGTACGCGGTAGTAGTTACTACGCTTAGTTACGCCGACGGTTCATTCACAGACGCCCTGCTGGCCTCTGGTGCCAGGATGACTGGGGGCTCGCTCTCGATTACCCGTTCTCTCCAGGCCCTGCCTATCTTCACTGAAGATCTGTCGCTCCCACGCGGTATTCACAATGCTGGGTGATCCCAGGTTCGGTACACATATGTATATATGCCCACCGCGTCCTTTTTTTTTTTCCCCGAGTGGCTCTCGGATGGCATAGCTGCTGCTGTGTTCTGTACTAAAGGCTATGGGCGAAACCGCAATAATTTGCAGTTTCGAGCGAAAATAGAAGTAGAGGATTTATTGAGCTTAAAGATATATGAAATATGGACTGTAAAAAAAAAAAAAAAAAAGAGAGAAAACTTCCCTGCGAAATAAGCCCTAGATGTCGCCGGCTGTAAACTCCGCCCATTGACGACGACCACCATTTTGTCATGGCGTGTGACGTCATATGCTGGATGAAGCGGAGCCGTCGCCTTCTATCAAGGTTTCAGCCGCTAAAAATCTGTTAATTCCGAAGCCAAGCTGAAGAATGGTGAAATAGCTCGATTTCACGAGCAGCTGACCACGGAACAAAATCGTTCGCCGGAATGCAGACGCTCGCACAGCAAGCTGCTTGTTACGTCACGGCTCGCGAATGCGACAGTGTTGCTCGTTTCTCAGAGCTCTCGTTTGTTTATAAAATTTTTCAATTATGGAGGAACTTCTCTACCAAACGCGCTAAGATTTCGCCAGCTTGTTTATGAGCGCACAAGGATTAACCCACATAACAAACATTATGACTGAAAATTCGGTGTCATGGCCCCTTTAAAGACGCTCAAGAAAACTGTAAGCGAGGAAAGACGTATATTCGAAGCACGTATATTCGAAACTTAGATTACGTATACTCGAACACTTACGTTTCAAAAACGGATACGATACAGTTCAATCTCGATTTAACGAAGAGATGACGGCGCCCAAATTATTTCGTTATATCGGGAACTGCGTAAAATCGAGAGAGGAATGTTTCAGCCCTTGGAAACGTAAAATTGTAACGTAGCCACACCCAGAACCTACCACGGCATTTTATTTACCACTAACACAACACTACGCTTGTGAGAAGTCCGCGAGGGCGGCCCTGACATGGAGGTCCCCATGTACAGACCATACAGACGAGGTAGAGGGTCGCGTGACCTTATGGCGATATGCAAAGACGAGGAAAACGAATGCAGTGGTTGTGCAAGCAGGTAGAAAAATAAATTCGCAAGGAGGCGATCAGTGCCATCTGTCGTATAAAACATTAAATAAGGAAAGCAACGACCATGTCCCTGTGAGAGATTTTACAGGGACAACAAACCACCACCGATGCTATAGCGCCATTTGGTACGTAAAAACATAGTTTCCTATAAATACACTAGACGGAACTCTAGCGCTAGTGTCTATGGGAGCTGCAACGCACGGCGCCTCAGCCAGCATGGGAGTGATGGGTTGTACACAAATTTGCCTAGTCTTGCCTAGTCTTCGTTCTTTTGGCTCCGTTTGGCTCCATGTGACCTGAATCCGCTTTGCCGCAATATGAAGTTCAGCAAAGGTTTAGCAGTTACGCTTCACCACCTTGACCTTTTAGGGTCACGAATTGAAATCGGCAAACGAAGTTCTCAACGGTCCATTCTTTTATCCGAAACAGAACCAAAACACAACAATAAACAAAGCGACAAATGCGTTCGAAGCCGCAAGCATGAAGACTAGGCAAATCTGTGTACTACCCATCATTCCCATGGAGGCTGAACCATCGCAGCGCCAGAGTCCCCTCTAGTGAATATTAGGAAACTCTATGCGTAAATGCACTTACTACTGTTGAGTCCGTTGTTCCACTCATGGGCGCGGCGTGCAGCTTCTTCAACATAAAACTACGTCCGCCACTAGGCCAGATCTGTGTTTTAACACGATAGCGTTACAGCCAGGGCTTAAAGTCAGGGGGGGACCCGGGGGGGGGGGGGGGGGGGGCGGGGGGGGGCCCGGCCTCCTCTCCATTTTTTAAGCAGGGGCTCGGGCCCCCCTTAGCTGGTCAACTGCAGCACAACAGCACCCATTCGACAAGCGCTGGAGTTGATTTTTTTTTTTTTTGGCAGCGGTGCCGTGTGTGCGGAAATTGTAACTCCTGCAATTTTATCAAAAATGACTTAATCGTGATTGTTTGGTTGATGTGGCATGGCCAAAACATGAAAACAGGTATCATCATACTGCTGCATGTGTTTCCTCGAGACACTGCACATGACAGAGCGATGAAAACAAGCGGCTCCCAGTTCAAATGAACGAGCTTTTTTGTGGTATTTTTATTTGTAGAACATTCATAAGCATTACTAATTCAATTCGAGAGACAGTTTGCTTCATTACAATATATATATATATATATATATATATATATATATATATATATAGTCTAGCTCTATGAGGGCCCCCCCCCCCTCCAATGAAGGGTGACTTTAAGCCCTGGTTACAGCCCACGCCCGTAGAAAAACCAGAATGTGTCATAATTAGAGAAAAAATCACTGCCTCTTTACTCATATTTTCCCCGAAAAATCTTCGTTAAATCGGGTTTACTGCCCAGGTAGCTTCGTTAATTTTGGTTGATGACGGCTTGAACCATGTGGGAATAAGCGTGCACAAGGGACGGGGCAGGGGGAGGGGGGGGGCTGTCTCCTCTAGTGACCTAAGAGGGGGGGGGGGGGGCAAAATCTGCTCCATACTTTGACTTAGTAGGGCGGGGAGAGGCGCTGCGATGACCCCCCCCCCCCCCCCCCTGCTCACGCCTATGCCTATGGGCACCGGCAGGATAATGGAGATTTCTTCGTTAGATCGGGAAATTCGTAAAATCGGGTTTCGTTAGATCGAGTTTTAACTGTATTCGAAAGACGTATTCGAAATAGAAGAAGATGCCCGGGTGAAATTCTATACAGTAGGACTCATCTCGATCAGCCCTTCCAAAACCTCAGCTCTGTATACACTAGTGATGTATTGCTGAAGAAACCTTTAAAAAAAAAAGAACAAAAAAGATTTGGCCAATATACCATTGGTTGTACTTGTACATCATTTTTCCGATTTTCCGTCATCATTCTCCCGAGTATAATTTGCACTCGCGTCGGTCTTTTTGCGACCAAACTAAAGCGCTCATGCACCGGTTGATGCGCTTTTCTTACATCTATTCAACCTGTCACCCATTATTCACGTTACAATGTATGCAGCACTGAATTATTAGTACCGCGTCAGAACACAGCGCATTAAGTCACTCCGGAGGTGATCGACTAAAACATTTTATGTAGAAAGAGATGGCACGTTGGACTTGTATCTGTATATGGCAAAAAGAGAAGCTGGAAATTCAATTCTAATTCTTTTTTCGCTTTCGCATTCCGTCAATGGCATGAGCGCGACGCCATCTGCGTTATCAATACAATGGGCTGATCCCGAGTACTGGCTGTCGAGGAAAAAAAATAACTTGAAAGAAATGCTTACGTTACACAGGTCCGGGGTCTACAAGCCTGACTTGGAAAGAATCCGAGACAGCACGTCAGGCAATTATAGGCCAGCCACAGCAGCCATATACACACATAGTAAACGCGTTACAGGAGCCTGAAAAGGGAAAACAAAGGATATTATTGCCAAACGCAATATCATTTAGGACTGCTAAAAAGATTGGAAAACAATAATAAGGTCCGTTATGCATTTGTCTATAAGACGATCTTTTTCTTCTCAGTCGAATGTACTGAAGTCATGACGTCATGATCACGTCACAAATTTTGGCAGCCTGCGTCGACATAGGGTGAAGTCATAACATGATGATGATTTTTGCATCGTTCATGTTGACACCAACGGTCACTTCCACGTTTGATGTGCCATCTGACGCTTTCGCCTTAATGACATCGCTTTTCGATGCATCGTAAGGGTAGGAACAGTGTTGTACGGAACGGCGTTCCAAGGAACGACGTTCCAGAAACTACTTCCTTTTGTGAGGAACGAAGGAACGCCAACGTTCCATTCAGGAACGGTGGAACCGTAACGGTAACTTGTTACTTTTACGAGGGAACGGCAGTGTGAACGGCGTTACTTCTGCAAACGTTCCACGGCATTGAACAGGTGCACGCACGCAACATCGCGCAGAACAGGGCGGATGGGCGACTGCGTGAGGCGCAAAGCTGTACCGCTCGGCTGTCCTGTTCTTCTCTCTTTCATGGTATTTATTCAACATATCTATGGCACTTGGAAGCAGCTCAATACAAACAGAGAATTCATACGCTCATTCTGTTCGTATCGAGACACAATGACGAACACATTGCAGCACTAAAGAATTCGCATTACACTCTAGAGCGAACACATCGAATAACGTCCTTTTCTAATTATACACTGGAACGTCGGTAAAGATACACACCTCACCAATGCAATATACCATTCTAGCTGACTTCTCATTTGATCGTATCTCTTAGCTGAGTGACCATCCTAATGACGTGGGCTGTTGAGAAAATTATTGGCTCTGCGTTTCTCTGCAACATGCGCGCACGCTAACAGAGCATAGCCTTCTATAATGTAGTATACTACAACAAGGGGGGGGGGGGGGAGAAGGTACGCGAGGGTGAGGCGGAGGGAAAGGAGGAGGGGAGAACTAGTATTGAGAGAGACAGAGATAGAGAAAGAAAGAGGTAGAAAGAAAGGGAGAAATAGAAATAAACGGGAAGAAGGAGAGAGAAAATAGAAGGCGAGAGAACTACAGTGCCAGAAACATAGAGAAAAAAAGAAATAAAAAAAAAGAGAAAGAGAAAAATAGAGAGAAAGAAAGAGATAAATAGATAGAAAGACAGAGAAAGAAATATAACGAAATATAACGAAATGTGTATCCTGGACATTATTTTCTACTCATACTGAAGCATTGAATCAGCACTCATTGAACGTCGAAGTATTGTTCCTTTCGGTGCAGTTTCCTGTGCAAGAAATTTATTATATTTTTGCTTGTGGGGAGATTTCTATTTGAATATCTTCTATTTGAAGACCGACGTGGAAAGCCCCACATGTGTTGGACTTGTAATAGACGAGCACAAAAATTGCTGTTAGACAGGTCTGTAGTATGACCGGTGGTCTCTAAAAAATTTTTTCTAGAAGCATGTAATTATATTTCTTTTATCTTTGTATAGCGTCCTGTCGGCGATGTCGAATTCGTATAATATATGTAGCCTGATGTGAGCTTTAAATTGTTCACTTTAGTAACTGTAACTGTAACGAGTTCCTTTCGCATTGAGAGAACTTGTAACGGGAACTCGTTCCAAGATTGGGAAGGAACGAGGAACGAGCTTTCGTTACTGTTTTAGAGGAACGTGTAAAACACTGGGTAGGAAACATACGTGCAGCGCGCGAGCGAAATAACATCCGTTGGTTTAAAGGAGTACTGACACGATTTTGGGGCACCCAAAAAGAGACATTTTTCGTTTTCGTGGTGTGCACCATATCGACGCTCTCCACACACCGAAGCCGGACAACACATATAAAATATTTTACTTTGACTTTAAAGTTTTCGTCGCCCAGCATCAGCAAGCCAGCCCCACCGCAATGGACACTATCACAAGTCAACACAGTTCACTGGGTTTGCGAAATCTGCGTCCTGCATGCAGCCCAAATCGCAGAAATCGCTGTCAGAGTCTCTGGACGACCATTCAATCGTCGTCGTGTACGTGAACCACGTGCGACTAACAGCAAACTGACAGCTGTTGCTAGTATGTCGCGAGTTGCAGTCTTCCCGTGACGTCGTCAGACTTGTGTTCACACGTCACTGTGAAGCAACCCCCTCGATAGCGAAACTGAAACTGCCCTTTTAAAGTAGGGGTAATAAAATTATGTTCAATGCATTCCCAAGCACTACGACACTCTTTTTAGGGTTCTCGACACCCGTGTTTTTACTCGGAGCTACAACCCCAAAACTACTTAAAATTCGTGTCAATATCCCCTTTACGTAACGAGGAGCGGTGACGAGCGTCGCACTTGCGGAAATCCCGCTTCCGGTTTGCCCGGAAGCAGTAATTCGAAGTGTACTGCGAGCGCGCTACACCGACCAGCACCGCATAACTCACTGTCGCGGGAAGTTTGGTATGTTTCTTCCGCGCAGCGGTTCGGTCGCGAGGCGTGCTTGTAGCAAAGTTCGAGCTTTGAAGAACTGGAGCTCGTTTTCAACAAAATATTGCAGATGGAACAGAATGTTCACCTCACGCTAACCCCTCGTCTGGAAACCGGATACATATATTCGCCCTCATCATTCACGAAGAAATTTATAGCTGTATACAGTGCAGCTAGAAGGTCAAGCAGCTCCGTTTTATATAAGTGGCTATTTATTAGAGGAGAGGAAAGAGAAGACGCTTCATTCTGTCTCCCTTATCGGGGACACGGCTAAGCGCTTTGCGGGGAGGGGAAGGGGGGCTTAAAGGGGATAGAGAGAGAGAGTGAGGACGAGAGGAGATAGGATAGTAGGAGAGGAGGTCATCCGCCCTGGCACGGGCAGGAGGCCGACGCATCCCGATTAAATATGATGGAGATTAGCGGGTCCCGCAAACTCCAGGAAAGCCCGCAGGGCTGGCAGTGGTGACCGCGCAGGGAAGAGATCGAATGTCCTCCACGGATGTCGCTGGAAGCCCAAGATGTTGGTAGCGGCTCACCAGTCTGCGTCGCTCGGAGGCTAACGCCGGGCAGGAGCAGATGATGTGCTCGAGTGTTTCGGCATCACTCCCATTTTCGAGTGCATTCATTAGCATGATAACAAGGCAGCCCTTTTGGTGATAGGCAGGCTGAGCAACCGCCCTCTCGATGCAATGGACCCTGGCAACTTCATCACTTTGCATTATGTGTCATATTTTGTGTGACAGTCGTAAAAATCAGGAGAGGACCGTTTGGGCATGTTGCGCAGTCCCGCCCGCTGCAGAGAATTCACTCCCTCTTCTTCTTTTCCCTCCATGGTCGTCGGCAGGGGGGGTGCAAAAGGGGCACTTGCCCCCCCTCAAGCCACACGAGCACTTGCCCCCCACGCAAGCTACAGCTGGAGTCACGGTGGATCATTCTTTAACGATTTTAGAATTTTACCTAAGGAGCACTTTTATTCTGTTTGACAAAGGCTTATACCTGCAAGGACGCGGCATCTGCATCGGCTCATGTATAGCGCCCGGTCCTGTGTAATATTTTCCTAGCTAGCGTTGATCGCCAACTTGCCGATGCTTTTAAACTACATCGCGTTGTTCATATTTTAAAGGTTTTAAATATGTGGATGACTTTTTAATAGTTTTTAACCGACTTGGTTCAGTGGAGTGTTACGGCGATGTTTTAAACATGTTTAGACTGCATGGAAAAAGGTGTTAATTTCACCCATGAACTACCCCTTCAGAACTCGTTACAGCTTTCTTTTTTTATTTAATGATGTTTACTTTCCATGTCAAGCTACACCAGCGCTCCGCTTCCCGCTCCCCCGCCCCCCACTGCGATGCAACTCGGGTTGGCATCCCCCCAAGACAAAATTCTACCGACGTCCATGCTTCCCTCCTCTCTCTCTAATCTTTCTATTCCTCTTCCCTAATTCCCCGTGTAGGGAAGGCCACCGGAAGCTTTTCTTGTTAACCTCTTCGCCTTCTTGCCTTTCTGTTTCCTTCCTCCTCACCACGTGTCACCGCCCTGCGTATTGCTTGAACTTGTTGAGTACTGTCGCCCTAAGTATAGTGTACTGGAATATACCAGTATATTCTAGTACACTATACCCTAAGTAGCTATCGCGGATGAAGGCGACGAAGGTACTTAAAATTCTTGAAAAGAACATGCTTTAACAGACTGTTATAAACCAACAGTGATGTGGGGACTGTGGTGGTGGTGGTTGTGGTTCGAAGAAGGAAAAGGCGCCTAATTTCTGCAGCCCGGTCGGGAGCACGGCGCAGCGCCTGGGACTGTGACTTCGTGTGTGTTCTTTCCCCCCTCTCTCTTTCCCTCTCTCGCTCTTTCTCTCTATTTCTTACTTTCAACCCCCCCCCCCCCCCTTCCTTTCCCCAGTGTTGGGTAGCATACAGTTATTTAGACTGGTTAGCATCCCTGTTTTCCCTCTAATCTCCGGCTCCTTTGTTGAGTACTCAGGAGTAATCGGCAAGTTCGCCCAACAAAAATAGTGACAATCCATTGCGTACGTCGCCAGTGTCGTGAGTCAAAAAGAATTTGCGGATCCAACGCAGATACATGAGACCCATGTGTCACGAAGTATGCAGTTTTGTTTATTTTCATCCTACTCAACGTATAATGCCTCGCAGTATTTTTACGCTTGTCTACATTACCACGAAGATCGCAACTTTATTCTTGTCTAGTTCCTACGTCAAATTATGCGTCAGCTTTTGTGCGACAGTCGTAAATATCGGAAGGGGCGACGTTTGGGCGTGTTGGTAGTTCATTGTACTTCATAAACCATCGCGCACTTAAAAACGCGGGATAAGAACACGGTACCAGATTCGTTAGTGCGCTATGGTTTCTGAAGTACACATATCCCACTCTGCAGGAAACGCGCGAGGTGGCGCATTCCAAATGGCTAAGCCAAAGACAAACAAGGTAACTGAAACAATCCGTTAAACGTAACGCACTATTCCAGTAACAAGTCGTTGCGCTTTAGAAATAGCCGTGAGTCAACATTATATCTTCAGGTACACAGGTGCGATGACTGTCACTTGTCGCGTTTGATGATGAATCTAAGGCGTCAGACCTACAAATTTGAATTATATGTGCAAAAGCGCTCGTGCACATTGCTCTGGGTATACGTCGAATCACTCCAGATGTTCAAGACTATCCATGTCGCCTCCACAGCGGCGTCCGTCACGTATTATAATACAGCAGGGGTCTCAAACACGCGGCTGCATGCGGCCCGCGAGCCCCTCGCTTGCGGCCCGCGGCCCGCTCATGATCGTCTTCGCGCCACATTTTTTTTCTATTCGCGAGCTACACAGGCATGACTGGTCTAAAGCATTGTTTTCGGGAGGCACCTCATGTGGTCAGCATGTTGAAACATAACTGTGCAACAAAAACGATATTTGCGAATCGGCGTCCAGATTTTAGTCATTTTGGAGTTGGTATCGATATGTTGTAGTCCTGGCATCAAATCTCCTTCAGAAATGACCCGTATATTAAAAAAATATGGGAAAGGTTTTCTTTCAACGGCAATTTGTACAAACTCCCCCCCCCCCCCCCCCCCCGCTCTACCTTCTTCCCTACCCCGGCCCTTGCGGAGCTAAATTGCGTGACTGCGGCCCGCTGCCTAAGATGAGTTTGAGACCCCTGCTGTACAGCATGGAAACGTGAAACTACAGAGTTTAACTAGCAATTACTCAAATGTAACGCGCGTTTTTTTCTTTTTTCTTTCAGATTTTTGCCACCTGAAGTCGAGCCTCCCGTTACAATCGAATACTGAAATTCAAGTTTTCTAAAAAGCTGCAATGATGCCCACAACTCTTTTATTTTTGTTTCCTTTCTTTTTCTTTTTTTTTCTTCTTCCTTGAAAGACACCCCTCGCGTTGCAATCGTGGTCGCTTTACAATGGAGTAAATACGGGTAATAGCTTAATCTTGCTCTTTGCCCCAGCATAAAGTATCCATCCGGACTCGAAATTGCTGATTTCCATTTCTTCATTCGTTTGTTTTTTCCTTCTGCATTTACACCACCGAGCGCTATTCTCCTACGTCGCTCGCACTGCTCTGGCAGCCTCTCCTGCGAAGACCACATCACTGCAATGCTTGGCGGCGCGCCGCGGCGCTGCGATGCAAGCGCCCACTCGCAGCCCTTTCTTTCTTGCTAAGCGTTTCTGTCAACAATCACTGACACAATTTGTACACTTCGCTCGAAGTATAACGTTAAATTATGTCGCGGCTTCTGTCGCGAGTCAAGTTTTTATAAATGCCGAGCTTGCATCAATGTACGCATCCCGAGAAAAAATTGCTCACAAAATTGCCGAGTGAGTCTGGTGAGCTGCGTGCACGACACAGCCGCCTGCACCACCATCACCACGCACGAGCAGCGGCGCGTCCGCAAAAAGAAAAGCTGGCGTCGAGCGTCGCGCGCGGGCATTCATCCGAGACAGGGCGCGAGCAGCGCAGCAACTGCCAACGGCGACGGCGCATGCCACTGACTGATGGAAAAGAACCACTTTCGCGCTCAAAAGATTTATTTCCTTTCCTTTATTTGCTCGTAACTTCAGTGCAAGTCACGGGCGGAACAACGAATACAGAAACAAAAAAAAATAATAATAATAAAATAAGAAACATGAACGAAGTCGTTTTGTGTGGCGAGTGGTAAGTATACCAGAGTCAGGGGGGTCTGCCGCGTCGCCCAGTTTAATAGAATAGCTGCATGCAAGCACGGCCGCCCCTAAAATGGCGTTTCGTGGCTGACTTCCTCCGCTCAAAACGAGGCGTCGGTTGGCGGGCGCGGACCTTACTGCAAATAAGCGAGGCAAGGACGTGGGAAGCTTCGTTGGAAGCAAGAAAAGTTAGGATGGTGGTGTCTGTGTGTGCGTGCGCGGAAAAAAAAAGGGGGGGGGGGGGGGTTAGGGGGAGTTGAAGGGGTGGTGGGGCATCGCGTGGCTACGTATACCCAAGACTGATGCGCTCCGGCTCTTCTTGTTTTACGCCCCCCCCCCCCCCTCCCCCTTTTCTGCTGCTTGCTTGTACACTTCTCGTGGCCCCCTGTTCTAGCAAGCAACGATGGAACACCACTTTCACTCGGTCGCCTCCTTTTTGAAGCGGCGTCGTCCGCTTCGCTTGCAGGCCGCCAGTGTGTAGTAGCAAGAAGGTCTCACGTGGCTGCTCGCGCCATGCGGCGGGTTGACACGCCGGGTTGCATTTTTCACCGCCCCGCCGCGACGAGCGGCGTCATTATTCAAGCCGCGTCGGCGCTGCGAGCTCCGTCACACGCGCGTGTAGCCTTTGTCGAGCCTTTTCTTGGCTGGTGCCCCACCTTCTTCTGTACACAGGCAGAGTGTATGAGCAGAGGCGCTGTCCCTATCGGCCGGCTGACAAGAGCCGCTATCGGTTTGTTTCGTCTGCTCCGGCGCCGGAGAACCGGAAAAAACGGTCGGAGGCCGGGTTGGGCGCGGAACCGGGAAAACGCGCCGTTCCCCTTTTTCTCACAGCCGGCGAGATGATGTATACACTTTGTTGCGAGAGGACTGTAGTATTTGCGCGGAACGTTCGTTCGAGAACTAGAGCACACACACTTGCCCGGTTTGTATGCGCAGCCATGAAGACGTCCGAAAGAGACAGTTGCGCGCGACGTCAGAGCAAGACTGCGCTAAAGGAAGCTCAAACTGGCGCGCCTATACTTCAAGGTGAACAACGGTGGATCAGTGGTATTACAGTTTAATATGTAGTGGTATGCTTTTTCTTTAAATCGAACCCTCGCGTGCCTCGCTGATTGTGACTTTTGTTGCTTCTGTGTTGCCGAGTAGTTCATGCAAGGCTATTACATGTTTGTATTTGTAAATATATGTGCATATTTGTTAATGGCCCCACTGCTATAGCCTTCGGCTAAGGGACCTGGCAGTTGTTGCACATGTTTTGCAGTTACTTAGTTGCGCAAATAAACTTGAAACTTGAAATGGTGATTTGGCTTATATGTCGCCCCAAATGTACTACGTCATGCAGGTGCGCTGGCGGCTGGCTTCGTTCTTTGCTGAATTACGCACAGTGGAACGAATCAACAGTAACTAAAAATATATTCCCAGTGCGGCAAATTTATGTACGTTGCTTTGTGAATACGGGCCTAAATTTGACAGTGCCGTGGGTGGGCATAAGTGGAGTGTACACAGGAGTGACGCAAGCCCACGCTCAAACACGGCCCGTGCAAACCACATTCCGCAGCGCCATCCAGCTGTGATTCAGGGAGCGTAAACCGACAAAAAGAAAAAAAAAAAAAGAAAGCAACGCAAAATCAAATCGTTCGATAAAAGCGCACGGGCGCAGAGTTACCTCGCATACCGGAATTTCGACGCTGAAAAACAACTCTCCGTGGCCGCGGGCTTCTGGTCGCGACCACCGGAGAGATAGACGCAGGACTCGACGAGGAGGTAGAAGAGAACGAGGAAGGAGAGCGATAGCGAAGGGAGGAGGAAGGCTGGGCGAAGAATTCGTAACGGCTGCTGCTGCTGGTGTACACGGACTACCTGAGAGCTGTGAAAAATGTGAGGAATGCGAGCGGAGCCGCCGGCGTCGGCGGGCACGGCTTTGACTCGCACGTCGCAGGTGCCGCTTGCGAGTTTCGCGCCGCAGATTTGTAGCGTCTAGTATGCGAAAGGAGAGGCGGAAATTTTAAAAGAAACGAAAGAAAAAGACTCGGAGGAAATCGCGCAATGCCTGGCGACCCTGAGTGCTCACAGCTGATGTCGCAGATATTTCGGGAAGAGCTTTTTCTTTTTCTTTCTTTGCGCAATGTCGTGCGCGGCTCCGCGGGGCCTTTTTGGTCCTCTCAAGATGCGTGAACATTTCGACATGGTTGAGCTTGGTACAAGAAAAAAAAAAAAAAAAACAGAATAATAGAGTTTTGAAATACGGCGCCAAGGCTGTTGGAGGAATGGAGCTAAGTGTCGCTCACTATGAACGCTTCGCACTTGAAGCTTCATTGCCAAGTTAAGCGTCTATCTGGTGTTATTGGCCCGAAGTCAAGCCCCATCCTCCAACAATATCGCCGGCCTCAGTGTAGGAGACGTGACTCACCTTTCCGTATGAACGGCAACGTAAGACGTATAAATAGAGGCTATACGTCAACCAGTGAAATAATGTTTAGAACAACTGATCCACGACTACAGTGTAACTTATCATGACTAAAAGACAGGGCGTGCAAACACGGACACACGAAAGAAGTCAAGACACCACAGACGCCTTACTAACAACCGTGGTGTCTTAACTTCTTTCTTGTTTCCGTGTTTGCACGCCCTGTCTTTTAGAATGAATGCTTACCAACTAGCTCAGCTCTCTGTTATTCTAACTTTTCCTGTTGTGGTTTGTTGAAAACAGCTCAGTCCGTACAACAGTGCCTGTACTGAGTGTATACAGTGATTTCAGCTTGCCGATGAACACGTGAAGTGTGTCTAGCAATGATTGAAGCACTATGATCATTGGTTTGTCTTCATCAAACAACTTGCCAGTAGGGAGCTCAGCGTTCGATGTTAAACATTGCGAAAAGGCTTCTTGCCGGCGAACGCAGACAACAAGGAAGGGGTATACAAGACACACGAAGCGCTTCCTACTTGTGTCCATAGGTCGGCGAACTCACTCATGAGTCGACTCGCTCGGACTCACTCAGACTCAGATGAAGCCGTGAGTCTGAGTCTGAGTGAGTCCGGGTGAGTGGTAATATTTTGGTGAGTCTGAGTCCGAGTGAGTCCGGCTGAAGAAAATTTTGGTGAGCGTGAGTCCGAGTGAGTCCGGCTCAGGAAAATTTTGGTGAGTCTGAGTCCGAGTGAGTCCAAAGCGCAAGATATACTTCTTGAGTGAGTCTGAGTGAGTTCCACTTTTTTTGCCGACCTATGGTCCTATACACTCATCTTCAGCATTACTATTAGCCTTACCTGGATTCACGTTCATACGTCCACTCACACCTATTCCGAAGGACTGTCGTTCATAAACCATTTCAATATTTATTGATGAGAGGCGCGAATTATGTAGGGGGGTTGCCTTGGCCTCCCCCTGCGCCAATGCCACTTTTTCCAAGGAAGTTCTTGATAAATATATCTTATGTTGTCATCTCTTTCAATAAAAATTACCTTACTAGTTTGCGAGCACTCCTAACTCGTATTCGAACTTACTATATCAAAAGGCGTCAAGAAGAGAGCACCGATTACGTGAGATATTTGTGATAAAGTGCATTGACACCATGGTCGAAAAACCTAATTCTAGGCTCACGGACTCATGAGTCGACTCACTCGGACTCACTCAGACTCAGATCAAGCCGCGAGTCTCAGTCATAGTGAGTCTGGGTGTGTAATATTTCGGTGAGTGTGAGTCCGAGTGAGTCCAGGCTCAGGAAAAGTTTGGTGAGTCTGCAGTCCGAGTGATTCCAAAGCGCAAGATATATTTCTTGAGTGAGTCTGAGTGAGTTCCACCTTTTTTTGCCCACCTATGCTTTTGTCCCACACCACCCTCTTTCACGGTCCGCTTCCTCCGACACAACATTTTCGCAAGGTTTTTAAATCTATAACACAACATATCAACGTTCGAATCTACTAGACGTCGGAAGACTTGCCCCCCCCCCCCCCCCCCTTTCAACGGGCACTTTTTCATCGCGAGGATGTTGTTCCGCAAGCATCTCAGCATTCTGATCTTCCGTATATAAAGCGAAACCAAAAAAAAAAAAAAAAAAAAAAAAAAAAAAAAAAAAAAAAAAAAAAAAAACGCGGGTTTATACGTGCGCGTACGATGTGCACACCGTTTTTCCGGCGGTTTCTCGTTACAGTCGCTGACAGAGATACCGACTCGCTTCATTCGTTAATGTCAGCGAGAAAAACGGGGTCAGAAGCTGCCGTAGCACGTAATCTCGTGACTCACTGACTTCTAATGAGGTGACGGAGTTGACGACTCTCGAGGGCTTTCTGTATCGTTTATTTATACCTATACATTCATTCGTTATTTTATGTATCGCTTCACTCTTATCCGGAGAAGGCCGACGACGTTCGAGTGTGAGGATTATAATTCCTCTTTTGCATGCCTAAGGGAGCACCGGAGGAGGCAGAGGAGGAGTGTGTGTAAGCTCTCTGACGCAAAACCTTGCCCCAGTTGCGCTTGCCGTTCGCTGAACGCGCAACGAATCTACCTGGCGGCCACAGTTGCAGTGCAGCGACTTGTGATCTCTCGGAACCTAGCCCACGCGTGAAAGGCACTGCGGAATGCCACCAAGCAATCGATAAAGGAGGCTATTAGCATCACAGTGTGGACTGCGGTGTACGCTGGTATAGAGCGCGTCCCGATTCGCAGAAATCTCAGCCTTATCTGAATCATGGCGAGAGGGGTCTTTAGAGAGTTCGCCTAACCATCCTTAACGTTTTTTGTCACATTCCTGGAAGCCCGCCCTTGGCGAGATCTAGTGTACTCGCTAATAATCGAGCGCCAGTGACGGACCGGAAAATATTTTTTGAAATGCGTAGACGCCTCTCTATGCAGAACAGGCAGCGACAGCGTTTCGGAAGCGACCTTAACGACGCCTTCAGCCTGTGCTTCCGCAATGCCGTTTAGTGAAACTTATCCACGCATTTTAGTTTGCATTTCATTTCACGACAATGAAAAACAATGACATGAGCGGTTGCGCCACGCTCGAGTAAAAAAACATGCGGGAGCTTTGCTGTTTATCTATTTATTGACTCTGATGGGTAGTTGCAGTGCCACCCATGCATCGGCTAGATAGAACTGATGTGCTCGAATGCGACCAGTCATGTGGATACCTAAAAACTGAGTCACCATGAAACGTATACAAGTGTAGCCGATCACCGCAAACGCTAATTGCAAGTGATAGTCATTTAGATTCACAAGTAACACCCTCCAATTCTTGTTCGCGTTAGGTTCGCACGCAGTCTGTTAAGTAAGCAGACTTATATTGAAGTATCACAGAGACAGCGGAAGCGGTAAAATAATTCCATAGCTTGTGTCGATGTATTGAGCTGCTTTCATTAATAGACAGTCGATCACAGGCTCTTCAAGCTGATATCAAGGTAAATTGATGCTTGACGACTGCTACCATTAATAATCGCTCCAGATATGCCGAATAATGATTCAAGGAAACACACATCTAAAGAAGCTCAATATATTAAGTTTTTGTGTAATGGCGAAGAGCGGCGAAGGGCTCGGGCGTTGGCTCGAAGGGGAGAAGGAAGACGAAGACGAGAAATAGAACAGCCGGCCCAACGTACGGGCATTGTATCTGTCTCTCTTCTTGACAATTAATGGCACAGCCTGACAGTTGGCATATACCTTTTTAAAAAATACAGTTGCTGGTGTTATACGCCAGTCAAGCATGCATACATGATGGAACGAAACACTTGGCTTGAACATGATCAAAAAAAGTGCGGGTGGTAAGTTTCGGCGTCATATTTAGGGCGCCCAAGCAGTTAAGCAGAAGTAATGTCTGGCGCGCGAGAGAAACGCAGGCAAAATGTAAGTATAATCAACACGTCTTATCACGCCGCTCCAATGGCGGGTTATTGGAGTGATGGTTAAAAAGCACTCTTCCATGGATACCGAGGTCACAGAGAACAACTTTCCGTATGTGGTATTTAAAGAATAAGCAGGCAAAGAATAAGCAGGCAAAGCCGCGTTAATCGGGCTTCATCATCGCTAAATAATGTCACTTGCTATCATGACAAAGCTTAGAGTTTGTCTTTTGTTGAAGAACTCCCGGAGCGCTCTGAGTGGAACGATTCAAACTCGGAGTAATTAATGGCATTTTCGCGCCGAGTGGTTACGCAATCGTGGCGAAACCAGGAAGTGCGGTGCACGACAGCTCTGCGCGAACGACGATAACTTCCGGGAATCCCGAAAATTATCCCCGAAATTAATTTCGCCATCGCAGCAGCTTAAACTTGTCTCATTCGTCACTCGGTGCAGCCCACGTTTACTCAGGCGTTGTCTATGAAGGTATAGCTCACGTGTATTCCCTGGATGTGTCTTTTTTTTTTTTTTCATTTTTCTTCTTGACGCTTGCATTCGTACGGCTGTTCGATCGCTCCCGGCTTCGCAGGTATACACTAGTGAAGCCGGCTTCTCACCTCTCACTGTTAAAAAGGAGTTTCAAAGTCGGTTACCGTCTGTTGTCGCGTGTTTCTTGATGGGACACCTCCTATGCTGTTTTTTTTTTTAGCCTTTGTAAGAAGCCTCACTATGACAAAGCTAAAAGGAAATGGAGAAGAAAGAGGAATACGTCAGGCGAAACAAAATCATGATGGTGCATCATGTGTAGAGCAAACAACATAAACAACAGCAACAACAAACTTAACAACAATGACGATGATGACGACAACAACAATAATAACAAGATCACGATGTTTCCAGAATGAGTTCAGTTTGTATTTAAGGACATTATAACTCATCTTTTCCAACAATCATTGCGGCAACACGAAGAAAACGGCGCTGAAAAGCAGGGACGAGAAAGTATAATCACAGTTGCCACAGTACGAACGTGTTGACTGCTAGCAATTGGTATTATTGTGCGTTCACAAGAAAAAAACAGTCTGTGCGTTAAGCGCGGATTCCTTCGATGCATTCATATCAACGAGCTGGCGTTCGAACTCTTCCAAATATATGACCTTGATGCAGCACGTAAGCAGGACACCTATTTGGGAGTTGGCAAGTTCAATGACCAACCGTACAGGGTGTGAAAACGGTGTTTCATGTTAGTCTTAGAGGAAGATTAAAAGTCGCCGCTCCTCGAATGAAAAGCAATAAGGAACTCGTGGACAGCATTCTCGGTGCCATGAAGCCCGTTCGCGAACTCTTCATCGTGCTGTAAATAAATGTTCGTTTGTCTTTCCGTCCTGGAACTTATCTAAACATGGCGAATGTGCAACGGGTGCACTCTTATTCGATAAGCGTCGACCTACGTTGGACGCGAATCCACTATACCTGCCTATATTTTTTGAAGACTGAGCTACACCGTCTCTGAAGCGCTTATCTGTGCGCTCAGCAGCCGTGGGCGCATTCTCACGGCTTCTCTCTCCTCTCTCTCTCGCATTGCGTGCGCCGGACAGGCGAAGGAAAAGTGGGCGATGAGATGGCCGACAGCGAACGAGGCTTAGAAAACATATGACGAGGACCTAGGTGCGGCACACCCGACTGCACTGAGCAACAACAACAACAGAAAAAAATAAACAGCAGAATCTCGGTGACGAGCAGTGCCGAGCTTTGAGACTGTGCGTGGGCACTGTTCGCGCGCTTGGTGAGAGCTATACGAAGGAGCAGCGCATTTCTCGGAGAGCGTTGGCCTAATATGACGTCTAATCGACCGCCCACGTGCACGGTCACCGAACGTCCGTTGCTGTCCCATTAGGAGAAGCAGCGACGGGAGAGATTTAAAATGCCCATGCACGCACCGCATTCGAGTGAACTTCCGACAAACCGTCCCAACTCTCGTAGGATAAATATAGCGGCCCCTCTCTGCAGGAACGCCGTTACTTCATCCCCGAGCTGCGGCATGCGAGGAGAGTCGAGTCCACTTAATCTGTCTTTTCTTTTTTCTTTCTCTTTTATTTCTTTCTTTCTTTCTTTTTGTCGACAATGCGTCGTCGTGCTTCTTAATGCCACGCTCGCCCATTCTTTAGGCACAGTCTCCTTGCCCTCCCTGATGGCTAATTAGCGTTCTTGCCTGCCTGGTTCCGCTGCATCTTGTACGACGACCACTGTCATGGGGTCCCTTGCCAGTGCTCGAAGGTGTCGTTGCGATAAGTATCGCAATCCGAGTCGCGGGGAAAATATGCCGGTCGAGCAAGCGTACACGTTCAGCTTACAGATGGCACATTCTTTATAAAATTGCGATAACGGTTATTCGACACCGTCTATTTTGTTGGTATAGGTTTGCTTGATTGCTCGTTTTCTTTGTTCCTTTCTTTCTTTATTTATTTCTTTCTCTTATCATGCGTGTGTCGCAAGGCTTTGGCGTTTATCAGATGATGTAGTTCTGTCTAGCGCCAGAGGAATTTATATATCGCACGCAGTTTCGCAACAAACAAGGCGCATGATACATATGCCCGGACAAACGCCTATCAAGGTTGCTCTGACAGAAAATGTGGCAGAGATGATTTTAACAGCAGCGCTGTTTATGCCGAGCATTGGTCCGTGACAAATGAACAGAAATGACCATCACTGTGTTGTTGTTGTTGCTGTTGTTTTCCTCCAGACATGGCTCATACCCAATGGAGGGGATTGACCGAGTAGTAGGTGAATTTTCTCGATACTTACTGCATTGTGTTATTCCTAGGTGCGCTAGTTAGTTAATTATTGATTAGCAGTTCCAATTGCCAGTAATGAAATATCTAATGCACGCAGAATTTAGCAAGAGATTCGTTTAGTCGCAGTGATATATTCCTGAACGGCAATTGCAACCTCCCTGTGACTGCACCCTAGAGTAGTGGCTCCAAAAGAAAGAACAGGTTCCGATAACTGCAGGCCCAGTTTTCGAAGAGGTGGTACTAGTATGCTTTTCCTGAATGTATTGTATACCGGCGACAAGGTACTAAAAAATGACCAATCGTTTGCTCCTGATTACAGAAAAGGCACATAGGGGAATTGGCTAGACTTGCTCTATGGAGGTAAAAATTGAGGGAGATAACTTGGCAACGAAATTTTGTGATGGCAACTTCCATCATCTGTGATTTAGACAGGTCGCTGCGCCAGGGAAATAAGTGTTTGTACTCCGGAGAAGAAGTCAGTGCAGGGTCTGATGAACTTTGCCTGATCGTAAGTGTCCGAAATCGCGCCACCGTGATGCGTGCTGTAAGTGGGAAAACAGGAATGATCGGCGCCGAAAGCGACGCTTTCGCAAGAGAATCAGCCATTTCGTTTACGAACAAACCTTTGTGCCCAGTTGCCCATATTAAATGAATGCATCGGAGATGGCAGGGAACTAAAAATTTAAAGAGTCTCAGTAAAGGCGTCCCACCGGATGTGGAAAGGGAAGAGAACACAGATAAGGAGTCAGTTATAATTGCTGCTACTGGAATCGAAGTACCTAACTTACGCAAAGCTAGCACTATTGCTATAAATTCCGCAAGAAAGATAGGAAGAAAATCAGGTAATCAAAATGACCAGTCAAGTGCAGGGCAAAATATTCCGATGCCAGATTTTTCATCCGATTGCGATGCGTCTTTTGCAATAACGACCTTCGTTGGCAGAGTACTTAGATTCTCCTGCAATAACCCATTTAAAATTCCGGAAGGTAATAGTTCGGCGTAATTTGGAAAGATGTCATGGTAAACAATTTCCGGGTAATTATGTTGCGTAGTTATAGGAAGCAAATCGCGAATTTGTACATTTAGTGGATCAAGTAATGATTGAACAAATATTATTTGCGGTTTTGTGAAATCTGGGCCAATGCCCGGAGAAAAATAAATCAGGATTAGAGATGAAAATTATTTTATCGCGGTTAGAGGGTGCTTCGTATAATCTTAAAAAAGTCTGCACCGTAAGAATGTTAAAGCGGCGTAATAGGGGTGGCATTCGCGCTTCTAGGTATAACACTGCATTTGCAGCGTACTTTGGAAGTCCTAAGCATAGCCGTAAAGCCTCTCTCTCCAACAGAACTAGCGGCCGAAGCTTGTAGGCTGGAGCACCAGAAAAAAGAACGCAGCGGAAACTCTACCACAGGTCGGACATACATTTTATATATCATCAAAAGGGTCTTCCTTCTCATCCCAGATCTACGGCTGCTCAATCTGCGCAAAACACCCATTGCGCGTGCTCCTTTTGTCGCGACGTGTTCTATGTGAGGGCGCCTGTTGAGATGTTCATTATAAATAACTCCAAGGTATTTTAAAGATTCTACTTGCGGGATATCTTGGAGCTTATAATTAATAGATATGTGCACAGGGTCTTGAACTAGAAAAATAAGAATAGCACTCTTATGAGTATTCAGTTTCATCTGCAGACCATCTAGCCAATTTTCGAGTTTGTTTAAGTATGCTTGCAAGATATTGTACAGACAATGAATGTCATTGGCCATAGCAAAGAAAGCAATGTCGTCGGCATAAACATAAGTTTTCACATCTGGCTGAACGGGGATAGTACTTAGCAAGATGTTAAACAATATGGGGGGAAAGTACTGACCCCTGTGGTACACCACGGGTTTGTTTGTGTTTGCAAGAAGATAAGCCGTCTTGAAAACAATAAAATTCACTTTCACTTAAAAATGCTGTCACCCATGCTACAATATAAGGTGGGAACCCATGACTCCATAACTGCTTAATTAAGATAGAATGCTCTACACTACCATATGCTTTACATATGTCTAACGTAACTAAAGCCGCATACTGCTTTTTGTGCCGGGCAATGTGAATTCGACTTTCCAGATCTACATGTGCAGGCCATATAGAATATCCAGATCTAAAACCTATTTGGGAAGAGATCAACAGTTGTTTCTCAGTAATAAATTTTATTATATGGCCATGAAGTACCCTTTCGATAAGTTTTACAACATTAGATGTTAAGGCAATCGGTCGTATGTTGTCGAGATAATAGCCTGCCCCTTGCTTCTTAAGCAATGGTATAATTTTGGCAATCTTACATTCATAAGGTAGCCATGCTTTTCTAAGGGAATAATTTATAAGACCTAAAAAATCATTCGGATATTCCTGGTATAGTATCTTTAGCATCGTATTTGTTATTCCATCCGGGCCTCGTGCTGCATTTGGCAATCTTTCCATGGCCTGGTTTAATTCGGAAGTCGAGATTTCTGTGTAGTCAGAGAACGCTGGTGTGAACCGGTGCGCACTCTTCCTCCCCTTCGTCATCTTCTGCTTCGCTCCCAGAACACGTGCGCCGATTTGTCCAGCATGTCTTGCAAAAGCCTGACAGGTGAGAGAACGAGTACATAAAGAAAGAAAGAAAGAAAGAAAGAAAGAAAGAAAGAAAGAAAGAAAGAAAGAAAGAAAGAAAGAAAGAAAGAAAGAAAGAAAGAAAGAAAGAAAGAAAGAAAGAAAGAAAGAAAGAAATTCTTGGCGAAAAAAAAGTTCTTAACGAGGCGGGATTCGAACCCGCGCACCCACGATCCGAAGGCGAGCAACATAACCACTCGGATATATCCATGCACGCTAGCTCAGCATAATATAGTCTTGTATAGTACTATAGTATACCAAGGGGATGGGAAAGGGAAGTGAGGAGAAAAAGAAATAGAGAAATAGACATACGCATACAAACTGGAGATGTTCATCCTTCCTTCGTTCTGTATTTAAGTCCCTCCATTCGACATCATATCTTCTTACTCAGATCCGCATATTGATGCGTGGATTGACAACTTCGTAAGTTGTAATTTTGATGACCGGAAGACATCCTCTCTACGACTAAGTTTCTTCATTTGTATACGCACTCGAAAACTTCGCTATTCTGGAAAATCTAGCAGATACGCAATGGCTGACGGTCCGACTTATATGATTATTTATACCCATTCATATCAAAAGCTTAATTGTTGAAACGTCAAGCTTTGTGCTGTGTACGAATCGGGGAGTCTCGTAAATTTTACAGCGAAAGCTGTTATGAGATCGCAACAAGGGTACCGTATAGTTGTCCGCCGCCGCCGCCGGTGTCCGTAACCACTATCGCGCGAAATAAGAAAAATATCCAGGATAGAACTAGGTTCGAACCTGGGTCCTCTCCGTGGCAGCCCAGTATTCTACCATAGAGCCATGCCGGCTTTTTTTTTTCTTCTTTACTGACGGAGCCATGCCGGCGCTCGAAACTCCTGCGCACAAAAACCCTATACAAGCGTTATGTCGGGAAGGAACCGCGTTAACATACGTAATATAGCGTGGTAGAAGAGTAAAATAACAACCAGGCGTCACAGAATGCGGATTGTGTAACCATGCGTCACACAATATGATTTGTGTAACGGTCGTTGAATACTTCCAACCCATTACAAAGTGCTCAGCCATAATTCTTCATCATCAGCAGCAACCTTATCAATTAATGGAGTAGTGGGTGCCTTGCAAGCGTACTTTTGTTAGTAGCCCCAAGAGACTTCGCAACGGGTTCTAGAAATGGCGCTCTTCCAGCTTTCGCTATGACTGTGCTGCGCTTTCCGCGCAGGCCTGGCGTTTTTTTACTTCATTTTATTACATTCTTATAAGAACTGTCGTTAGCAACAGGTAAGTATATACAGAGACTCGGAGTTGGTATTCTTGCCTGTTCATCTTGTATCATCGTCCACTGAGCACCGCACGCTATACTGGTTGCAAACCTAAAGAAAAGGGGACGCGGGACACCAGATAAATAACGACGCCTGCGGCAACCGCACACCTCCATCGAATCGACACCGCGGCTGGTATAACCTGCAAGTCGCGGCTCGTTAAGTCCGGCGGGACTACGCGATTGTTGGCCGACACGTTGCTCGCATCTGCAGGACTGACTGTGTACGGTATATGGCTGTATACCGGCACCCACCCACCGCTCTTTAGCGCAACAGGTCATGCGCACGACCACAGCTCCCCACAAGCTTAGCTCACACAGAACCTATGGGGATGTGCGGTGACTCATGCCTGCTGCTCTCTCTGATGATATCTCCTCATCGCCCCTTCGACTGCCGGCTCCTTTTGTCAGTTAACCCTCCCCCCTAGCCCACTTACACCCCTGGGCATCAATGTATCCGCTCCCACCCCACCATGCACAAATGTGCCCGTTTGCCTTGCGCTGGGTGTCGTTCATTGAAAGCAAACGAGCCTTCTGTTGCAAATCGAGCAGTGCCTTGTTGTGCTAAAGGCACTAGGCAGGCTTCTGGAGTCTCGTGTTTGAAAGTATTCAGGCTGCGTGCCGGAAGTATGAGGTCATTCTTTTTTGATCTCGTATCCTCCAATCAAACGACCTATTCCTGAAAAGAAAAAAAAAGATAAAAAAGACGCCTGTTCAACTTTCGTCCCGATTTCCACCCATTGTGACGAGTTGCTTCCTTAATCCGATTAATGGACAATGCGGGCGCCGTGCGGTGGCATATACACCGAACCATCCGATCCCTTCTAATTAGGGAACAAAAAAGAAATGTAAGCGTGCTTTCATAATCGTATAGGTCAAGTCTCTCAAATAGCAATTCCATCAAGTGCGAGAGGGCCGGGTTATATACCGAGCATCCTTGATTAATTGCGTCAAATGAAGTCAAAATTCTACACACCGTTCTTAAAGGGCAAGTGTGGTGATGTTTGTTTCATGCCGTTTCCAAGAAGTGTCTCTTACCAAGTGCGAGTGGGAATAATATTCTGCCGACTGCATAAGGCGTATCACAGCCCCGATGGGCAGCATACATTGAGGCTTCGACAACAGTTGTCTATCGGTAAGCGGAACATTGTTATAACACTCCAGAAGCGAAGTACTGTACTGGACGTATGGAGCTAGGATGTAAAGCAGAAAGTCGTTACACTTGAAACGACGCATGACAAACTTGGGGAAAACAACTATACTTGTGTGCCTACCCTGTCGCAATGCGCAGTTACCACCACCACCACCACCACCACCACCACCACCACCACCACCACCACCACCACCATCATCATCATCATCAGCCTGACTACGTCCACTGCAGGGCAAATGCCTCTCCCATGTTCCGCCAATAAATCCGCTCCTGTGCTTGCTGCTGCCACGTCATGCCCGCAGACTTCTTAATCTTACCTGCCCCCCCTAACTTTCTCTCTCCCCCCTGGCGCGTTTGCCCTTTCTTGGAATCGAGTCTGTTACCCTTAATGACCAGAGGTTATCTTGTCTACGCGCTACGTGCCCTGACCACGTCTATTTCTTCTTGATTTCGACTATGATGTCCTGATGAGAGCAGTTACCAATAACAAACAAAAGTACTAATAATATAATAATATCTAAGCTTTAACGTCCCAAAACCACGGTATGATTATGAGAGGCGCCGTAATGGAGGGCTCCGGAAATTTCGACCACCTTGTGTTCTTTAACGTGCACTGACATCGCACAGTACACGGGCCTCTACTACTTCGCACCATCGAAATGCAACCGCCGCGGCCGGGATCGACCTAGCGACCTTCGGGTCAGCAGGCGAGCACCATAACCGCTACACCACCGCGGCGGACCAAACAAAAGTACTAAACAACTCTGCAGAAACATTTAAAAAGAAATAGTAAAAGGCCATTGCAGAGCTCTCACACTGCAGTAGATGTTTTCTGGCCTGCATGCCGCATGCGCAAGGCTCTTTGAAATGTTTTGCCCCGCGCCGACTTCGTTGCAGTTTCGAGTTCATCACAGAATCCATTGCAGTTGGTCCAGGTGCTCGCTGCTGACAAACGGTTTCTGAACTCTTCGCTCTGCATGCTCCTTGACGTTCCAGTACCGACTTCGCTTTAAACGAAAACGTCCTCAAAAACGCCAAATAACTAGGGGTGTGCGAATATTCGAGTTTCGAATTCGAATCGAATAATACTTAATCGAATAATTCGATTCGACTTTCGAATAGCTAGTATTCGAAGTTTCGAATAATTCGACTAGACGAATATCGAAAGTGCGCAAAGGCCAATTGTGGAACTTGGTTAGGGTGGAGAGGGCGAAAACTAACGCTAACTTCGTTACAGAAGGCCTTCCGTTAAACCTTTCACTGATATACTGGTTCAAAAGTGAGTGCATGTTTATTTTAAAAGAAACTATGCCATTTCTGCTAGTCATGGCTCTAGTAGAAAAGTCCAGAGAACAGTCTGGAAGACTGTCGAACCGCTATCGTCAAAAAATAACCAGCATTGAGCTCAGACCATATAGTCAAATGGTTCAAAAATATTTTAATGAGCTCCTGACCCCAAGAAACGATGATCCTTTGAAATAGTCGAAAGCGCATACAGCTGCACTTTATCCAGGTATCATCAAAATTTATTTGCGATACCTTCCCATCCCTGCTATTGAGGCGCCCAGTGAGCACATGTTTTCAACTGCAGGAAACCGTAACATCACGGCTTGAAAGTCTGCAGCCAGGTCCATGCTGAACAGCTTGTGTTTCTGCATGACAACTTGCAATGTAGACTTTCGGTGAAAGTCACTCACCGCGTTATGTGCTCGAGGACATGAGCAGGTTGCATTTCTTTGTTCTTTCCTTCAACTTTCAACAAAATGTTTAGTATTCGATATTCGATTCGATATTCGACATTTTTGGCCACTATTCGGCACTATTCGATTCGAATTCGATTCGAGATGAAATTTCACTATTCGCACACCCCTACAAATAATGAGTCATAGCTTTATCATACGTTTTGACTTCTTCTTCAACGCTTATATCACACGCGACCGCTCACGCTACACGCAAGGCCAAAATGAATAACCTGAGGTTTCCACACGGATTCATATTCGGTCCTATAGCTGCATACACTGCGCGTGAATCATGTTTGATGCGCCGCAACCACATGACGCTGGAGATACGCGCGAAGTAAGATTCACGAGGCGGCTTCCACTTCTTCAAGTGGACAGTCACTTTCACAATTCACCACAATTGCACCCTTATCAATTGAAAAGGCGGAAAAGCATGCTGCAGCCGTGCGCAATGTGCGTGCGCGAAATACTATGGAGCCGCGGGCACAGCCGGACCACACGCGGCCGTCTGTGACGAACCGGAAAGGCAGTTTCGATTGCGGAACAGCTTCCGAGCGGCGGAAGGAATAAGGAATAACAACGAGGAACATTAACATCAGTTAATAGTTTTCTTTTTTTCTGCAGAGGTGGCTGCAGTAAAAGACGACACGCGCGCAGTGGCACTCATTGAAAGTCAGCAGGCATAGCAGATGCGCTTTTAAGCAATCACACGCGCCCGCAGAGGACCGGACAACGGCCGTACAGTTGAGGGCAATTA
This sequence comes from Rhipicephalus appendiculatus, assembly GCA_030522465.1. Classification (NCBI taxonomy): domain Eukaryota; kingdom Metazoa; phylum Arthropoda; class Arachnida; order Ixodida; family Ixodidae; genus Rhipicephalus; species Rhipicephalus appendiculatus. The sequence continues at coordinate 4,831,634 of JALIZH010032971.1, forward strand.
GCTTGCTTTCACAAGGACTCCTGCTGAGCCGCGCTCTTCAACGCACATCAGACGGGAGGCACGGAGCCCGTAATAGCACGATACCAGGTTTCGGAAGCAAGGCGCGTTAGTGGACTGCAGCCCTCACTCCTTGTCCGGTGGCGTCGAGTGCGAAGTAAACGCGGGAAGTGAAATTGGTGGTGCATCCAAACCACAGCATCTGCACTCGTCAATGAAAAGGCCGCGGGAGTTGAGGTCTCGTCGAGTGTATACGCTCTCTGTTCTTGCTGACAATGGACCCTCGGTCCGGCCCCATCCGCTGCTTCTCTCAGTGGTCATCAAGGGGAACAAAAGAAGGGACTCGAAGCGGAGTAGAGGAAAAGAGGTGGGGGGGAGATGGGGTACCGGTGTCGGCCGCATCCCTCCCGCCTGCGGTGGCTTTTGTTCTTTTCATCTGGGAGAGTCCAATTACAACCGAAACGGCGCTGTTCAACAGGACGGCCACGTATGCGGGGACAGGAGCGCGTCGGACGCGCCGAGCTCATCAAAGCAGCCGGCAAGTGGGAGGACAGCCGTGACGGAGTGTGAGCTAATTGCCAAGCGACCTGTGAGGATTGCTGGCGCCGCTGCGCTTTCGCCCTTATACGTGTGTCTCGTGGTAGCGCCGATAGCGTTGGAACGAGCACTGTCCGATGTGCGAACGTGTAGTCGTGTTGCTTCTTACTGAAATACAAATAGACGCAAACCTTCGAGGACGAAAATTAGAGGCAGAACAGAAAGGGCGTCACTCGCAACTAACTTTATTCTCAGAACATCAGCTACTTTAATAGCCGCAGCAACTATGCGCGCGCACATCACCTCACGTGCTCGTCAAAAAACACTCGATAAGATTGACAAGAAATGACAAAAAAAAATCGATTAAACGAAAAAAGATTCGAAGAAATCGAACTCACCACCACGCAGAGCAACAGAAGTGTCACTAACACATATATCTCCCTTCTTTTTAATGTAGTAAGCTTCCATGATTTCACGCGCTAATGTATCATTACTCTTTCCAAGGACGGAAACACTGGAAAACCCGGGCTCACACTTACAGGAACCACAGTGCACCGGCAAATGTGCCGAAAGTTTATTTTTCACGGAAAGTTCATGCTCCCTAATTCTGTCATTTATGCACCGGCCTGTCTGGCCGACGTAAACTCTACCGCAACTCAGCGGGATCTCGTACACCACGCCAACCGAGCAGGCGACATACGGCCTTGCGTGCCTCTTCCCACACGGGGAGGGCCTCGGTGCAGTCGAAATTCGTGGGCACAGGCTCGCCAACTTGCGGGGCGCCGAGAACACCATAGGTACCTTGTACCTGTTAGCCACATTCTTAAGGTTGTGAGCAACCTTGTGCACATATGGCATAACCATGGGCCTTTGTTCCATCGGCTGCCTGTTTCTTCTTGATCCCTTCAGTTTTTGAAGGAGGGTTTCAGAGACTGCAACAACGACAGAACTAGGGTAGCCAGCTGAACACAGCCGCGTGACCTGATTACTGAAACTTTCCTGCATTCTATGCGGACAAGATTTTACCAGTGCTCCTTCCAGGCACATGGAAGCAACGGCCCTCTTGACAAGTTTAGAATGCGAAGCATCAAAAGGTAGAAGTGCCTTGGCTGAACGCGGACAATATGCCCAACATATGTGCGTCTCCGAGAAAGTAAGACTCAGGTCTAAAAATTGCAACACGCTGCCAACAGGAAGTTCATGCGTGAAAACAAGTCCCTTGGCATTTTGTCTAAAAAGAGCTAAAACCTCATCCACTGAGTTAGTGGTTGTCAAAGAAAGGGTTAGCTTTAAAAACGACTAAAAAGTCATCTACATACCTAAAAATCTTCAGCTTCGCATCGTCAATAACCTGAGCCACTTCTCTGTCAAAATCCGCTAAAAATATGTTACATAGGACAGGCGCCACGCATGAACCTATGCAGATCCCTTTTCTCTGAATATAAAACTGATTATCGTGACACACGAACGTCGAGCATAGATAAAACTCGAGCAACGTCATAAAGTTGTCAAGGGAAATGCCAGTAGCGCTCGAGTTTTATCTATGCTCGACGTTCGTGTGTCACGATAATCAGTTTTATATTCAGAGAAAAGGGATCTGCATAGGTTCATGCGTGGCGCCTGTCCTATGTAACATATTTTTAGCGGATTTTGACAGAGAAGTGGCTCAGGTTATTGACGATGCGAAGCTGAAGATTTTTAGGTATGTAGATGACTTTTTAGTCGTTTTTAAAGCTAACCCTTCTTTGACAACCACTAACTCAGTGGATGAGGTTTTAGCTCTTTTTAGACAAAATGCCAAGGGACTTGTTTTCACGCATGAACTTCCTGTTGGCAGCGTGTTGCAATTTTTAGACCTGAGTCTCACTTTCTCGGAGACGCACATATGTTGGGCATATTGTCCGCGTTCAGCCAAGGCACTTCTACCTTTTGATGCTTCGCATTCTAAACTTGTCAAGAGGGCCGTTGCTTCCATGTGCCTGGAAGGAGCACTGGTAAAATCTTGTCCGCATAGAATGCAGGAAAGTTTCAGTAATCAGGTCACGCGGCTGTGTTCAGCTGGCTACCCTAGTTCTGTCGTTGTTGCAGTCTCTGAAACCCTCCTTCAAAAACTGAAGGGATCAAGAAGAAACAGGCAGCCGATGGAACAAAGGCCCATGGTTATGCCATATGTGCACAAGGTTGCTCACAACCTTAAGAATGTGGCTAACAGGTACAAGGTACCTATGGTGTTCTCGGCGCCCCGCAAGTTGGCGAGCCTGTGCCCACGAATTTCGACTGCACCGAGGCCCTCCCCGTGTGGGAAGAGGCACGCAAGGCCGTATGTCGCCTGCTCGGTTGGCGTGGTGTACGAGATCCCGCTGAGTTGCGGTAGGGTTTACGTCGGCCAGACAGGCCGGTGCATAAATGACAGAATTAGGGAGCATGAACTTTCCGTGAAAAATAAACTTTCGGCACATTTGCCGGTGCACTGTGGTTCCTGTAAGTGTGAGCCCGGGTTTTCCAGTGTTTCCGTCCTTGGAAAGAGTAATGATACATTAGCGCGTGAAATCATGGAAGCTTACTACATTAAAAAGAAGGGAGATATATGTGTTAGTGACACTTCTGTTGCTCTGCGTGGTGGTGAGTTCGATTTCTTCGAATCTTTTTTCGTTTAATCGATTTTTTTTGTCATTTCTTGTCAATCTTATCGAGTGTTTTTTGACGAGCACGTGAGGTGATGTGCGCGCGCATAGTTGCTGCGGCTATTAAAGTAGCTGATGTTCTGAGAATAAAGTTAGTTGCGAGTGACGCCCTTTCTGTTCTGCCTCTAATTTTCGTCCTCGAAGGTTTGCGTCTATTTGTATTTCAGTAAGCATGTACCAACTAGCCCAACAAAAAGTTTTATTAAGTTACGTGTTGCTTCTGTTGTTGCTGGTGGTGGTGGTGGTGGTGGTGGTAGTAGTAGTGTTGCTGCTGTTGTTGAATTTACGACATCGTTTCCTGCTCAGCCCGAATGATAAGAGTGACGCCTCAGATATTCGGGGGAGGGAGAGGGAATTACTTTTTATTTCAAAAACAGATTTTGGTCAGCGTCTTTAAACCGCTGGCATGATCCTCTGTATAGGGATGGGGAATGTGATTAAAATTTTAGATTCCTAGAAGAGGAGGAAGAAAATAGTAGTAAAAATAAAGAATATAAACAGATATGAAACTGCGCAATGAACCATGATACAACGGCCCTTCGACACAACAACGGGTCTTACAGTCAGTATTCAATTACTCGTCAGAAATTGGGCCTAGTAGGAAAGCTTTAATGATTGACTATTTCATATATTTCATATAGCCTTAACTTAACCTGACATCCTAGAAATTCGGTGAACTTTCATGCGCCCACACACACGCTTTTGTGGTTCTTGACTGGGATGTTCCTGTTTTGTTGGTTTATAGTGCTTGCTCATGTTAGCTCCGTGTTTTGGAAGGGGGGCGTTTTTTATCACATGCTGTGGTTTTTATCGCACGCTGTCGTTTTTACATGAACTGCTTGTTCTTCACAATAAACTTAGTTGGAACTCAGCGCTCGTCTTCGTTGATCTCGTTGTCGTGTGCCTTCCCTTGCGCTGTAATCACTATCGAAAAGGAACACCAACTAGCCCGTACCCACACTTTGCTTCAAAACCGAATTGCGCGTGTCTGCTAGATGTATACGACAGTCAAGACGGCCACCAGTGGAAACCAGGGTGGTTTCCTCTGGTGGCCGCGTCTTAGCAACAACGAAGCTACTTAGCTGCACACGTTATTGTTGTTGTTGCTATTGTTCATGATGATGATGATCATGGGGATGATGAATTATAGGTCATCGCTTTCAGCCACCCACTCGTTACGCGATTCATGCGGTGTGACACCTAGTTGAGCAGTACTTTGGTTTGGGCTAGTTGGTGCATGATACTCATTTAGACCGGGCAGCGCAAAGACACAGGGACAAAGAAACATAGTGGACACGACGAGCGCTGACTAACAACTGGTCTTTATTGCCATCACCTGTACATATATATGTGCCAAAGAAAGCGCGGTTGTGAGGAGGCTAAAAGCATGTCGACAAGGCTGGTTTAACCAGTGAAAGAAAAAGATAAAAAAATAAACACCATTAAAAGATCTCACGCATGCGTGAAGGGGGGGAAACACCAGGCTTAGATAATAATCAAGCGCACAATGATAAACTTTTTTGCCGAAAAAAAAAAAAAGTCACCACCACGTGTTGGATCGAACGCGTAGTGGTGACTCTTTTTTTTTTCTTTCTTTCTTGGCAAAAAAAATACTTAACGTTATCACGCTCTAACGTTATCACGTGAAAGGGAGCTCCATTCGTCAACTAAAACAAACGCGCCACCAAACGCGCTACGCATTCAACGCAGGTAGTTGGTTAAAACATAGCGCTACACTAAAGGCGGCTTCGGAGAGATCATGACGGGGCTTCACTATAGCTAACGTCTCCAGCTCTCATTAATGTTTAATCTGAATTCCCGCACAGGTCGACCCAAAAGCGTCGCTCGCTCCCACTTTCTAATTCTCTTTTCTTCCTTCTCATCACGAACTCCAACTCCCCACTGCACAAAGAAAGTTTGCCACCCTCATTTAAGATACGCGCAACGAAAAAGAAGAATGCATGTCCGCTCCTCAGCCCAGCAACAGATGTCGCCGTCTGAAGCGCCATGTCGATCGTCGCTCGCAGCGACTCGCAAAGTGGCCCATCTTTGGTTTTTTCGAGAGAGGAAGAGAGAGAGAAGTGGCTCTGTTGCGGACGTCTTGCCGGGGACAAAGGGAACGAATTAGCCGCGACGGTTCATTAGCGAAGCCGGGAGAGGTCAAAGCGTCTGGGACAGCACGGGTCCCGAGGAGACCGCGCTGCCTCGAACCGTTAGGCTGTTCCAGAAGCAGTTCGCTCACCGCGCCCCCCTGGAGCCTGTTGCTTGAGCTCATTCGTCCCTTCCTCATTCTTATTGTGCTTGTCATTCACGCGAGAAGAGAGAGATGCAAGGAAAGGCCGGGATGTTAACAAGACGCACGTCCGGTTTGCTACCCTGCACTGGGGGAGAGGGATAAAAGGAGCGAACAGAGACAGAAGAGAAGGGCAGAGAGATGCGCAGAATCACGAGCACACTTGGGGGAGCACATCCAGTCTACAGACGGTCGCTCAGAGATTTTGGAGCGTGTATAGTAGATCACACTGGTAAGAAAATCCACAAAAAAATTTGCCGCACAAGGTTACAAGGAGAGATGGATGGAGAAAATTTATTCAGGTCCTGCACAGGCTGTTGCCACCTGCCTGGCTGTATAGACCCATGTTATGACCGAGAGATCCTGTCTCCTATCCCTGTCACGGTCGTACTGGACAGTCAGGACTTGTGTGATACGACCGTGGGATTTAATCATTCCTGAAAACCAATTAAACACCCTGACTTGGATTTCTGGCTCCCAGGAAATGAAGCTCCCTTCGAATTTTAAGAAAGTGCGCATTTAGGACGCACTGTAAGAATCGCGGGCATTTTTTGTTTGTTATGGGAACGGCGGAATTATGAAACCCCACCGGGTAGCTTTGTAGATCAGCAGCGCATGCTGAGCACGATGTAGGGTGCTCGATCTCGTTGGTCCTGGCAGGATTTACATGCAGTCAACATGAGAAAACTCTCATACGGATACAATGAGAGCAGATAAAAGAGCCCCACTTGTGGTTTCCTCACCAACAACGTCTGGATTTCTGTCAGCATGAGAAAAGAAAGAAATAAAGAAATGGACAGGCGGATGCTTATTGCACGATGACCTATCTTACTGCCAATGAGAAGTAGCATTTCTTACTTCACAGGCTCTTTCATTGTTTCCTGAACGGTGCAGTTTGAACTGCTCCTGCACATAGGGCTTCCTTCAAAAGCAAGGAACACACATTCAGCTCGTGTGAGGCTTGCTCCAAGTCATTGCTACAGGTACAGCTGGTGATCGTGAAAACGTTGGTGATGAGTTGTCTTGCCTGGCCGCTTTGTGAACCCTCGATGAACTTCCGCGTTTTCGACGTCATAGATGTTTACGTAGGAAACGAATTCCGGCAGAACTTGCCACGCCAGCAGGAGAAGCAACGCTCTCATAGCCCGGCAGTTTCTAAAATACGACGAGTGATTGAACATGACGTTTCCCGACAACTACAGACATACGCAACTGCGCAAAGGTAGCGTGACAGATTATGTTGCGATACGCCACGCATTCTATCTTTAACGCCTCCTGTATACCACAGGTGATGTGTAACGTACACCGTGTGTACAAGCCAGCGGGCAATCATCGCGAAAGCTTCACCTGTGACTTCGCACTGTTGTGTGGAACTGTTCCGGGCGACGCGCCCAGGAGCCCACGCAGTGGTGAAGTTGGACAAGTCGTTTAGCAAAAGTGACGGGCCTGCCTATTTTAGTATTAACCGGCGGTTCGATGGTCCCAGCAGAGTCGGCGGTGTATGTTATACGTGTCACCCTCCGTCGTCTCGGTTTAGCGGTGAACAAGTCAGCGCCCCGGGTTGGGCAGAGAGCCAGGAAGGTTTTTTTGCCACGGTGTCTCGAGAAACGGGCCGGTATTACTCTCTCGGCCCAGTTGGGGCCACACGTTGGTTGCGTCAACCGCTGTCCTATGGCGGCGAGCGCATCTGACGCGGCCGTTTAGCACACCCGCGCTGCCCCGTGACAAATTAGAGGCGATAGACACCACCACATTGGACGCGCCGCTCTGACAGCTCCTTCCGCGCCCGCCAGACACCTCATCCTTTCCATACCTCTCCAGCTCCGTGATATGGCCCGCGACAGATGAGGAGGAAAAGGGGTGCGGGAAAGGGGGGACAGGGGGGAGGAAGTGGTGGTGGGGGGGGGGGGGGGGGGTATTGCGTCGGTTCCAATAGGGCCGGAGTGTGTCCATTGCGGAGTCGATAATCGCGCTCAGTTTTCCCGACCGAGGAAGCGATTCCGGGCGAGTCAAGTCCAAGAAGCGATCGTCAAAAAAAGGAGCGAACGCTCGTTAGGCTTAACGACGCTCAGCGGGATGCAGGATCGAAGCGCGTCTTCGTCGGTCGTGTTGGGGCCGTGATGCTGCTGCTACCGCGGAGGGAGCTCTTACCACCGCTGGAAACTAGGTGCGATTGCATAGCCCCAGCTCGTGCCATAAATGGAGGGAAGGCAGCCCCCTTTCAGGGGCTGCCTGTGTTTCACCTTCTCACATGCCGCGTGCGCTAGTACTACGCCGCTTTGTATACAAGCGACGACAAACGACTCGCCGGCTGCTACCGCGTTGTGTTTACGAAGGCGCATTAACAGAAGCGTGTCAGAGACGAGTCTATGGTGGGGTGCGGCGCGAACTAGCGACGAATTTCCGCGCTCTTTTGTTTGTTAGACCGCGCGGCCGCGAAGACGCCGCCGGCTAATGACCAAGTCCGATGATGACCGGGCGGAGCCGGCGGCATCCAGACTGCAGGTGAGTCGAAGCCAACTACCGTCCCTGGCCCGAACAGCGCGCTCTGCGAAAAGAGGATGCGCTCTTTGCATCGCGACTGCTTCTCGAGCGCTCGGCTAAGAAATCTTTCCGTATACATATGTTAGGGACGCGTCTCCAAGGGGGGATAGTCGCGCTGATTGCTGTTATGAGACGAGAGCGGGGCTCGCGCTGTAGATACGACAGAAGCCCGCAGCACGAACAACCCACATTAAGTGTGATGCAACTTGCACTCAGGAATGTGGCGCGATCGGGAAGCCTGCAATCTGACGATCTAATAAGAGCGCGCTCTCCAAGACGTCGACGAACTTGCGCTCCTTTCTTATTTCCTTTAATACAAAGCGTGTCATTGAAAGCGAATTTAAACGAAGGTACACCATGCCCGTCGAGATATACATCGATTCAACTTTTCCTTTCGCTGTTGACCCAGAATAGGTTGTTGCAGCTGAATTTTCGTATGCTGCCCCCACTCAAGCGATAGCCCTTGAAGACTGCAGTATGGTAATAAATAAATAAATAAATAAATAAATAAATAAATAAATAAATAAATAAATAAATAAATAAATAAATAAATAAATAAATAAATAAATAAATAAATAAATAAATAAATACAGAACAATTCGTATAGAGGCAACGCTTTTCGATAACACATGCAGCTTGCTCGAAAGTGAGCACTGCTGGACCGGCAGTATATTTGCCTCGGGGAAATGTATGGCGCTTATGACGATCGCCAACTTGAAGCGCCCTAGCCATTTATCCACGGCGGCTATAAGCACTCCATCTTTCTCAACTGGAAGACCTCCCAAGGAGCAGTCGACAGCCTACTAGGAGGCAACCAAAAATTGTTCGCGTTTTGCATGCTGTAATGACCACGTAGACTGCTGGAATTGAGCGCCGCAGCAATTGGTCATACAAGCGACGATAGCTTGTGCTTTCGTGGGTGCCAAGAGAGTGTTTCGAAATGCTGCACCAGAGAATACATAGCATCCGAGTCACGATGCAACCATCAGAAAAGAAATGAATATGGGCGAGGATTTCGACGCCAGGAAGATCTGGGCACCCATGCTCGCTCTTCAAGCGCATTCGTTTAGATGAAAGAACGTTCCGGTAGAAATGGCGTGCATGTCATAAGCAAAACTGCGCATATTCAAGACGCTGCAATCGTTTCCTTGTCAGGTTGGCAACCTGTGGCCGTGAGCAGGATAGTGTAGTACTGAATTAAGTCAAGGCCCGTGTTCCCGATGGTGGTCGTCGAGGGAATAAGAGGACGACGACCAACTGTGAACTGCATCTAAGTGGCTCCTGCATCGCCGTAAGCGCGTAGAGCTCCACAAGAGGTTCGATTCATCACTGCAATCACGCGCTCAGTCGCGCGAAATTTCTCAAAATGAATGTATATAGTTGTTAAAACTGTTAATAAGGAACCTCCACTCTGTAATAATCCAATAGCTGTCATCTCGATGAGTTTGTTATTTTCGTAATTAAGGAAAACTGCTGAGCATCACGTCCACTCAGTGTGTAGAAAACACCGTTGTAGTAGTCTACAGGTAGTCGTCATTACGAGTTGTACGAGTCTCAAAATTGCTTTTGTCACATATAGTTCAGAAACACGAACAAAACTAAATGCACGGATATTTTGGGCTATAGTAGTGCGCTTCCCAGAAATGAACAATCAGTTTGAAGTTAACGCTCGTGTAGTTTGTCTTTCTTGTCCGTGTCGTCCCCTTCAAATGCACACGCGCAGTTGTCGACCCACGACAACTTAAACTGAGGACGACGCAGCGAGCGATGGAAAGGAAAATGATAGGTGTAACCTTAAGAGACAGGAAGAGAGCAGAGTGGGTCAGGGAACAAACGGGGGTTAAGGATATCATAGTTGAAATCAAGAAGAAGAAATGGATATGGGCCGGGCACGTAGCACGTCGGCAGGATAACCGCTGGTCATTAAGGGTAACTGACTGGATTCCAAGAGATGGCAAACGCGTGAGGGGGGAGACAGAAAATTAGGTGGGTAGATGAGATTAAGAAGTTTGCAGGTATAACGTGGTAGCAGAAAGCACAGGACCGGGATTGATTGGCGAAACATGGGAGAAGCCTTTGCCCTGCAGTGGGCGTAGACAGGCTGCTGATGATGATGATGATGATGATGATGATGATGATGATGATGCAGTTGTCGACCCACGTGAGGCGCCTGATCCCGATTGATCTATAACACTCTTGACTAAGTGCATTTGTTTCTATAATATAATTGTTGTGGTCTTATGTCCCAAAACCACGATGTGACTATGAAGGACACCGGGCTCCGGAAATTTCGATTACCTGGGGTTCTTTAACGTGCAACTGCCTAAACCTAAGTACAAGGGCCTATACCATTTTCGCCTTCATTGAAAATGCCCCACCGCGGCCGGGATTCGATACCGCGACTTTCGGGTCAGCAGACGAGCGCCATAATCACTAGACCACACCGGCGGGTTGGTGCTGTGCAGAAACCGCCGATGTAGTATAGTATACAGCTGGTCGATTCCCTTGCTGTTGCTTTATTACGAATAGAACGAGTCCCAAGTTTGCTGCCTCTTTCACATAGAGCTCATAAACGAGAACAAAGCTGTCGCGTCTAGTAGTCGACGCGCGTGAGGAGCCTGATAATCCCAATCGATTTATAACACGCTTGCCTGGGTTCATTGTTTCAATAAAACGTTTCATTCATCCCTTCATTCCATGCCCGCAGCCAATCATCACGGCCTGGTCCACCGCGGGTCCGGCTAGCCACACGTGTACGAGGAGGACTCCGCATCGACACGAGCCCGTGCACGGTGGTTGTTGACCGCGGACACCCACCCGGTGTGTGTGGCGTGCTCCCGCTGGCCGGGGCGGAAGAGGAGCGGCGGGAGGCGAGCACGATACAGACGCTCGCTTCGATTCCCCGGCGAGCATCGGTTCGGGGCTCAATTAGAGATCGAAGAGCCGGCGGCGCCGCTATGCCTGGGAGCAAATGGCCGTGGGAAGTCCGGCTCCGGACAGATGAATGTTTCATAGCGCTCGGGAACGGCCCCGGTGACGCTCGCTATGCTGGTGGACGCACACGTGCGCACCTTGACTTGGGCGAGTTGGTGCATACTCGGGCAAATGCAGCGTGACTTAGACACAGACAAGCGCCGTCTGTGCCTATCTCTGTTTCTTGTCTTCGTTTAAACCCCACGGTGGTCTAGTGGTTACGGTGCTCGATTGCTGACCCGAGAGTCGCGGTACCGAATACCGGCCGCGGCGGCAGCATTTTCGATGGAGGAGTAAATCCTATGGAGGCCCGTGTATACTTAGTTTCAGGTGCACGTTAAAGAACCCCAGGTGGTCGAAATTTCCGGAGCCCTCCAGTACGGCGTCGCTCATAATCATATCGTGATTTTGGGACGCTAAACCCCAACAATTATTAATTATCTTCGTCAAAGTAGCGCTGCATTTGGCCCTATCTGCACAGAGCCGTGAGCTAAAGTACACCGCTCACGCGTTCTGGGCGAAAATGTTCCCAGAAATGAAATTAGTCGCATTGTACAGGTATGCACTCTAGAAAATCGATGAATGAATATTGACTAAACATTACACCCCACCCCCCACCTCCTGTTTTCACTAGCCACGTAAACGAAAGCTATACTTTAAACTCTTGACTAAATGTGCGCTCGCTGTTGCTGTTGCACGGTTGTCGTTTCTAGCACTATTACTTGCGCAACAACTTTTTTGTAAATACTGGTTCTGCGCTCGAATTCATAGGACTTCCCGTACATAAGTTCTCATTGTCATTGGCATCGCTAGTGGTATGAGCACAATTAGGATTGGCCGAGATATTTCGTTACCGTGCGGCATTTTTGTGAATACGGGCCTCAAAGAGCCATCGTTCAAGCAGATCACCATGGCGTATGTCGCATTCCAGTGAAGGAGAAAAATTTTCCTTACTAATCATCATCTACAAGAACCGTTAAGGCTCGCAGCTATAGCGGCATTCAACGCGATATCTATTTTCGGTACGAATAACCTGAGGGACGTCACCCCGCACACCATTTCACCTTACTCTGCCATCTCAACTTCGTCACTTTCTTTCGACTCAGATGCAAATGCACTCGTTAAAACAGTTTCCCAGACGACAGTGTGAGACAGAAGACAGACAGGACCATCGCCGACACCGGCTCCAAATGCGGGGTGAAACAAATACAGAAAACAACGTGAAAAGCTATAAAGAAAACACGAGTATAGAGAGGCGCGCGTCGCCCCTTATTTCATTCTCTTTGTCGACGAGACATACAGCACATCGAATAAGGAGAAAAGAATAACGAGCAGCAAATGCCGCAGTAGAATGCGATCCGGAAAAGCACAAGCTACCCGGGGCGCTCTCTGGGGGCCCGCGACAAGTGACACGATCGCGCGGACACTTTTCCGCCCCGCGACAAAAGACAGCGGGCGGCGCGGGGGGAGTGGCGTCCGCGGCGACGGGTGGACGGCGCGGGCTGTCGTGTTCATCACGGCGTCACGCTCAGTGATCCCTCATTCAGGAACGCGCTCTGTACCGACGGCCGCCCCGAAGACGAGCCTCCTCCATTCAAGCAGCCGGGTCAGATCCGATCTGCTTCCCTCGGGCACACTGCGAAGAAAAGGCGAACGGTTAGTTGGGCAGCCGTTCGGATGTGCGCGCCGTAACGAAAGGAGCGTCGCTGCAGGAAATCTCATTGCCCCTTTTTGTCACCGCGGTGTGTTTACAAGCGGGTAGACATGATTGGGTCGTCCCCTTTGCTCCCGTTAGTTGAACAGCCTTTGTCCGCAGGTGGCGAGAGAAATATCTTTGTTGAGACGTGATTCATTGATACTGATTAATTCAGATGTGCGCGTCGTTGATTATCAGCACGGCGTTGAGAGGTCTAGCGATATCTGAGTCACGCTGGTGGATTATAACGTCAAGGTACGCCTCGATATTTCTTTTATTTCAAAGAACATTTGTCACAAATAAGTTGGAATGGAAGCTGTCTCTATTGCCTCGCCGTCACCACACATACAGTCTACCAATAAATATATTCAGCCGTTTATGCACATCGTAAAGAAGATTGGACTTCCTTCAAATCAACGAGATCATCAAAGGTACAACCCATGATTGGGTGGTCTCAGGAGTCTACAATGCACGTCCGTCCCACACTCCACCTTTATGGATGTTTTCCAGAACTGAACGCACATCTGTGTCATCGTGCCAAATCTGCATTCGAGTTTCTCACGATATGTGGAAGCCCGGAATGATGATTGGTTCTTAGGACGCTCCACCAGTGTTTCGAACGGGCAAGAAACGAATTCCAGAAGGGTCAATTAATACAGGTTACTATTTTCCTTGTTCGTTGTGCGTTGTACAGGAAATATTAGGTCCCAGCGGAATATCAGGTCGCACTATATGCTACGATCATACGCACCAGTGACATCTAGGCTTAACACTTTGCGTCACATGACAATGAGAGCACCACCTTCGGAATCAACCCACATTCCATGGTCTTTTGCTCAGAGAACTATACGTAGAGGCTGTAACCACCTTGATAAACGGCCAGGAGGGAGTGCACATAATCGTTTCTTTTCCGGAGCACAGATAGTATCACCACGCCCGTTTCTTGCTTTATGTTTTTCGCCCACAAAAGTTGTTTATTAACGCTCGGCGCAGATCACGTCGCAAAGTTCGGGAGGCTTCACGATTGTCTAAGATCATTTTGTTAAAGGGACCTTGTAACACATTTCGAGCACAGCCAGAAAACGCTGCCGATCGGTAGTCGAGGCTCCCAAGAACACGCGAGCCAAATGTTATAGCGCGGCAGGCAGTCTGGAATTTACAATAAATTCTCAAAGTCAGCTAAAAATCGTTTCTCTTCTCTCGACAAGTGATGCTATATACTCGAAAATCATTGCGTCATTGGCCCAAGTATCACGCCATTGGCCAATTTGAGCATGAAGCGCTCGGGAGTTACTGGAACCACCGCGACGTATTTGCGCGTGCGCGCGTGATCGCACTGAATAGGCGCGCGTTCGAAGAAAACCAAAAACAGAGAAAGTGCCCAAGGTCACGAGGTGTTCGTGACGTACCTTCTTCCCCCGTGTCATCCCTCCCTGCTTAGCTTCCAGCGCTTTCGTCGGGACGAGAGAAGAGAGATAACAATTCCAGCGTGCGACAAATCTTTGTAACTCCGCTCGTACTGGACGGATTTCTAAAACTTTTTGCGGTGGTCAATTCATGAGGCAGTAAGCTCCTTTAGTGAATCCATTTCATGGCTACTTGGAAAAGTGTTGCAGGGCCCCTTTAAGATTACGCGCAGGACGCGAATGGTCAAGTTCATTCGAGAGCTCTCACAAGCGCCAGCGATAACGCTACAGCCTTCGATGCCGCATGTATAAATGCAGACGCGCCTTACCGCAAATAAGATTACTCGAAGGCCGACGACTGTTCACGCCGCTTTCGTTGTACAGCGCGTATTGTTGCTTGTGCTTAACCTTTTCGCTTTCCAGGCACAGGTTCGTCCAAATAAAAAGTTTAGCCTTGAACACTTGGACTGCTACCTTAGTCAACATGACGACCACGTGACATTTGGTGGATGTGCTGGTTCGTTCATTCATGTTCCGCACACCTACAAAAAGTTGTGAATCGAGCCCAAGCTGTGAAGAAGACGTCAAGTCAATCCCGCATCATCGGGCGAGCCGCAGGCAATGAAGACTACCACCAGAATACGAGCCTCTACCCGACAAGACCAGGAAGACCCCGACCATGACCACCACATCGGCTACGATGACAGCACCCATGGCCATAGCTCGGCACACTCACTCATGAGTGCACTCAACTCACACTCACTCACACTCATTTGAACGTGGTGAGTTGAGTATGAGTGAGTACTCATGCGTGTGAGTGGACGTGAGTGTGAACGTGAGTGTGAACGTGAGTGAGAACTCATGAGTGTGAGTGGTCGTGAGTGTGAACGTGAGTGAGTACTCATGAGTGTGAGTGGACGTGAGTGTGAACGTGAGTGAGTGCGAAGGCTGAAAAAATTGTGGTGAGTGAGTTTGAGTGAGTACTCCCTTATCAGTGAGTACTCCCTTATCACTCGTTGATATTAACAAGTGGTTCTCCTCGAATAAGCTAACTTTAAATACACAAAAAACCAAGTACATTGTATTTACTTCACCGCGCAAAACCCTTGAGGAACACGCATGCACACTTACAATTAACAATTCAGCACTAGAACAAGTACATTCAATAAAATACCTAGGTGTTACCCTTGATGAAAATTTTAACTGGAAACCTCATATTGACGAAGTCTGCAAAAAGCTCAGTAAAGCTTGTTTTCTTCTATACAAATGTCGAGACATCTTTGACATACCGACCTTACGAGTAATTTACTTTAGCATATTTCATAGCCACTTAAACTACTGTGTTGTTACCTGGGGTCACACATACCGCACATACCTCGAACCAGTAATAAAACTTCAGAAAAGAGCAATCCGCTTTATAACTAATTCAGACTATACGTCACATACGCTACCACTCTTCCGAAGCCTAAATATCATGCCGTTCTGCACGCTAATAAATTATAAAACAGCACTTATGGTCCACTCTAGTATTAACACCAATTATCCACTTTCATCATCACATTTATTATGTTCAAGTTATGAAAGCCGTAACAAAGTAAAACGAAACTACCTCACTCAGCAAACAAAAAACGTATACGGTAACAGAAAACTTACAGCTAATGGAGTCGCCGTGTGGAATAACCTTCCACAAGAACTAAAGCAAAATAAGAATTTTTCTTTCGAGCTGAAAAAATATTTTTTAAGTAACATATAGACACCCAACGTATGAATGCTAGAAACAACAATGCTAAATTCATTACCATGTGTAATCGTGTTGCATACTATTACATTTATCTTTGTATACGCTCCTTTACGTTTTTTATATATGTGTGAGTATGAATAAAACATGTTTTCTTTTTGTCCATATGCGTTATTGTTATGCTCTCGATATACATAATATGCCATAATTAGTTTTTCACAGTACCCTAATGTCAGTAAATTATTTTCATGTGTTCATTTATTGATTTGCTGTTTGATATGCTCTTCTTATACGCTATCTTACATATCTTTGTTTCTTTTGCCTTTTTTTTTTCTGCCCACATCTTTGATCAGTCGCCAAACACTGTAAAAACATTGTTATAGTCAGTTTCCCAAGTGTTGAAATTTTAGTGACATATTTGTGTTTGTATACTTCTTTTTCTGTCAGTGACATGCCTTTTT
This sequence comes from Rhipicephalus appendiculatus, assembly GCA_030522465.1. NCBI lineage: Eukaryota > Metazoa > Arthropoda > Arachnida > Ixodida > Ixodidae > Rhipicephalus > Rhipicephalus appendiculatus. Next base: position 4,847,963 of record JALIZH010032971.1, read on the forward strand.
TCATAATTACTTTTGAATGAATCCCAACTAGCCTTAGGCTAGGGATTCTGATGCATTAATTACAATATTGTATTTCTGTAAATTATTTTACGTCAATAAATTCAATTCAATTCAAAAAGTGCTGACCTATGGAGCTCGGCACACTCACTCATGAGTGCACTCAACTCACACTCACTCACACTCATTTGAACGTGGTGAGTTGAGTATGAGTGACTACTCATGAGTGTGAGTGGACGTGAGTGTGAACGTGAGTGAGTACTCATGAGTGTGAGTGGAGGTGAGTGTGAACGTGAGTGAGTACTCATGAGTGTGAGTGGACGTGAGTGTGAACGTGAGTGAGTGCGAAGGCTGAAAAAATTGTGGTGAGTGAGTTTGAGTGAGTACTCCCTTAAAGTGCCGACCTATGCCCATAGGCGCCTGCACCTGTGCTGCTACAGCAACCAAGGGAGCCACCAATCTTCCGCGGATCATCTTTTGAAGACTCAGAAAGTTGGCTGGAAACGTACGACCGCGTCGCCATCTTCAACAACTGGGGCCCTGACTACAAGTTGCGTCACGTTTATTTCTACTTGAAAGGCGCAGCAAGGACCTGGTTCGAGAATCGTGAGCCGCACTTCGAACCGGGGATCTGTTTCAGAGCACATTTCTGGACACCTTCACGAGCATCGTCCGCAAGGAAAGGGCCGCTGCTCAGCTGAAGACAAAAGTGCAACTATACCGAATGAGAAAGTCACCGTCTACACGGAAGAGATGACGCGACCGATGCTACCATGCCTGAGGAGAAAAAAGACCCGCTTCCTTATGCGGGGAGCGAAACAAGACCTGTTCGCAGGAATGGAACGCAACCTGCCTAAGACGGTCGCCGAATTCCTCACGGAGGCTGCAACAATTGAGAAGTCGCTCTGGATGCGGACGAAGCAATATAACTGTACGCCTCTGCCTACTAGCTATCCCGCAGTACACTCGCTAAGCACTGGCGACCTACGTGAAACCTTCAGAGCGATCATGCGGCAGGAGCTTCGCAAGCTACTCCTTTCACCACAACCTCAAGTGGACTCGACTGCCGAAATCGTAAGAGGAGAAATTCAGCAGTCACTATACGGGTCCCTGAGCTAGCACAGCCTCAACCTGAAGCCATGACTATAGGTATATGCTGCTGCTGCCCGCCGTCGCGTCCCACCCGACTGTTCACGCCGCTTTCAGTGCACAGCGTGTATTGCTTGTACTTAACATTTTCATTTTCCGGGCACAGGTTTGCCCAAATAAAAAGTTTATCGTTACCGGAGAGCGCGCACTGGCTACAGGGACAAAGAGAGAAGAACACGACGCAAGCGCTCACTTTGAACTAAAAGTCTAATGAAGGAAAACGGAAGACAATCACATACAGAGTACCACGCATGCGTCACTGCACAGAAAATATAACTGAGCAATATAATTCACACATCAATTAAAACTTAGTCTGTCAACATGGAGCGGTGATAAAACGTCTGCTGAAACTTGCAAGGCGCTAAGCGGTGTGGCCCAGAAAAGATACTTCTTTATCTATTAGTGCCAGTGACGTCTGGCTCACACACCTGTGACCTTCTTTTTTGATATGGAACGCCTCACAAATCTCTATTGTAATCTTGTCCGAGCGAGTCTTGAACACGCTGATTAAAAGTTTAGTCTTGAACACGCTCACTGCTGCCTTCGTCGAAGTCACGACCACGTGAAGTATTGTCGTTTTAAGGTAGACAACATGACGCAGACATGGAAGCTTTCACGATTGTAAACATTTAGTCGCTTGTGAGATTACAATAACCGTTTCTCTGGCTTACGCCCGCCCAGCACGCACGTATACGGAACCCGACATTCGGCACTTTATAGTAAAGTCGAGCACGATGGTCAGAGTACAAGACATGCCGCCGCCTTCGTATATGATCATCGTTACCACGTCGCTCTCGTCTTGCTTTTTTTTTTTTTTTTCCTGTGCTTTGTGATGGCAGCAGGGGCATAAGTCGGCACTTACCTCTCACATCGTCAGTCTCGAAATACTTCACTGCTTCGGAAGCTGAGGCTCCTTTCCGACCGTTTTATTTATTTTTATTTTTTTTTACCGCTAACAAAGGAAGGTATAACAAAGTACATAATCACAGCACGCTTCCATCTCCATCGCTCCTGTTCTCGCGTGAACAACGCGCCTGGGGGGGAAAACATTCACGATGCTGCGTACAATTTCCTGCTCCAGTGCACGCAAATTGAATGTTTACGCTCGCGCCCCATCCGCTGCGTATAAGAAGTGCCTCCCGTTGTTTCTTCTTCGTCATGGAGGCGGCGCAGCACGGCAGCTATAGCCGAGCGTATCCGAAACGAGTGTAGTGAACCAACGCGCAACTACAACCCATCTACGAGACAAGCGACTCCGCGAGAAGAGCACAACGACGCATACGCACATCTCCATTGGTCCTCATTGCCGGCTCATCCGGCTGTATAAGCATCCATCAGCCGCCATGGAACGACCCGCGGGAAGTCAAAGAAGCGACGCGGGTTCTGCATGCAACCGTTTCATTAGCCGCCGCCGCTATTCTTCCGCGGCGAGCCATAGCTTCGTTTGTGTCCGCGAGTCGAGCCCTCGCCACGCTGCAGCGCTAAGCGGTTGCGCAAAAGCAACGTCCCCGCCTCCTGCTTAGACCACCGCTTATTCGACCTCCCGCTTATACCTTCTCCCCTTAACGCCGCACACGTGCACCAGGAACCGAAAATACGGAACCACACTGAACGCCACAAGTCGTAAGAGGTGACTGGGAGCTCGCTCAGAAACGCCCGTGCGTAACGTCGAGGTCCCTAATTGCGTGCAGTGGGTTCGAACCAACGCGTACAGGGTTGCGATTGTAGAGGAAGGTGAGGAAATGCACCTCAAATGTCTCATGCAGTTTTAAGCCTCGTGAACCCCGGTTCAATATACTGAAGCCTGATTTCATCTCTGCTAAGATGTTATTGGTGTATCGAGGTGGTATGCGTGTTGAAAAGAACCTTGAAAAGGCCAGCAATTTAGATTCCGACTCTCACTATATCTACATGTGTATTATAGAAAAAGTGTGTTGGCGTTTTCCCCTGTCAGACACGCGCTGCACGGAAGTATATCTGCAGAGCTGTGTAATGGCTCGGCAGTGCACGTGGTGGGTCTAAGCTGTTCGGCCACAGATGATAAGGCTGCCGTGGCGGCGGCGTTCCAGCCGCATCGCGTGATTACAGGGCGAGACCGCGCTTGGCGTTCGTCATTTGCATGTGCGTGGCTGGCCACTCCAACGTGCACCACCTCTCCTTCCTGTGCACTTGCCTCGCTTGAGGCGAGCACATGCCGTCAGCATACCACGCTGGGACGGCAACGGAGTCATGTTCCCATGACTCCACGCTCCCTGGTTTTTCCTTTCGTATATAGCCCGTACGAGTCAGCACTCTGCTCCTCAGTGTTTGCGTGTACGATTTTGCCAGTTCATAAGAAGCAAATAATGAAGACGGTTAGACAACCTCCAACGCTCTCGACAGTACCCTCCATAGAGCAGCGGCAAATGCTGAAAATGGGTAAGCGTGCTGGCGCAGTACATCACAGCTAGTCATAAACTATGAGCATACGAGGTCTGTTAGAAAATTATCCGACCATATTTTTTTTTTGCGAGCACCTGATGGATTTGAAACAAGCGCGCTTGCATCAGCCGACCTTGAACCTTCGTGCGCATGCGTGAATTTTTTCCCGCCTGCCAATAGCGTCAGTCGCTGGGACGCAGCGTTTGAGTGAGGTAGTGCGCAGTGCTCTCGTCGGTTTTTCATTGCAAGGAAAATGACGGAGCGACTGGAGCAGCGCTACTGCATCAAATTTTGCCAGAAACTGGGCGACAGCCAAGTGGAAACCATTGGGAAGATCACGACGGCTTTCGGTGACGACGCTATGAGCCGCACACAGATTAAGGAGTGGTACAACCGGTTTAAAGACGGCCGCACATCGGTGGAGAGCGAGCCACGCTCCGGTCGGCCATCAACATGCCGAAATGACCAGGTCATTGCCGAAGTGAACGCTGTGGTGATGCGGGACCATCGTGCGACTATTCGGGAAATTGCGGAAGAGGTGGGCATCAGCACTTTCTCTGCACATTCCATTATGACCGAAGATTTGGCCATGAAGAGAGTTGCGGCGAAATTCGTGCCGGAACTGCTCACGGTGGAGCAAAAGCAACTTCGTGTTGAAGTCTCACAGGACATGCTGGATTTCACAAGCAGTGACCCTAACTTCATGAACACCATTATCACTGGTGAGGAGTCTTGGGTGTACGGGTACGACCCGGAAACCAAATCCGAGTCGTCACAGCGGAAGCATTCCACGTCACCAAGACCAAAGAAGGCCCGCCAAGTGCGTAGCAGCGTCAAAGTGATGCTGAGTGCTTTCTTTGAATCCCGCGGTGTGGTACACCACGAGTACGCACCACAGGGTCAAACAATCACCAAAGAGTACTACAGGGATGTCATCCGTCGCCTACGTGATGCTGTGCGGCGCAAGAGACCTGAGTTGTGGTCAACAGGAAACTGGCGCATCCATCACGACAATGCTCCTGCACATTCCTCACACTTGGTTCAGACTTTTTTGGCGAAAAGTCCGACTCCTGTATGATTCAAGAGGCTCCTTACTCTCCTGATATGGCCCCCTGCGACTTCTGGCTGTTTCCCAAACTCAAGAGGACATTGAAAGGAGAGCGATTTCAGACAAGGGAGGACATTATGGCTGCAACGACAGCTGAGCTAAACTCCATTCCGAAAGAGGCCTTCTCAGAATGCTTCCAACAATGGCAGCACCGCTGGGGAGACGTGTGTGGAGTCCCAAGGGGACTACTTTGAGGGGGATTAGGTTTCCAACGCTCCAATTATGCCAGTTTTTTTTCTTCCACCAAAGGTCGGATACTTTTCTAACAGACCTCGTATATATAAAAGATTGATATGGCAAGAAAACTGTATCTATAATTCGCATTTAAGGGCTCTGCATTCACTAAAAAAAAAAAAAATCCGGCAGTTTCATGCCGCGAAAACCATTGGATAGCGAAGCTGTATACGAGCACGCGTGTATATGTCAGGGTAGACAACGACTCCTGTCTCGTTTAGAGAATCATCATAATTTCGATTTATTTATTTATTTATTTATTTATTTATTTATTTATTTATTTATTTATTTATTCTCTCCATCCTCTGGTCACGTGACCGGTGTGGCACCGGACAGACATGCAGACGCTGCAAGCTCAACTTAGAACAGCTCCGATGTTTACAAAAAAAAAAAAGTTAATCTTACAATAAATTTGTTCAGGCCAGATACTGGTAAATCGTGATGGCGAGAACATATTACTCGCAAGAGCAACGGGTCAATGGAAAATGAGCAGTTAGGAACAGAAAGTTTTCTCAGTCCCGCCCCAGGTGACGACCGGTCTCGAATGTTTAATTGGCTGTGATTCGTCGTGTTCCACGACCGCCCACGGTGTGCACTGTCTCCAACCATATCTGTTGAACTTTTCCTGGTTCATTTATGAGTGCAATGTTCCGATTGTGACGTAGTGCAGCGATAGTACGTAGCGACGCCTGTTCCGACGCGTCATTTCTGACGCCTTCACGGCTGATGTATACAGCTGTGCAAGCGGTGCAAGCTATGTAAAGCCGCGTCCACGTCTGCGTTGAGCGCGCGAGCAGCCGGCATTGCTCTACAGTGGGACACCTTGCGACAGTTGCTATACTCATCCCACATCGCAAAGTATTCACACCGTGGCCTCTTGCGTTAATGCCGAGGAAGTAAGCAGCGCATACCTTGTGTTTTGTCAAGCCGACAGCAAGTCGACAGGGCAACTACAATGCTTGATAGAGTGAGACTCGGTTTATACTTGTGAGGGTGCGTGCTTAGAGGGAGCTGCTGTATCACAAACGAATTAGAACTCGTAAGAGGCTTCACAGGCCATTGTAAGAGCAAAACACTCGACTGAGGTAGGACGTATACGTTCAACAAATCTGTTTCTTATGCCTGCTTTCCTGCTTTTAACTACCATAATTCCCCTCTCCGGCGTAGGGCCAGCAAGTCCATGCATCTATCTATCTATCTATCTATCTATCTATCTATCTATCTATCTATCTATCTATCTATCTATCTATCTATCTATCTATCTATCTATCTATCTATCTATCTATCTATCTATCTATCTATCTATCTATCTATCTATCTATCTATCTATCTATCTATCTATCTATCTATCTATCTATCTATCTATCTATCTATCTATCTATCTATCTATCTATCTATCTATCTATCTATCTATCTATCTATCTATCTATCTATCTATCTATCTATCTATCTATCTATCTATCTATCTATCTATCTATCTATCTATCTATCTATCTATCTATCTATCTATCTATCTATCTATCTATCTATCTATCTATCTATCTATCTATCTATCTATCTATCTATCTATCTATCTATCTATCTATCTATCTATCTATCTATCTATCTATCTATCTATCTATCTATCTATCTATCTATGCAGAGGTCGTGGTACACTGCGATAACAGGCCGGAAATACGTTACACGTGATCACACTGAGCCAGTTTCCAGTGCACAAGGACGACCCTCTATGTGCTGTCCATTGTATAGAGCTGGTTACGCCCGCTGGGCAGCGCAGCTCCGCGTGCAACACCTGACCAGCGCGGCAGCAATGCCCGGCCTCAGTGCGCGCACTGGCTGTCGTCTCCGGCCTTACAGCGAGAAACGCAATGTGCCGCTGACACGCCAGCTCGCGTGGTGCCGGCCCGTCACTGCTCGAGAGGGCTGCCGCCCCTTCGCTGTTCTGACGTACCCCTCTTTTTTTTTTTTTTTTTTCATTATTACTTCTCTATGGTAACCTTTCGCTTGCTGTTCTACCTGTCACTTCTCACTCTCTCACTGCCTCATTTATGGAGGACAGTAGAGGCTATGTACTCCTCTCGAATCCTAGTTTTTTTTTTTTCCTTTCTTTTTGTTCGGCTTCGGGTGACCGTGATCCAAACAATTCGCCGGCTCCACTTGACGCTTCACAAGCGGTCCCTGCGCTTGAATCACCCATACTCCCCGAGGGTGCGCTTCCCATAACGACGTGGGAAGAACAGGAGCGCCGCAATATTATACATCGATGGCTGTTACAGGCAGGGGCTACTCAGGCTGAATTCGCAGCGCAGTCTCGAAGATCGTCGCCGTACGCCTTTGTTGTCGTGAGGTCGTCGCCGTAGTGGCTGCAGTCTACAAGTGACACTCATGGTGCTGTTGGGACGGCCACCAAATGAAGCATTCAATAAAAAATCTGAAGAATATAGAAGGTGTGTTGGGCTGACTTCTAAACGCGTTCTCTTGTCATGTGGCGTAGGAGACAAAACAAGGTATAAATAAGACAAGGGGAAATTTTCGAAGGGCTCGTTTCTACGTTAAACACAACCAAATGAATCGAACATAGAATTATGCCATGGAAGACATTGGGGACATTAATTGTTGTATTTAAATGCAATGTGATAATCGTGACGTAAATTGAAACGAATTAAAGAGGACAAAAAACCGGCAGATCCCACGCACTGTGGGAATCGATATAATGCGAAGCAGCCAGCAGGGAGCAAATCATGCGGTACATAATATGCATATCATTATTTACATGTTAGGACCTGTCATTTGTGGTTATGATACAGTCACGTCGCGCAATACAAATTTTGGCGTATATCAAGCTAGCGAACTGGACGCAAGCGCACCATGAGCGTGGCATGCAAATGGCATTGTAAATGACAAGCATGCCAAGATTTTTCATGTCACCACCTGCCACTTATGTTCGCTTGATTTTTTACCTCGAATCGCAGCGAGACGCGAGACCCATCTGCCTCCGTTTCGCATGCGTTCGTATTCTCGCGCTCTGCGCATCCTGCAGACGCCATCCGCGTTCCAGCGTTTAAATTGACGGACACTTTGTCAATCCCAAAGTTTGTTCCTCGAACGCCTGTACCCACTGAGACGGGGTCGGTAAGAATGGAACGTGATGCGCGCGTCTCCTTCCTTGCATGATTAGAGACGTTGGGCCCAGCGACGCTACGCAAGCAAAGCGCGAGCGCTGTAGATTCCAACGCGACCGGCGTCCGTTTGCGCGCCCCGGCGCCCACCTGGCACCGTGCCAGGGCACGGCCGGAGGAACGGACGGACGGACGGACGTGATCATGAGACATTAAAGGCTTTCGCCTTAAAACTTTCCTGTATATCAAGCTGGCGAAACGGCCACGAGAGTGTCATGAGCGTGGCATGCAAGTCATGTGGCACATGACATGTCATGATTTGTATATTACCACTTGTCATTTATGCTCGTCATACAATCACGTCACTCAATACGAAATTTGATGTATCCCAAGCTAGCAAAATGGCCACGGGAGTACCATGAGCGTGGCATGCAAGTCATGTTGCACATGACATGTCATGATTTCCATATTACCAGTTCTTATTTATGCTCTTCATACAGTCACGTCACTCAATACCAAATTGGGTGTATATGAAGCTAGCGAAACAGCCCCGAGTGTCATGAGCGTGGTATTCAAGTCATGTTGCACATGACATGTCATGATTTCCATATTACCACTTGGCATTTATGTTCGTCATACAGTCACGTCACTCAATACGAAATTTGGTGTATCTCGAGCTAGCGAAACGGCCACGAGAGTGTCATGAGCGTGCATGCAAGTCATGTTGCACATGACATGTCATGATTTCCATATTACCACTTGGCATTTATGTTCGTCATACAGTCACGCCACACAATATCGAATTTGGTGTATATTAAGCTAGCGAAACGGCCGTCAGCGCGCCATGAGCGTGGCATGTAAATCATGTTGTACATGACATGCAGGTCATGATTTTCATTTTACCACCTGATATTTATGTTGGTCATGCATAAATGTGTCATCGTACCAATTTTTTGTATATATCAAATTAAGAAAACGCCCTCAGTAGCACTATGGCCATGACGTGTAAATCATACTTTTCATGACAAGTTAGTCATGATTTTCATGATATGACCAGTCATTCATGTTTGTCATACGGTCATGTTGCGCCATACCAATTTTGGTATAAATCCCATTAACGATATGGCCAGGAGAGCACAAAGTCGTAGGCGGCTAGATAGATAGATAGATAGATAGATAGATAGATAGATAGATACGCTCAAAGTCACCGAAGTTCGCTAAGAAATGCTTCGCATTTAAAAATCGCCCTCTCCATCGGTAGGATCCGAACCCACAACCTTCGAATTACGCGTCCAATTGAGCTACCATGGAAGGCGCTTCGACGCAGGGTCTACACTTACATAACTACCCAACAAAATGAACGGGGAAGCGCCTTCAGTCGTAGCTCCATTGGTGGAGCATCGGACGCGTAATTCGAAGGTTGAGGGTTCGAATCCCACTGGAAGAAAGGATGATTTTTCGTTACTTTAATTCATTCTCAACTTCCGTCCCTAATTATTACCCTGCAGTAAAAGACGACAATCAGTTTCTCCAAAGCTTTCCCTGTCTTATGTGTCTGCTGGATTCATTTAGTTGTCTAAAACAAGGTGTAGTATAGTTCAACATTCGCCGGAGTTACAGCGAAAATGTCAACAGCCTCGTGGCGATTCAAGCACACGACGACGCCCTCAGTCGAGAGTGCTCTCGCACGAGAATTACCGCTGTACACGGTCTTTCTTCTTGCCATCTTTCTTTCTTCGACTCTGTCTTGAATCTGCCCTTGCACTAAAACTTCCAAGTTCCTTCGAAGAAGACAAGGACCGCCCAACGAGCAACGGTGCTATAAAGGGTGGGCTTAATGGTAAGAGGCATGAGGATTGCATCATCTATAGATAAGAAAGCATAATCGTGGGTTTCTGACAAACGCGGTTATTACTGAGATAGATAGGGGAGCTGGTTAGGTTATGCACTCCACGTTGGGAGGTAAGCGGTGATCGATCAGAGCAGCTGCGCCTGTGTGTTAGCGCGTGGAAGGGGAGGGAGGTGCACTCGCAGCTTTCCCCTCCCGTTTCAAGTTTGCATCACAACAATGATGGACTTACTTTGTTTGTCTCCCCTCGGCGCACAACTTGTTCGGCTTTCAACAACTCCACCCCCCGAGGGAAATTGGGAAAGGCACGCCCCTGGATCATAGCAAGAGAATGCTTGCATGCCAAGGCAATAAAACCAGGTGAGATGGTGGCAGAGAATTAGATGATGAGATGAGAAGGTTTTCAGGCATGTTCATCTGCAGGCGGCCAGCTTATAGCCAACATCCTCCCGCTCTTCTGACAGATCTACGAACAAAGCGAGGTAATACTAATATATGGGGTTTCACGTACCGAAACCACGATATGATTATGAGGCACGCCGTAGTGTAGGGCTCCGGAAATTTTGACCACCTGGTGTTCTTTAACGTGCACGGGCATCGCACAGTACACGGGCCTCTAGTATTTCGCCTCCATCAAAATGCGACCGCCGAGGCCGGGATCGAACCCGCGACCTTCGGGACGGCAGCCGAGCGCCGTAACCGCTACACCACCGCGGCGGACAACAGAGCGATGTAGGTGGTGACAAATAGGAGCTCCAAAAAGGGAAACTGCCAACTAGTTTACAAAGCTACAAGAAATCCATATAGATTTCTCTGTAGCTTTGTGCTAGGATGATCTTTTTCCCTTTTTGGTAACGCTTCTATCACCTTGAAAAGCCTCGCAGAACTCATTTGCCAAATACTTCGTACAATCAAAATAAGAGTACTAAAAAAACACACAATGATGGCCGCTGATTACATACTGAAAAAATGCTTGCCCTCATCTGTGTGAGGCGCCTGCGGAGTTCGCAGAGAGGAGCCATGCGGATGAGCGCGCGTGCTTGTCGCGTAGTGGCGACGTTTGTCGATGCTGTGGGACTCTAGTGGGAAACCCAATCAGGCAACGCGATAAGTCCCTCAGGATCATCCGCGATCAATAATTACTCGCGAGGCCGCACTTCTTCGCCCTCCGCCTCCTTACCGTTTCGCTCCCCATTCGTCCGTGGCCCAGGGCAGCTCTTGGGGATCAAGATTAGGGGATGTACAGCTGGGAAAGAGAGGGCCACAAACAACCGAGCTGCCTAATCCACTTTGACCCGAGCACGCTATGTTCCTTCGGCATCCCGCCGCGGCCTTCTTGCCTCTGAAAGTGTCAGGAGTGCTGTTTACGGCGTAATGCATTTAAGCCAGCGAATCGAGCCTCCACGTCCTCAGTATGCAAGCAAAACGTTCCGTACATACCATAGTATTCGATGAATTTCCATATTATCATTATTATTTTATTTTTTTTGCCGCGTATCGATGGGCTATTGCTGCCTCGGGTGGGGGGAAGAGGACAAAACTTTTAATAAAATAAAGCCAAGGAAAATGGTTTCCTCGATTGCGGCAGGCGACGACGGTTAGTCGGCCAGGAGCCTCTGCTTCTTGGCGGCTTCCTCGGCCCGCCCCGTGACGCAGACCTGCTCGTTATGGTCGGCTGGTGTTCGCGATAACCTCTCGTACTGCGCGGTGAGGTGGGCCTCCACCATCTCCTCTAGCGCACTGTTGAGTCCCAAGGGGAAAACTTTCTCCGTGGAGGAGCGTATCGGTAGGCCGAGAGCCACCTTGCGCACCTTCTGCAGGAGTGTGTCCACCCTAGACCCGTCAGCTGTCGTTAGGCGTAGATGCGGCAGGCAATATGTAATTTTGCTCAGCACAAAGGCCTGAACGAGCCGGATCACTAACAAGCACGTGGGTATGAAGGAGCGCCACTGGTGTTACCAGGCTTAGCAGATGAGTATGAACCCCTTGGTTCATGTAGGAAGTGATCGCCAGAGATGTCTGGTTTTTCAAAATTCGTGCGAGAGCCACTCGCATGCTTTCTGTCTTCGTTCACCTCATTGCAAGCCTCGAAAGATTGGATTTGATTAAGACAGACAGACAGACAGACAGACAGACAGACAGACAGACAGACAGACAGACAGACAGACAGACAGATAGACAGATAGATAGATATAGATAGATAGATAGATAGATAGATAGATAGATAGATAGATAGATAGATAGATAGATAGATAGATAGATAGATAGATAGATAGATAGATAGATAGATAGATAGATAGATAGATAGATAGATAGATAGATAGATAGATAGATAGATGTTTGCAGTCATTTATGCAAAAAAGAAATGACGCTTGTCAATATTGTCCAAGCGGCATCGCGCAAGAGAACGAAAAGGAAAGCACACATCAGCTTTCAATGTCACGGTCGAGAACGTCTCGGTAAATACGCGCAAGAAAAAAAACAATAATGAGAGAAAAGCGAAGAGGATAGAATGGACGTAAGATAGCCGAAAATGGCCGAGCAACTCGAGAGGACATACGCGCTCGCCTGGCGATCTCGGCGCGCAATGCTCGCGAGCTGCAGCAAAAGAAAGCGCGCAGCGAGCGGAGGACAAAAGCAAGTAATGGTCGCGTCGGGCCATTGCTGCGAGCGGACCGAAAACTGAATCAACCCGTTCGCCCCGCAATCTCCCTCACTTACACGCACGTACCACTTCTCTATTCGTCCACGGCTCTCTCTCACTCACTCTCTCACCGTGCTTGTAAAATATCGTTCCGTCGGGGACCCCGGTTTTATTGCCACCCCAGCGCCGTGTTTCGGGCACTGGAACTGTGTTTGGTTCGAGAATCGTACAAGGCGCCGACATGCAGTCGAAACGCGCGATATACGGAGATTTGTGCCCAATCCGCAACCCATAAAAAGAGGACCGCGCGTTGAGCTTCCTTCTTATTTCATTCGTTCGCTCACTCTCACGCTCTTCTTTTTCGTCTGTTTGCCTGTTGTTCGTCCTAAACCTTGTTTTGTTTAGCTTCTCTCGAAGCCCCTTTAGCAATGAAGGAGGAGACAAACGCAGAAGAAAGAGAGATAGAGAGGGAGAACGTTGCTGGTTAAACGTCACAAGAGCGATAATGTGGGATTGTTAGGAGTAGTTAGAGAACGTGGGGAATTCTGGACTTCATCAGAATTCCACATGTTGTCGCGTTCTGCAGCCGCGGAACTTTAAACCATTCGGAGAGGCCGCAGCGGTCCTCCGGGACAATCAGAGCTGGTAAGATGGCGGAATTCAAGAACATGAAAAATATAATTTTACAGTGTTCAGAATAGCTGAACAGGGCACTCCGTATACTCCCCGTTGTTAAAACCGTAGGAAATGGGGCCTACAACTAAACACACTTACATTGTGTGCAGGTTAAACCGGCCGGAGAAACTACAGAGTTAAGTGAAGGAAAATTGCTCGGACCATGCATGGCTTCGACCGTCATATGCGCTGCGTGCCGGAAAGGCACTGCCGAAGTTTTTGAAGACTACAGAGATATACGAACGTCTGTGATTGCCCAATGAGAGAGCTAGTATTTTGATGTTAAAGATTACAACAAAATAGAGTAAAAAGAAAATGCAACCATTAGAGGTGAGTACTCATTCACACTAGAGCGCATGGGGATCTCTCACCTTTAAAAAATCAGGTCCAACCGGATCCAGGCGGCACTGGGAATCAGACCAAGTACCTCCAGCTCTTTGGAAGCGGACGTTCTACCACTTCGTCACTGCTGCTGTGCACGATGAATGCTGATAAGCGTGCGCATCCTTTGTTCTCACTGTGCATCTGTTATTAAGACGAAAGCCTTGGATACCTCATGAAACACGAAAATTGGCCGTCGGCATCGGCGTCCCGTGTCGGCGGCGTCAGTGCGAGTGATGCGAAGAGTAATCATAACGCGATGACGTCATATCTCCAAAATTTGTGACGCCATCATAACGTCGCTTGACGTGCGAGACATGGTGACGTCATCACATGACATCTAGCTTGGTCAAGCCTAGGCCGTTCACAGAGGCAGCGCAAAACAATGCCTCCGATCCTGGAGGCAGAGCAAAACCAGGTTAGGTGCAGAAAACGTCGGGAGGGACGGAGTGGGAGGATGGATGAGTACATAGTGAGAAGAAAAAGAAGAAAATGAGGCGAAAAAAAGCCTGCAATCTCTCCAATCCTGGAGGCAATGCAAAACCGCGTTAGGCGCAGAAATATTTCGGAGAAACACGGGGGGGGGGGATCTATACATCGACTGAGCAAAAAAAAAAAAAAAAAAAAAAAAAAAAAAAAAAAAAAAAAAAAAAAGTTGGGTGAACCATTAAGCTTTGCCTTTAAGAGTTGATCGCGATAGCGATATCCTGACCCTAGTGCGTACTTCAACCACTAAGTGCATGCTATATAATGGGTAGCATGCTTTAAACCACGAGCAATTATGCGCGGGAAATGTTTTCGAACTTGCTATGCACCCACTACGTGGTCTTAAGGGAATATGCGCAGTAACGTGTGTGCCTTTTGTAATGGGTGGCCGGCTTTGAACCACAATGTCTCATGATATTCACATTTTCTTGCAAACAAAGGCCCAGTAAAAACATCTCATGTGAGATATCGGTGTTAAAAAGCATTGTCACCTTGGACGAAACAGATAATAGCCCGCTAACGGACTCATCATTCGACTCACTCAGACTCAGAAAGAGCCGTGAGTCTGAGTCTGAGTGAGTCCAAGTGAGTAATATTCTGGTTAGTCTGAGTCCGAGTGAGACCGATTGAGGAAAATTTTAGTGAGTCGGAGTTCGAGTGAGTCGGGTTGAGGAAAAACATCGGTGAGTGTGAGTCCGAGTGAGCCCTAAGGGCGAGGTATGCTTCATGAGTCCATTCTATCCTCTTCGCTTTTCTCTCATTATTGTTTTTTTCTTGCGTGTATTTACCGAGACGTTCTCGACCGTGACATTGAACGCTGATGTGTGCTTTCCTTTTCGTTTTCTTGCGCGATGCCGCTTGGACAATATTGACAAGCGTAGTTTCTTTTTTGCATAAATGACTGCAAACATCTATCTATCTATCTATCTATCTATCTATCTATCTATCTATCTATCTATCTATCTATCTATCTATCTATCTATCTATCTATCTATCTATCTATCTATCTATCTATCTATCTATCTATCTATCTATCTATCTATCTATCTATCTATCTATCTATCTATCTATCTATCTATCTATCTATCTATCTATCTATCTATCTATCTATCTATCTATCTATCTATCTATCTATCTATCTATCTATCTATCTATCTATCTATCTATCTATCTATCTATCTATCTATCTATCTATCTATCTATCTATCTATCTATCCCTTTCCCCCCTGTGACGTTTTAACTACCGGCGGGCGATGGTTGAACGCACGCGTCGAATAAGGGAATGATTCGTGGCATGAGAAGAGGAAAGCAGATGCGGGAATGGTGTGCACTACATAAGCGCCTCGTCGTCGTCGCTGCACCGGCAAGCGTCACGCCAGACGGAGCACGCTTGCGTGTCGATGCGCATGTTCTCGAGGTGTAGATTGCTGACGACGTCGATTGGCGCGTGTTTGCCACCACCCGATGCTAAACGCCTCCCTCTACCTGGCTCCCTGTATTGATGTCATGGCGCGAAATAGTCGCGTGCAAACTTGTGCGCTCGTTTGTTCTGTCCAGCTGTTTGCGCGTTGTCCTGTTGGCGCTTTACGTTTGCTTGCTTTTCTTCCTTTTTTGAGTACAGTATCGCGGCCGATTTCGTGATGCGCTGAAGACCGGTGTGCGGCGGTGTGCTTCGTATCAATCAGTAAACGCCATCTGCGTCAGAATCCCAAATTTTTTGCTCTGATTGAAACATTATTATTTTAAAATGGGAGCTGTTTCTTTTACACCTCAGGCGAACATGCATCTCCTTCGCGTGGTTTGTTTCAGCAGTTAGTTATCCGTCACTCTTTCTTTCTCACGACGCTTCGGCAGCTAGAAATTTTGGTGAAGTGAAACAGTGTTTTGTTAGCGTTTAAGACTCTCGACTTCACCGTTGGTATTACTACACCCTCCTTATCTGTCAAGCCTGGGAGGACCATAACTTAACCTATGGGAAGGTGGGCATTCGGTGGGTGGGAATCAGGCCCCATCATGAGCCTCGCACCTGCGTTGCACATGTATCAGTTACGCCTGACGTGCCATAACTACAGCCTGTTTGCCAGAATATTATATTTGTCTTCTACATTATGCAGTTGTCAACATTCAACTCTCGTCGTGTGTGTCACGTAGCATGGCGTCCATTGCGAGCGAGTGCAGGACAAACGCCATCCTGGTTGTTAATGTTCTCCCTGTGTTAAATCAGCAAAAGTTCGTATTCACCAGATATGCATTGACTTATAATACATTATTTTAACCACTATGCAGTGTTTCCTAGAGACGCTATCGCTTAACTACCACTGGCAACAGATGATAAAGCGGAAATATCCCAGAGCCAGGCCCGTAGCCAGGGAATGGGCCCTAGGGCCACCCCGAAATTCGGATGGAGGGGGTGTTTTACCGAGGAAAAATAATAAAAAATAGGTGTTTTTCGAGGCCTTCGACAAGTGCCCCCCCCCCCCCCCCCGAAAAAAATTCCTGGCTACGGGCATGCTCAGAGCGATTAGTTAGGTTAGTCGGTTCTGCACGTCGACGATGTGGACGCGCTTTGACTTGCTTCCAGTGTCACGTGCTTCAGCATATATGTGTGATGCTCCCCTCTTCTTCTAATGAAGAAGTTGAAAGTTGCGCTGTGTGTGTTCCGTCACCTCTCTGCCCTCGTCTCCAAAGCGCATCCACACCGTCGACACACGGAAAGATGGTTCGAAAGTGGGCTTCGCCACACAGTGGCTCTTATTGTGGAAATGCCAACTTTACAACAGCCAGCAGCATACGTGCAGACACGCCTGCCCACTCGATAAACCCGCAGAAATTATGCTCGCGAAGGATGCAGCACCCCATTCTGATGGCCACCTAAACACTTGACGACCTGCGCACTTGAGAACGCGAAATCGCACGCCCTATAGTTTACACCACTCGTAAAATTGAATATGTGAGACACAGCTGAAGGGACGACTTTCTCGCGGGGATTTCTTTCGAAATACGGCGCACGGTCTGTAATGAGGTGTGAGTGTAAATGATATATAACGTTACAGGCATCGAGCGCCGATACCTCAACTCAACGTCACGATAGTAATCAGGTCCTTTACAGGAAATATCTTTCCTTTCACCAACCACTTCCTCCACGCGTCTACATATCATCAAGCCTCACTACTCATTCTTTGTTCCTGTATTTTTTTTTCTTTATTTCGATATTTAGCATTAGCTATAGCAAAATATGGTGTCATAGACACGCGAACAGATATGATCCATACAGGAAATCCCAGCAGTGAACGATGATACGTTTCATGGATCCAACCGTAGGCTTGCACACAAGGGTGGGGAGGGGGGTGCTACCCCTCTAATATCTCGTCTTCACACTGCCTTCTGACCGTAAGGGCATCTATGGGAGGGGGGTCTGGAAAAGCGGGAGGGAGGGGGGCGCTGCGGTAAACATCCTCCCCCCCCCCCCCCCCCTATAATGGAGAACCCTGTGAACGCCTATGGATTCAACGATCAAGTTCCACAAAACTATTGCGGTACTTTAACCGGTGGACTCCCTCTTTCTTTTTAGACACAACCATCGTCAACTCTGTTGTCTTATACATATTCATGAAGCCTCACTGACGTTTGCAAGATAAGCGCTGGTTTTTAAGAGTAACGGATTGGATTCTAAGAGATGGCAAACGCGCGAGGGGGGAGACAGAAAGTTAGGTGGGCAGATTAGATTAAGGAAGGAACAGGAGAGAAAGGAAAGGCAGGGATGTTAACCAATCTAGAAGGACCGGTATGCTACCCTACACTGGGGAAATGGAGGGGGGGAGTTTTAAAGATAGAGAAAGAGAGAGGAAGAGGGAGAGAGAGCACGCACACACAAAGTCACACATCTCAGTGTCTTGGTAACGCGATTAGTCTATAACCACCGGTGCACGTCTGTTGTCTTCAAGAAGTTGAGCCCCACCTTCGTCGCCTTTACCCGCGATGATCTCTCAAGACGACATTCCAGGATGGTTTCCACCGTCATCGGTCTGCGATCTATGCGAGCAAGAGCGCCTGCGAGTGATTTTCTCTGCGCATTGTAGCGAGATCAGTCGCAGAAGATGTGCTGCAATGTCTCCTCGCTACCACAGTTGTCAGCGATTTTGATACGAAAGGAGAATGACTTCGTGAAAGCCACTCTTATCCATAAACGGCAAAGCAAAGTGGCATCATTTCGTCGTAGAAGTTCGCGGGGATAACGTGGCCGCGATGAGCACTGGAGCGGGTTCATTGGCGAAACATGGGTGAGGCTTTTGCCATGCAGTGGGTGTAGTCATGATGATGATGATGATGATGAGGAGGAGGAGGAGGAGGAGGACGATGACGACGATGATGATGATATGTCAAAGTAAGCTTCAGGTGCGTGCGTGTTCACAATGTTTAGTACAAATGGCAAAATGACCATATCTGACACGTTTTTTTTTTCTTCCAAATGAATAAATTGAAAATTGATACTCGTCCTGTCACTCACGTCCGTGTTTTCTGGTCGTGCCTTCCTTTTCTACGAAATATGTACCAGCTATCCGAGTAGCGCGCTTCGGCGAAAGTGTTTCCTCTCGTTAGTGCATGGTCGCGTTTAAAGGGCAATCATATAAGAAATGAAGTCAGCAACCAAAGAAGCTTCAAGGAATGTCGGTGGGCGAGCGACGGAGCTGCGCTAAGACTCCAACTGCGTAGTTCAGGAGCCGTAACGAGATACAAACGCCGAGCACGCGAACAAGCGAAGAGCTTTCAATTATTTTGGGTGATTTAACGGAAACCGTTACTTGGAAAGTGCTCGGCGTTTACATTTCTTCTGCGCGCTATTCTATACTGTACGCTAGTCGTTGGAATAACAATTCACTATAGAGCGTTGTATGGCTCTCCGTCGGATAGTCCGGGTCTGCTGACTTCCTCTCATACGAGATAAAAAGAAGCTTGGATTGAAGTTTGAAAGGAGCATTTCCTGCACTCGTCATACTTGTCGGGAGAGAAACATAGAACTGACTATTTTCTTGGATGGAAAGATGATACAGTATTAAACTGTGGCAGTGGGGAGCTGCTTCTTTTTTTCTTTGTTCGTGTATGCGACTGCCTGAAAGGAAACACGTCCTCGGACATTATATATCGAAAAAAAAGAAAACAGTCTTCCGTGAAGGCTAATAAAAAAAAAACACGCGCTTCTTTTCGTCATTAGGTGCAATAAGATATAGAATGAACGCCTTGGTTAAGAATGGAGCACGTCGATTTAATAAATGTCCTAAAACAAACAAACAAACAAACAAACAAACAAACAAACAAACAAACAAACAAACAAACAAACAAACAAACAAACAAATAAACAAATAAATAAATAAATAAATAAATAAATAAATAAATAAATAAATAAATAAATAAATAAAGTACACGCCTCTTTAATCCCACTTTCCTAGTACGTCGATTCAGTGGGCGGATCCTTGCAGTGGGAGCCATCTGTGTACAGCTCTCAAGCAACGCAGTCGATTTCATTTTTTTAATCCCCATGCAAAAAAAAAAAAAAAAAAAAAAAAAAAAAAAAAAAAAAAAAAAAAAACCGAAGAACGATAGTAAGTGAAATACTAGACGCCCTCGTAAGGTCCTCAACGGATTCCCCGCTGTACCCAAATCATCATCCAAACGTGCTAAACGAATGGACCACATGCGTGTCACGATAGTACACTCGGCAGCGACACCCTTCATTCAACACATGGGCTCGTGTCCGCGTTAAAAGCAGCAGTCAACGCGTTCCATTCATCAAGCGCCCGACAGGAGATTGATCGGCGGCTCACTATACGACCTTTTGTAAGTCAAGGACAGTGACAACAGCCGCGTTCGCTTAAATGAGAGCGGGCAGTAAGAATCTTATCAGTTTAGTCATTTTCGTCTGGAGTAGTAAACCTTGCATATAGCCCCAGTGACATCTTCATCTTTGATTACAACTCTCAGAGTACATAAACGCCAAGTTCAACAGAGATCAGCAGATCGGAGGTCATCCGGAGATTACCTCCACCATGCAGCCGTCAACTAGAGGCCACCACCCTTGAGAACTATAGTTACGGCACTACATACGTAGAAAACACAAGCACGCTGAAAGGAACTCCCCGCAGCCTCACGGCATGTGCGCTTAGCGCGATGAGCCTCAGCGGCGCTGAAACGCCTATCACCGACCGGAGCAACGTGCACGCACCATGCGGCATCCGCGTCGACAAGGTACGAGAATAGAACAGCGTTTGTAGTAGCCGCCGCCGTGGCCCACCGCCGTAAGAGTTATGCCTTGGTACGTTCAAACAAACCTGTTCGACGCGCCGCGCAGGTCTTTAATTTGCCGCTTGTTGTTGTTCGGACAGGTGAGCCTGTCAGCGCTCCCTGCCCTTGAGTGTGCCCGACTGGGCGATGATCGGCGCCTCCCTCGGCGAAGGCGCCAAGGCCGAGCCCGGCCGGGGTCGATCACTTCTCGTGGGCGGAGTTCCAAACAGCGGTGCGCACACAATGCCTGCCGCCGCGCCGACAGAACTCTTCTAGCCGTCGTCGCAACCTATACTCGTTCACTAATACCGTGCAGCACTACTAAGACTGCAGGGCACTCGTCAGCCAAGCGGACGAGCGAGAGCTAGTCGTGTGCCGGCGCTCATCCGACTGCGTGGTCTGTTGTCGGCCGTCAAATCCAGTAAGCTCAAGAACCGCGCGCGTGGCATTGAAACGCCTTAGAGAGTTAGAGTACACGTAAGCGTTAGACGGCGGCATTGTACAGATATCGCTGCACAAGGTGTGTCGAAACTGTAGGTTCTGCGAACTGCTTGCCGAGTGCCCCCCGAGAGTACCTTGCAGTCTTTGCCAACGCTGCTCGGCTTTGCTGAGGCTTCACAGTCCCCGCGCCGACGCTGCAGCGGTGACTGGCGTCACGCAAGCAGACCCAGCGGGCGGTGGAAGACGGACGCGGCACAGCTTGTCTTTCTGACTTTGGCTGCGTGAAGCGCAAGGTAGCATGGACGGGGCACGTCACTTCGGTCTCCGCTATAGCACGGGTGCTTCGGCGCGAGTTGTGGGGACGTGTCAGGACGTGGCCTCCTACTGCCGTTGCGTTTTGCAATAAGCGAGTACCGCTGACGTCACTTCGTCTCAGAAGCCGAAACCACCCGCGGCGCTCGAGAAGAATCTGTAATATTGCGAAACGACCTTTCGATACCAGGGGAACGTTCGAGATGTTGCGTTTTTTTTTTCTACCTTTATCTTTTTACATATTTTTCAAGGTTTGGTGACAACAGTCCTCAAGAACGCCTGTACGAGTTCACCATACTGTATGAACTTCGTGGTATCTGGACAGCAGTTACAGTCACTCGAAGAAAAAAAAATGAAAAAAATTAACGTTCACTAAGCCCTGCAGGTAGAGTGAAATCAATATAATTGCCTAGACCGATGGTCACGACCTTTGTAGAGACTACTAAACGAGTATGCGACATCTATGCCTGTTTGGTGTGCTCTAATAAATGCACGCGTGCGCGGAATTGTAACAACCAACGACAATTCTTGGGTCAGGAACCAATACTTACAATAGGGTGCACATTGCTTGGCTGCTATTTTAAAGGATCTCCTATAGTACACGACTATGCCACCGTCGTTAGCTATCATTAATCTTCTCTTCTTTGCAAAACAGACATGTTATTCGTTTTCAGAACAGTTGCAGCGATAACCGATAGAGAGGAAACTGTTGGACATTACGGGACAGCTAATCCTGCGTATATCTAAGCTTTCAATGCCCCTCTCTGGAATCATATTTCCTTGTTCTTTGCTTTTCAAACAACTCATCAAATTTCAACACGCGTTCTCGTAATCGTTGTGCGACACACAGTGTCTCGGATCGTTCCAACGAAGGAAAAGAGAGCGTGGTCTCTGCAACAACAAACCACGCTGTCCCAAGCTACACCGCAACCACGTGCGTTCTCCGCCCACCCTCCCCCCCACCAGCAATCGATCAAAAAACTGCGTGCAACGTGCTCGCTCAGTGGTTCCACATGTCTGTGGCGACGCTGTCTGCGACTTTCCAGACAGCCAAGGAAGGAAGAGGGATCGTGCGCACGCACGCACGCACATACATACGCGCACACACGCACAGTAAGAGTCGCAACATGCGACGCCGAGAGAGAATGAAGCGAGCGAAAGGACGCGCTTAATAGAGCGTAATGCCGCACCGCTTGACGGCCGCACTTGAGTGTGTGTAGTGGTTGTTTGTAGTCGCGGCTGTATAGTTGTCGCTATACAACCGGATCGCGCAATAAAGGCACGGCGGCGCTATGTTACTGCACGCGCCGGGCGGGCATACATACCGCCGGCGTCGGGTGAGGCCGGGTGACGCTGAGGGCGAGCACCGCGCGGCTCGCAGGACGTCGTCGTCTGCAGACTGCAGCCGCGCCAGACGCTCTAATTGCCTTCCGGTCACACACGCACAAACACAGCCGCCGACAGAGAACAAGTATAGATTTGGACGCCAGAGCAACGAGACGGGTGCCTCTGCGAATCCCATCATGAGCGAACGTGCATGCACATATACGAAGAGTTGACGTTTTCTATACCTGGGCCGCGTTATCCAGATTAAACGAGACGACCTCGTAGAGCGTTACGTGCTGAATTGAGCCAATGGGCTGCAACCGGTCGAAGCGTACTGCAGGGAATTCCGCCGTCATTGGAAAGCGGCCGCAGTGACCACTGCAGGATCGAATTCGCGACCTATATAGTGGAACTACCGCGTCGGGTGCTTGAACGGTACACTGATTGTGCTTTTAATGCGATAGCATACTTAAACTTTTCCGCCAAGCTTTCTGCCGTTGTCTGTCCGCTAGGCGAAAAGCCCGACAGCACGCAAAGAGCCACGTTCACGTAACGGTTTATACGCCGGCCGTGGTTCACGTGTATCACTTGAAGTATACCTCTACAGGTGTACTGTTTGCCTATACTCTCTTCTCAGCACAACCATGCCGTAAAACAACAAACGGTCCCTTGAATATTCCCCAGCGCGATAATAATAATATGTGGGGTTTAACGTCCCAAAACCACGATATGATTATGAGAGACGCCGTAGTGGAGGGCTCCGGAAATTTTGACCATCTGGTGTTCAGCGCCAAACGTACAGCGCAAATGTTCAGCGCAAATGTACAGCGCCAAACAGCACTGTCGTTAGCATTGCTCACCTTATGTTTCCTTATCCCCAGCGCGAAAAGAAAGTATTAAAAAAAATTGGCGAGGCTTGCACTAATCCGCGCGAGGCTTGAAACAGCGAGACTGGACGATTGTGAAGACTAATCCGATTGCTTCTATATCTTGCATGTTTCTAGGCCTTAGCTAGGCGTTGCAGGTTCTAGGTTGCTACTAGGCTTTAGCTAGGTTATGCTAGGTTGTTTCTACGTTTATTCTCAAGCGCAGAGAGGTTCGAGTTAAACCACGGACAGTGACAGACACGACACGGTTGTCCAAACTCCAGAGAAAGAAAGTCGCGCTGAAACCAAGCGTTCGCACCTCTCTCATAGATCCACGGGCACGCCGTCGTTGGCGTAGGCCTTCCATCGCTTCGGGGTCTCCTCGCCGCCGCCGTTGCTTTTCCCGTCGCCTAGCATTCTCTCGTTATAGGGCTCGGGGTCTTTGGCTCACCGCCGTCGCTTCGCAGCTATGCTTATGATGATGATAGTTTTCTTACAAGCAGCACAGTGGCACATGCCCGTTAAGATGCTGATAGTTTTCGGCGCTCGTATCACGAGGAACGATTTGCCGAACATCTTCGCTGTTAACAAGAATGAGTCTCCGTTTCCCTGGGTTTCTGGTCTTGTGTGTCTGCTTGGTCGATCTTATCAGTAGTGTGCCAGTTCAGTATTGCCTTATCTCCAGGATAAAAACCACTGTAGCCGACGCGACAGTCTTGCAGCCCGCTCATAGCAAAAGCCGATCCCTAGGGCAGTATGATAACACATTTAACAACAACAAAAGAATACCTCACAAGACATCCATAGCCATCATAGATTAATCCTACCTTAATTCTTTTCTCAATTCCTCGCATCGCCTGCTGTTCTACCGAATTATGCCATGCATATGGTAACATGCTCGTACAGCGAGCCCTTTACCACACCTACAGCTCATTTATGCAGGATCCTCTTGTAAAGCAATCGTATACAGCACCCCCCCCCCCCCCCAAACACGCACATTATGCTATATGCACTGCCAAAAGCTCAAACGATCGAAAGTTCAGCTTGTTGGTAAGGGATTTATGATAAAGTAAGGTATACGCGTGCAAACACGGACACAAGATGTCAGGAAAACACAAACGCCGATACTTCTCTTGGCTTCATCTTTTCTGTTGCCCGTACGCACGCTTACCTTCTTTTGTCATACGTTTAAAAGCGGTCGTTATCCATGTAGCTATACAGCTTTCAAGCGGCACTGGGACATTAGCAAGCCCCATGAACGTACCGTTATTTGTCTAGAACCGCTTCGCCGCGGCACTACATCTGCGATATCAGCTCTTTATTGGTGTATATAGGCCAAAATTCCGGACGTTGCCATTTTTGGTGGCAACGCAGCGATGAACGTCCGTTGCATGCGCGACTCGTAGCAACCTATAACATTTGCATACATCTATTAAGCGTCATTAACCGTGTCTGTATGGATAGATGCAGCAAGTGATGCGCACTGATGCTTATCGCGCTACATTATAATATCGTATACTCAAATTGTCGCCGCTTTGTCATGTGCCGCGCGTTCCCTGCGACAATTGTTATTGCCACACTAGTCGACGAGGGTGCATGGCATGCGATATCTGAGTAGCATGGACAATTGTCTCCTATTGTTGTAGGCTATAACGAGTAAAGTATACAAAGTGTCACTTCAATGAATGCCGCAGGCATAAACAAGGCGAACTGCTCCGAAAATTACCGACAATCGTGTGTTGCATGCCGAATTTCGCAGGAAAGCTGCTTGGTGGGCTCCCTCCCCAATTCGCTCCCATGGCCGCCGCGGTGGCACAGTGCTCGGCTGACCCGAATGACGCGGGTTCGATCTCGGACGCGGCGGTCGCATTTCGATGGAGGCGGAATGCTAGAGGCCCGTGTACTGTGCGATGTCAATGCACGTTCAAGTACCCCAGGTGGTCGAAATCTCCATAGACCCTCCACTACGGCGTGCCTCATAATGATATCGTGGTTTTTTCACGTTAAACCCCGACATTTTGTAATCCTCGCTCCCACGTTCTCCATAAACACCAGTACATACGGATGTTCTTCGCAGTAATCCTAAAATGTGTTGCGAGTTTATTCAGAAATGATTTGGTTTATAAAAGCACAGTGCCCAAATACGATTCGAGCACAGTACACTACTGCACAGTATAAAACCATATGTCACATCATGTATCGTCGTATTGCCCCAGTACGGTATCGTCAGTACAGCGCAATGTCGTGGTCGTTATTTCTAGTCAGCATCACTTAAACGCGACGGTCACACTAACAGCATCAAACCAACGATCGCGAATCTCCGTAACTCGTCAGATCCCCGAAGTATTGTACTACCGGTGTCTGCTTGCAAAGGCATCCCGCACTGAAAACCCCGGGAGCACTGATGGCTCCCTTGCCGCCACGAAGCAGCGCAGGTGTCCGCCTCACGCGAGACTGTTACGGTGTTTCCTGCAGAAAATGCCCCCCATCGCCCTACCCTAATAAGCCCTTTAATTTTTTTTTTTTGTTCTTTTTTTCGATTTCCTCGAGAGTCTCCCACCGCGTTTCTTCGTGGGAGTCATCCGTGCTTTCGGGAGATGTACGGCGAAAGCAGTCACTTGCCGCCTGCGGTGGCGGTGGGGGTTGAAGCCCTGATTTAAATCGGGCATTTGTATGCGAGCCGGCGATCCCCTATGCAAACGAGGCGTGCCTAGCAGTGGATCTCCGAAACCTGTGCCGGGCTATGTGTGCTATACTGGCGGAGAAACGAGCCCGGGGCCACTGAGAGGAAGAGTTCGGTCAGGCTTCTTCACATCCGTCCTCACTGCGGTGCTAATATGGACCCCGTCACTCGGTGCAGTACTTTGGCGCCGCACGGAAGGCCCCGATGGCCTCAGTCAATTGACCCGCCCGCCCCATTCGCACCCCTTGGCGAGAGAGGATTCGGCGCTCGTGTAATGCGCCGATCGGTAGAGCTCTCTCAATGCTGAAGTCAATTCGAGGTCGCCGAGTGTGAATGTCAGGTTTGACCGGCGCTTCTTGCGGGATAGTGTTATCGCTTCGGGGCCGGTCAGAGAGACTCCATGAAGACAAGACGAAGCAAAGACGAAGCCGCGGGTTAGTGGGGTCGTTCGCATCTAGAGTATTTCTTATCCACGAGGACGCAACAAAAACACGGAGAGTGTCTTTCTTTCAAGACTAAGCCCGCTCGATGGAGTCAGTTGTTTCCTTGGCAAGTCTGTCATGGTGGGAACGACACGCTGAAGTTACCGTTTGAAGGAGAGAACTACGAAGAAATGAGTATGCAGTACTACCATGCAAATTCTTTCAGCATTGATGTGTTCTCACGAGAACACGCTTACATTTAGGGTTTGTAAAGGAAGCTGTCTTCTCCTAAAAGATGGCTAACTCATTCTTTCATCGTTAAGTATGCTTTAATTGTTAGGAACACAGAAAGAAAAAGACAATTCGGACTATCGCGGTGGTTCACAAAAGCGCTGTCTGTTATTAACGATGCCTGATAACTGTATAAATGCATCCACGACCTCGGCAATGTGTCACAGCCAGGCCGCAATGCGATGTGGTGACGTCAAGTGTGTAAAAACTTTGATAGAACCAATTACAAGCAACTCCTGCTGTTAGGGTAGAGGGGGGGGGGGGGGGAGGTCGTGGATCTCCCCTCCCCCTTTATGTCCGCTCATGTGTTTGCATGTGTGCGCGTATATAACACATACAAAATGTAAATATTTCGGGAGGGGGTGAACCCCCCCAAGCTACGCCACTACTGTCGACTATCACGAAAGATTACATATGGGATGCGCCTGTTTACAATCAAGTGGCTGTTGAGCCCGTTTTGTGATGTGCTCAGCCATACAAGCGCCAAGCACGTTCGAGGCGGACAGCTTTCCTGTTCTCTCGCAGTGCTATCAGAGTCTGCAACAGCCTTGTCAGCTTGGTTCGTGAAGCTCTAAATTAGTGTATTGTACTGAGACCTCAATTCACAGCCGGTTGCAAGCATCGGTTAACTACGTTCTGAACACATCTATTCCAAACACCGTTTTGGTGTTTCTGGTAGTCATAACCGTACGTCATGCTCTCAGCATTCAAGAAATAAAAGTAACAAGAGCCTTCGTATTCTCTTTCGTTTTCACGTGCATGAATGGCACACGGCATTTGTATTTATATTGATACAAGCAGCAACAGCTGTTCGTTTTACGTGCGCGGTGGCCGGGGAAAAGGCATTCTGGCGAGTTGTTTGTGTTCTCTAAGTTCGCAGGTGTTGTCGGAATGCCCGATTTAGGACAGATGTTTACGAAGAACGTGTAGGATAAACAGGCGATCATTTGTGTACAGATGAGCTCATAGATGAAGGTGAACACAAGCGGCATTTCATGGCCTGATTCATGGCCTGATGACGCATGCAGAAAGACGTCTACATTAACACCGCCTGGTACGACGTCAAGATGCAAGTTGACTGCCGCCAAGCTCGGCTCTTCGGACCGCTGTAAGGATGGTTGTGTTCAAAGGTGCATTGAGGTGTTCACCAATACGAGACCTAAGCGAAACCTGATAGGGTAACAGAAAGTAGAGCAAAAGAAGCGTCGCGACAATAAGAACGACTTCGATGTGCTGAGAAATGGTCAGGGGTTTATCCAGCATTTCTTTTTGAGGGTATGATGCGGATGTGTGCCTGGCCGTAGGGTGGGAGGGAAGTTGGTTGGCTTGGAACAATTTCTGTGGTGGGGGGGGAAGGGGCGGAGTGTTCAGATCTTTTTGTGGGGGGTGTTAGTGTGGTGTAAGGGGGGGAGGGGGGTGTATAAATTCTAGGTCACGGACCTAAGCTCGCTGTATGCAAATTCCAACAGGGAACGTTGTTGGGCCTGCCGCCATATTGTGTAGACAACTACCTTCGGTATAGCCCTAGCTTGTTTCCTTCCCTGCCTGCGCCTTTGCCCGTCGCAGAATATCACGCCCAACGTGGCATCGCGTACTGGCGTTGTGCAGTCATTACTATGTCCAGCATCGTCTCAACGTCTTAATCGGCTTAAGGCTATGCGTTCGCATACGAGTGACAGAACCAGTGCGCAGTGGGGGGGGCAAACAAGTTTTTTTCAGCTACTCGATTTATCCATTGCGTTCAAGGTTGGTGCAAAAATTCTAGCTCTTGTTTGCGAGGCTTTTAGGGATACGCGGTCTTTCATAACAGTGGGTGCCGCCCAATGGCTATGGTGTACATTCACTTCGAGAGAAATAAGAGCTGAAAATTATTCGTCGCTGCGGCTAAATGGTTCATATAAGTGAAAAGCTGTTGAATTTAGCGCTCGGAATAGTTAATCAGTTTCTTTTCTTTGTTCGTTTTAATGAGTGTCTGAATTATGCGGGCTGTTACCCCGACTAACTTACCTAATTGTCTCCATCGTCAACTTCTGGCAGCCATCTAAGGGAGGGGATACAAACTCCTCTCACACTTGCCGTGTCAATAAAAGTTGTTTCTCTCTCTCTCTCCCTCTCTCCCCATCATCACACATCGTCTCTGTACTCGTTCTCTCATAGTTGTAATGCAGCCCGTATGATAGAGGAGGACCAGTTGTTCACACTTGCGGCTTCATTATTTGGAAGCGTTGATCCTGAGAATAGCGTAACTTTCGTGAAGCCGCCTTCGCAGTACCATTGTGAATTGCCATCGTTAGTTTACAGAATCATTCCTTTACCTCCAGCGTATACAGGTAGCGAACCAAACCAAGCGTTCACGCCTGGTTGACTTCCTCGCTTCCTCCCTTCTTGCTTCCTCTCACTCTCCTTCGTGTGAACGAGTAGTGCAGAAGAGACTAAAACGATCGGGGATCACAAAGGCTCGATCGGGGATCACGGAGGTACGCCTGCCACTTCCCAAAAAGGCAAGTGCGTATGCTTCACGCTACTTCTCCCATTCATCGCTTGGGATTTCAAGATCTCTTTCTGTTTCTTTGCCTTTGACCTGCACACATACACACACACACAAAAAAAAAGGGGGGGGGGGGGGGTGTAAAGTGACGAAGAAAGGATCGGAAAATGTCCTTCGTATCGAGGAACGAGTGGCATCAGAACAGGGCGGCATGTCTCTCGAGCGGAGGCAGCAGCGGACCGTTCCGGCTCGCAGCGCGTCGTGCAGACGGCACCAAATCGTCGACGAGCGCTGACGGCGTTTGCGGTCGTAAAAAAAAAAAAAAAAAAAAAAAAAAAAAAAAAAAAAAAAAAAAAAAGGAAGAGCGACCCGCCACCCGTTTTCTTCTCTGGGGCCGACGCCACGGAATATACTACACTCTCGATGATTGAGACATGAACCGGGAAACAGGGGAAGCGCCCGCTCTAATGGAATTTCTCCGACAGCGCTGGGGATTTGTTTTGCGCCGAGAATTGACTCGGTTTCTTCGCCATTCTCCGCTTTCTTTCTCATTTTATTTCTTTTTAAATGCTCGTCCCCCCCACGCCGTGTTCCTTCCTTTCTTTGTTGCATTGCCTTTCCTGAATCGTTTCAATTTTTCTCTCGTTCTAGTCGCTTCGTTTTATTGCTTTGTTTCCTTAAAATGAGTATTTCTTGTCGCTTGTCGATGAAGTTACTTTTGTTGTTGCCGACACGAAAATAAATTTTAAAAATGGTGGATGGGGTTACGGAGTAAGCGGGCATGTATAAACACGATAAAGTTCCGAAATCTCTGTTGAAGTTCATAAGTAGAGACCGGATTATAGGCAAATGCCTATTTTTTTCCTTGCGTTCCTATCGTGCCACATTGCTATATAAGCTCGAATTAGAGGTTAAGAAGGGCTTTTATAGTGTTTTTATAGTGCCTATAAATGCCTATTTTTGGTGGTCGTGCCTAAACGCCTATAAGTGCATATAAATGCCTATTTTCCAAATAGGTGCTTATATGAACACTATTTAACCTCCAATTTCACTTTCGAGTGCAGTTTGAGACCGTTATTCATGTTACCAGGCAACATTGACCTTTAGGAATACTAGGGGGTTAAAACTAGCCTTCTAGTTCAACCAATTTCTGGAAAACAACCGCTATAGCAGCCGTAAAATGGGACGCGCCGGCCATGTTACGCCAACGCGCTGAGATGTCGCGAGCGGCTGGAGGAGGAGAGGTTCAGGAGAGGAAAAGACGCTGTTTCTGCAACCCTAAATGGGAGCAAGTCAATGTCTACTATGGAATGGGGAGAGAGAAATAAACATGGAAAGAGGAGATGAGAAGAAGGGAGAGTGGCGTCCATGGTCGAGGACGCGGCGGTTGGCTTCTAGAGCCGTTTGTCCATTCCAGTGTCCTCAAGGAAGTGAACCACCTTGAAGACATGGGTGTGGCCGTGGGCAAGAAATAGGAGGTCCCTCTGTGCAGCCGCGGGAAGATGACGGACGAATGCGAAACCATGGAGTACTGTCAGGGGAAAGGAGAGTGTAGATCAAAAGTACGAAAAATGTGAAGTGCACGCGGGTTTGGTTTTGTTTGTTGATGCGTGCCCAATGAAGAGCGTTGGACCACAATAATTTTTCAAGTTGGTTCATTACGAGCCGCGAAACCATTATGCGAGGAGGCGTCATGCGCACGCAAGGTCACGTGCGCATGACGTGCCTGAGCCAGGTCGTGCACGCGAGCGGTGTTGTGTCGTTTCGGCGTTCTCTGTAGTGTACTGCCTATTTCTTTGGAATGGATCTCTCAGTGCGCGCACGTTTGGAGAGGCTGGCGCGGATCACGTATCCTTACCGCGACACACCGCGTCGCACATCTGGAACTGTTGCTAGGGGCAATGCACCAAAATCGCGCCAAGCGTTGTTAGGGCTGGTGCCGGCGCGACGCTGGAACGGCGAAAACACGAACACATACGAAATGGAGGCAGATCAGTCTCACATCTCGCTGCGATTCGAAGTAAGAAATAAAAATAAACATGCAAACACATACATTCCGCTTGTGTGTTTTATTATTTCTCTCAACTTTCATTCATCTATTTAAGCAACATATTACAGAAATTGCACATGTCGCCTCGAATAATTCTCGCAGTGTCGCGTGCTACAGCGAGCGATGTCAGAGCACCAATGTCTACGCAGAGGAGGGACGTTAGAGCTCAGATAACTACGCAGGAGCATTCCTTGTACGTCAACCCCTCCATCTTGGGTCGCGCGCCTGCGAGAAGGGCACGCGGTGTTCATTTTGAAATTTCACATTTTTCCGCGGCACGTATCGTTGCAAATCTTGGCAGACGTGATCGTGAGCGGCCCAGTTCATGCGAAACACTTGTTAGTTCAAAATGCTCAGACCTGGTGAGGGGCCCTTTACAGGTGTTCACCGACAGAAGAGCAACTGACCCTACGCGATTAGACCAGGTCAATACGAGGCATCCCTCCCTTCTGGTTTTTTAGCGGTCTAACTACCTGTTTCTGTGCATGCCGAAGATAAAGAGATCCACGACTGTGTCGGATTCCACGGTAGACACTTTACTCACCATCATAGAGAATAAAATGAGAGACTGTGTTCTACTAACCGTGCAGAAAAAAATACAATTGCACGGCTATTTTCAACCGTTGGCGCCTTTTTGCCATCATAAACAATCACATTTTTGCTTTTCTGTCGTAAATACAGGTGGCGTACGTCTTCGTTTGAAATATTTTGAATTTCTGTAAAAATTTATTGTGCCTATATTTATGATTTTGAAAGCCTAAAACTGTGTTTTGCCTGCCTATTTCTGGCGCCTAAAACGCGCTTTTTAAGTGCCTAAAAATCCGGCCTCTATTCATAAGTATGCCGTAAATTTTTTTTCGGGGAGGCGACGGGGAGAATTAGCGAAATTTAATTCGAGGGAATATACGCGGTTCTTGCCACATTGCTGCTCACCCGCTTTGTTTGGCGTCAGGAAAAGGCTTGGCTCGTGGATAATTTCTCAGTCCGTGCGTTATGGTGTCGACATAAGATTGTATCAACGTCAGCGAATATTCGCAGAAATGGAGCAGATAGACAGTGAGAGAGTATGAAAGAAGGGAGATGTCGTGTAGGTTAATCAGAACATGTGTTGGCTAGCTGCGCTGAAGAAAAGAGGATGTAGTTGACTTTGGGACCAATTGTGAGGATACGAAGTGAGGGTAGGTGCGTTCAGGAAAAACAAAGGTCTATATTTACCACCGTGGGTGGAAAGAGCAATGGAACATGTGAATGAGAAATTGCGAAGAAGGGAATATAAGTGCAAAAGAGAACGGGAGAAATGTGTAAGAAAGATAGAGAAAGAAAGAAAATGCAGAAAGGCTAAGTGTAATCGGTCCTGTTGGGCTACCTTCTTTTTATTATTGATATGACATGTGGCGAGCTCGTAACAGCTTATGTGGTAAAACATGTCCACGAAAGTAACATGCATTGAAATAGATCATATAGCGGTCCGACAAAAGCGTTCGTACGTATGTCTTCCATATTTCGCAATCACGCAGCGCGCTCACTCTACACATTTTTTTTTTTCTTACATGCAGGAGCTTTACAACAGCCTATGGCTCACTCGGCTGAGCACCGCTAGTGGAACTCCCGGAATAAGTATGTCACGATTCCAGCTCACTGAACGTAAAATCGTTTCTCTTGAAAATCCGCCAACAACATTTCCAGTGAACGGGGCTTTCCACTCACGGTAAACGATTCCCTGTGAGTGTTTACACGCATCTATCATATCTCTGACAAAACGACCTCGTGTTGCATAAAATCTGCGCCGTTAGGATATAAGCCGCCATGCTTCTTACACGGTCAACTACGCAAACTTTCGTTTTACATTCATATGTGTGTGCGTGCGCGCGCGTCTGTCTGTCTGTCTGTCTGTCTGTCTGTCTGTTTGCACGCACGCACGTGTGTGTGCGTGTGCGTGTGTGTGTGTGTGTGTGTGTGTGTGTGTGTGTGTGTCTGTGTGTGTGTGTGTGTGTGTGTGCGTGCGCGCGCGTGCGTGCGTGCGTGCGTGCGTGCGTGCGTGATGTCTAATAGTTGGCCGTTTGGCTTATGGGCTTTAACGTCGCAAAGCTACTCAGGCTGGGGAGATGCCTTAGTGGAGGGCTCCAGATAATTTCGATCATCTGGGGATCTTTGACGTGCACTAGCTGATACAGTGCATGGCTCTCTGTCCGACATGTGACCGTTGCAGCGGGTATGTAATCTGAAAACTATTTTAGAGCGCAGCTCTCAGGCGCCCATTCCAACGTTGAGCGGCGTCGCCGTCGTCGTAACCGGCAGAGCGAACGAGGACGATAGAGAGCGATCGTTGAGTTTGTCAATATCACGAGCCACTGACATCTGACGTCGCTTTCTTCCTCCGTCACGCGCGCTGGCCCCTCGGTCGGAGCTCGTGCGCATGCAGGGCTGGCAGGTGCACTGCGGCTGGCTTCGCTTGTCGTAACGGGGCGGTCGGTGTTTCGCTTGGTTCGCGACGCCTGAAACGCACAGAGTGGTGTGCGTAGCACTCGAGCACTGGGAGTTTCTGCAATATGTAAGGAATGTTGCATTTCTACAACTGCGGATAGCCAAAGCTTCAAAAACAGTTGGCGTTGCCCCAACATAAAACGTGCGTCCGTTCTTTTTAAGGGCGCAGCTCTTAGACGCCCGTTCCTGCGATTGAGCGGCGTCGGCGGCGTCGTAACCGGCAGAGCGAACGAGGACGAAAGAGAGCGAACGCGGAGCGCAGCGGAGGAGGGAACGACAGTGGCGAGACGATAGGTTCCGCGATGCCGCGCCGCAGTAGTGCGCGCCGTC
The DNA here is from genome assembly GCA_030522465.1 of Rhipicephalus appendiculatus. NCBI lineage: Eukaryota > Metazoa > Arthropoda > Arachnida > Ixodida > Ixodidae > Rhipicephalus > Rhipicephalus appendiculatus. The sequence continues at coordinate 4,881,998 of JALIZH010032971.1, forward strand.
GTGCGGTCGCCGATGACGTCATCACTAAAATATGTGGCGAGGGCGTCCACTGATACCATATATGTAAATAAAGTGCTTCATGAACTTAGGCCTGTCTGCGGTGGCTGTTGCGGAACGCGCCAACACGATGCCTCCCGCGGTCTCCCGGTTAGCGAAGTAGTCGCGCTACGCTTCGTCTGTGGTGGTTGATGTGAAATGGGCTGCATGAAATTGTCCGCGCCAATCACGCTACTCACGGCGTGGTATGCAACTGTACGTATACACATACATGTCTCCCTCAAATTGTTTGCCTCAACTTATCGTAAAATCAAAAAGCCTAAGCAGCCGCGCTCAGAACTCGCATTAGGCAGCATCGTAATCGGTGAATTTTTTTATTCATTTACCCTTCACAGTTGACGCGGTGTGAGTTCTATGAGAACTTAGAAATGTTTTCTTTTTGCACACGTCACTGTTGTCAAAGACGCCGATAAAGATTTCCGGTCATATCTCATATAAACCACATTTTTTTGGTCAGTTTTTCCCCATTGCCTTGACGGACGCGGCAGCCCCTTTCATTGACCACCCCTTGTCACGCGCATTTTAAAAGTTATAGGGCATGCGGTCTGATCACGTGCGCACGGTGGCGTCATCGATCCTGGCCGCAAGCCTTCGTCCCTGTTTACTTCGAACGGAACGACACGAACGCGAAGGGGAAAAAAACGGCAATTTAAACGAACCGCTTAGTTCCCGAACGCCGTGGTCACTAACGTGGAAAACAAAAAAAAAAAAGGGGGGGGGGGGGGGAAGGGTGGAAGAGCGAAACACAAACGTCCTCTTATCTTCTTGTGTAGCCCGGTAATGACCGCGTGGGCCGCAGCCATAAATTCGAGGTATTTATCGCCGCTGCGTATAGCGGCAGGAGCAGCAGCCAAAACCGCGCCGCATGCCTTCTGCGTGATTAGCGTGATACGGCTGCTTAAGCGACGTAGTATGCATACGTGCTCAGCAAGTTTTTCCTTCTTTATACGAATGCGTCGCATTCCTCTTGCTGTTCTTTTTATTTTAATTTCCTCGTCTTGAATCCTTCTCTCTTTCTCTATGTTTTTCGTTCGCTGATGTTAGCAGATCTTTTGGACGATAAGGACATGCACCATATACCGGTACGTGCGCATTCGTTCAAATAAAATAAACTTGAGTTATACGAAGAGTGGCATGTGAAGCGTGCATAACTTGGCGAAAATGAAGGCGGAGAGTGGGAAGAAAGGAGGGGGGAGGGGAGCAGCTAGCTCGTCGCGGAGCGCTGCGTGTGCGTGAGGACACGAATTCCTCTTAATTTTCTGGCCACCAGAAGCGTCGTCGGCGAGCTACAACACTGGGAAGCAAAGCACGTGGGTGGTTTTAGAAAGACAGTAAAGAAGAGGAAAGAAAAAGAATATTAAAAAAAAAGGCGTCCTCCCTTTTGCCCCACCCCTTTCTTTTTTTTTTCTTTTTTTTTCTTTTTTTTTTTTATCGAGTTGTCTGTTTGCAGCCCCTAATAGGGTGAGGCGCCTTATTCGAGACGTCGCCGGCCGCCGGACTCTGCTTGTCCAGCGTCGCAGTACCAATGCAGCGGGCATGGAAAAGAACTTTATTTTCTTTTTTCTTTCTGAAAAAAAAAAGCCGGCAGATCCCACGCACTGTGGGAATCGATGTAATGCGAAGCAGCCAGCAAGGGGCAAATCGTGCTGGACATAATATGCATACCATGATTTGCATGTTAGGACCTCTCATTTATGTTCGTCATGCAGTCACGTAGCGCAATATCAATTTTGGTGTATATCAAGCTGGCGAACTGGACGCAAGTGCACCATGAGCGTGGCCTGTAAAGGGCAATGTAGATGACATGCATGACAATATTTTCATGTTATCACCTGCCACTTATGTTCGTTATACAGTAACGTCCCGCAGTACCAATTTTGGTGTATATCAAGCTAGCGAAACGGCCGCGAGTGCGCCATGAGCGTGGCATGCAAGTCATGTTGCACATGACATGTCGTGATTTCCATATTACCACTTCTCATTTATGCTCATTATACAGTCACGTCACGCAATACAAAATTTGGTGTATATCACGCTAGCGAAACGGCCGCGAGCGGGTCGTTAGCGTGGCACGCAAGTCATGTTGCATATGACATGTCATGATTTCCATATGACCACTTGGCATTTATGTTCGTCATACAGTCACGTCACGCAATACCAAATTTGGTGTATATCAAGCTAGCGAAACGGCCGCGAGCGTGTCATGAGCGTGGTATTCAAGTCATGTTGCACATGACATGTCATGATTTCCGTATGACCACTTGGCATTTAGGTTCGTCATGCAGTCACGTCACGCAATACCAAATTTGGTGTGCACCAAGCTAGCGAAACGGCCGCGAGAGTGTCATGAGCGTGGCATGCAAGTCATGTTGCACATGACATATCATGATTTCCATATTACCACTTGGCATTTATGTTCGTCATACAGTCACGTCACGCAATACCAAATTGGGTGTATATCAAGCTAGCGAAACGGCCGTGAGCGTGTCATGAGCGTAGCATGCAAGTCATATTGCTCATGACATGTCCTGATTTCCATATTACCACTTGGCATTTATGTTCGTCATACAGTCACGTCACGCAATACCAAATTTGGTGTATATCAAGCTAGCGAAACGGCCGCGAGCGTGTCATGAGCGTAGCATGCAAGTCATGTTGCACATGACATGTCATGATATCCATATTACCACTTGTCATTTATGTTCGTCATACAGTCACGTCACTCAATCCCAAATTTGGTGTATATCAAGCAAGCTAAACGGCCGTCAGCGCACCATGAGCGTGGCATGTAAATCATGTTGTACATGACATGCATGTCATGATTTTCATATTACCACCTGTCATTTACGTTGGTCATGCACAAATGTCTCACCAATTTTTGGCCATATCAATTTAAGAAAAACGGCCTTAGGAGCACTATGGCCATGGCGTGTAAATCATACTTTTCATGACTAGTTAGTCATGATTTTCATGATATGACCAGTCATTCATGTTCGTCATACAGTCATGTTACGGCATACCAATTTTGGTATAAATCCCATTAACGATACGGCCAGGAGAGCTCAAAGTCGTAGGCGGCTAGATAGATAGTCAGATAGATAGATACGCTCAAACTCGCCGAAGTTCGCTAAGAAATGCTTCGCATTTAAAAAGTTGGAGGGGGGGGGGGGGGGCAGACACGCGACGACGTGGCGTGGACGCGTGGGCTGCTTCAGCGTCGAGTTTCCCGAACCGCCCCTTTCTTGGAGATATCTTAGATCGGTGGTCTTCCTGTTTTCTTCACGCATTCCTCATTTTTCTTGTCTTTTGCTTCTGTTTGTCTACCTTTCCGAGAATCCACCTTCTTCCTCCTTCTCATCTCTCTCTCTCTGTCAACCCACTCGTATGGTTTCATCGCCATGATTCAGAGGCATTCCGTAATAAAGTACGGTGTTGTGTCACTCTAATGCGGGGCGGCCGCTAACGACACCGAAGACGAATGCACGAGGCCAGATCATACATGACGCCTCATTGGATACATATAAGAACGAGGCAGAAGTTGAGGAGAAGATGGAAGCTTGAAGAGATGAAAAATTCTTGAACACGGAGTGCCGCTCCAGCGACACGCCCTATTCAAGGCTCTTTCATTGGCATTGGATAGCGTATCGGACCTCTCGTAGACCTGGATACGGCGACCCGCAGATCTCCTTTAGACCTCCTGCATATACCGAACGGAGCAATCGTTCTGACAGCCGCCGTAACCAATTCTTGTGTGCTTACAGTCGGACCAAGCCAAAGAACTGGTCTCGATATAGTTTACGCACTGTCGATAGCGGCGAATATAGTAATTCAAGTGAAGCTTGTCATGAGTTACAGATTTTGGTAGTGGCGGTGGCGGCGGTGTTGTACGCGATAAACTGGCGCCGTCGATCAAGTGTACAGAAATGACGCAGCATTGCGCTATGCTAAAGAAAGAAAGAAATAAATAAAAGAAAGAAAGAAAGAAAGAAAGAAAGAAAGAAAGAAAGAAAGAAAGAAAGAAAGAAAGAAAGAAAGAAAGAAAGAAAGAAAGAAAGAAAGAAAGAAAGAAAGAAAGAAAGAAAGAAAGAAAGAAAGAAAGAAAGAATAGTAGGTCAGGCATATACACGCCAAGCTTCGCTTGCCACCATGTTCCCGATAGAGAAGGGCTCCTTAATTTTAATAATGATGTTTTGTTTCGCAAACAAATACAGACTAGCAGGAAAAAGAAGGAGGGCAAAATGTGGCGAAATTTTCTAGGGGAATGGTCCTTTGCGCGAAGCGTAAGCTGCTCATACCAAGCACCGGCAGAGCTACAGCAACAGTAATTAACATTAGCCAGCAGTTAACCAAAAGTTAACCAACAGTAAGCTACCATTAACCAGTGTTTGTATGCATCCAAGGGCCCCTCACTTCTCAGTTAAATCATGGTTAAAGTGTGTAACGACTTCTTAATGGAATTCCTTTTCGAAAATTATTAGTCTTCTAGTTTATATTTTGACTTCTCTATAGTATCATATCATAATCTATGGGTCAAATTTTACTTCAATGGTGCCCCCCCCCCCCTACAGCAAGTTTCCCAAGAAAAAGGTGGTGGTTTCGGAATACGGGCCTTAAGGTGACGTAAGAACTGCTTCCGAAGCATTGGTTTCCTTTCCATAGAATGCTCAGCATTAGACGAGGTTGCTCACACGCAACTTGACTTGATCAAAGTGCGTTGCCCCAACCTTCGGCACCTTCAGTAACCGTATGCCTACAGTCCGGTTAAGCCATAGCAGCAACTCGCCCACCGCTTCATTGGTTTATTAAAGTGCGCTGCGCAACGTCAGCAAACAATTTGGGTCTCTCCTTTCTCTTATTTCTTCAATTTCTCCTGTGTGTGTGCGTGTGTGCGCGCGCGTGTGCGTGTGTGTGTGTGTGTTTTTTTTTTTCTGGAATAACGCATAAAAATCATGAGCGATCGATACGACTAGCCGTGTTTCCGGGAACCACTGTCACTCGAGGGCGAACAATTGAATCTAGACTTGTGGACAACAGAAATAATGGCGTGTGCTTTAATTCGTCCTCAAGACTACGCGAGCAGAGCCGTCCAGCTTCACTTGCGTCTCAAATAATGTATGCGAAGCTCGAATATATTGCCACGCTTCCTTAATTTCGCTGTAGTTCGGATTTCACCTGCAAAGAATGTTAGCAACGCTCGGCGCAGACCACGCTACATTGTTTGAGAAGATTCGCGATTGTTTTAGATCATTCTGTTAAGATTTACCCACTCAGGGAAGTTGGCGTAGCAAATGCTACGCCAACTTCCCTGAGTGGGTTGCGTGGAAGAAACTGAAGGAACACCGTAGGCTCATCAGTGCTGAAATTGAGGCTACATGGAGGTGCATGCTTACGAGCCTTCTTAGATCTGTTCACTCAAATGACAAGAAAGGCGTGCAGACCGGGTCTGTGAAGGTCATGTGTGACACGCCCCTACCTGAGGATGTCTACCGTCTTCTCAGCAAAGGCCCGAAGTTTGGTATTGAGCCGGCCGTCTCCGCACATGAGCTACTAGCTCTAAACAGAAGAGTAGCAAGCAAAGCTTCGTCGGAGCAACGCGAGCGGTGTTTGCTGGACGGTGTGGACTGTCTTCAGAGATGTGCTCCAAGACCAGGAACTGGACACCACGTGCGCGAATTTAATCGGGTAGAGTCTTTTTTCAGAGACAATGACTTACGCTTAATGCAATCGGACAAAGAAGGTGGTTTTGTGATTGTGCCTACTTCTGTCTTTAATGAAAAAGCCTTGCAGGCTATTAATAAGAATTTTAAGAGTGTAAAAGTAAGCCTGGCAAAAGTGAAGAAGAACGTGAGCAAACTTTGTGAAGAAGTCGGTGCGGAACGTTTGGCCAAGCAGATTTGCAAGTCAAAAGCGGACAGCTTAATAGCTTTTTTCAGCGCCAAGACGCACAAGGTTGATATCCCTTTTCGAACGATAATAAGTGAACGGGGCGCGTGGCAAAAGCATGTCAGTAGTTTTCTGTTAAAGTCACTCAAGTGCCTTGTCGTCAACGATCCTTTTCTAATAAGAAATTCTGATGAAATTGTAGAGTTCTTTCGCCGCAAAGATAACACAGGGTACCTTTTTTCTGTTGATGTGAATGACCTTTTTTATTCAGTTCCACATCCCGAGCTCTTTGCCGCAGTTAAGCTATGTATTGAAAAAAAGTGGCGAGGCTGATTTTGTTGCGTGCGCTGAAATGTCGGTAACTAATTTCATTGCTGTTTTGGAAGCGTACCTCACAAGCACTTTCGTTTCTTTTGAGGGTAGCATTTATTTGCAAAAGAAAGGCATTTGCATCGGGTCCAGTGTTGCACCGATTTTATGCGACATCTTCTTATCACTTATTGACCAGACACTACTATGTGTTTCTAAGTCATCACATCCTTTTTATGTTTTTAGATATGTAGACGATTTTTTAATTGTTTTAGACAAGACGTGCCCTGTGCCCTACCATGAAATGGTGGACTTCATTTTAGATGCCTTTAAGACAAATGCCAAAGGACTAACCTTTACTCATGAGCTTCCTTCCGACAATGCTTTGCAATTTTTAGATATCAACCTGGCCGTGAAAAGTGATCATGTTTGTTGCGCCTACATGCCTCGCGGTAAAAAAGAGCTATTGCCATATGATTCCGCACATTCCAAGACCGTGAAACGTGGTATTGCTCTGCATTGCCTTCAGTCCGCGCTGCGCAGATCGTGTCCGCACATGATGCAGACTAGCCTGTGTAATCAGATTGGCAGACTTGAAAAGGCTGGCTTTCCTCGGGCGGTCCTGCATGCCGTTGCCGAATCTCTGCTACGGAAGCTGAACGTCAGCACTCAGGAAGAGCACTCGAGAGAAAGGGAGCGCGCTAAGCCACAGGTGGTGCCGTACATGCACAAGTTAAGCCATAACCTCAAGAAGGTGGCTGCTAGATTTGAAATTCCTGTTGTGTTTTCCGCCCCGAATAAACTGTCGCACTTGTGCCGACGAATCTCTCGTGCTAAAAAGCAAGGGTGCCAAAAGAGGCACGTGAAGCCCTTCAGGCGTTGTGCCGAAGGCGTTATATACGAAATTCCCCTGAGTTGTGGCAAGACGTACATCGGACAAACGGGACGGTGTATCAACGACCGCCTCAGGGAGCATGCCAACAGCATTGGTAAGAGTGATGGTGCGCACCTTCCTGCGCATGTCAAGTCATGCTCGTGTGTGCCACGTTTTGCGCAAGCTAGGATTATCGGCAAAAGCAGAGATCAAACAGCAAGGGAACTACTAGAGGCGTATCATATTAGAAAAAACGGGTCCGCTTGTGTCAGTGACACATCCATTGTACTCTTTCAATCTGAGTTGTCATTCTTTAATCAACTGCTCACGTGATGTCATGTTTGGAGTAACCTTTCCTCGTAACTGCGCATGCGTGGAAGTTTACCTGTTTTTTCAGCCGCGATGGCAATAAACAGTTGGTAGTTTGGCGCTCCTCTGTCTCTTTCTTTCCTCCGCCCCATTTTCATGTTTCCAGCTTTGCGCCACGTACAAAATGTCTTGAACACGCCGACAGCTGCCTTCGTCAAAGCCCCGACCGCGTGACAAAAGGACTTCAAGTTCGAGCTGGCAAAACGCGATAAAGAATTTTTTTTTTTTCATGGTTCGAAACGCCGTCCGGAAAGGTGTAGTTACTAAGCGAGACGTTTGTTAGGTGTCGCTAGTGTTTGAATAAGGAAGCAACTTTCTCTAGTTTCAGTCTCTCTCTATGCCCTGTGTGTTCTGACGCACACGGGAAAAACGAAAAAGAAGGGGAGGGAGGAGCGAAAAATGCATGTTCGGGTGAAAACATAGTGGATGAAGGTACAGACTTTGGTTCTTTTCCGTATTTTAAAGTGCAGCAACTGTTGAAAAACTAAGCTTTGTTTTTTTTTTTTTGTTCATTATATTGTAGCGGGCGTTGATGCCGGTGGTCGCGATAATTTTATTTGTGTGCGCATACCAATTCGCATGCAGAGGCGCATGGCGCATACGCGGTCAACATGCCTCACGTTATCTCCGGCGTGCCGCGGGAGATACGCAGCCCACGCCCCTTTGTGTCGTCACTTTTCGAAGCCTGTTTTTCTTAGCAAATCAACTAGTTCTTGTTCCGAACTTCAAGGAGTGTAGGTGTTTTCTTTTCGCTCCTACTTGGGGCGAGTACGCTACAATATCAATAAAGGTAAGCTTCAAATGCGGTTTTTTTTTTCAGTATAGGGGGTGACTGGTTAGACTGTGATGTAAAGAAAGAAATGGACATCTGAAATAAAAAGAAAGCGGTATCCGTCGCCAAGCAATGGTGGCAACAACTCCATTTATTTTTAGTTTAAGAAAAAACTTAATAACTAAAAGCGCACGTAAACTACAAATAGTCGCAAATAATGGTCGGAATTCGTTTCGGTTAGCAAGGGCGTTGGACCATTGCAACCCGGGTATACCGGCCTCACGAACTATAAGAAGCTATTTACGATTGCTGAAAACTAGTGCCCAAAAAACTCGCACGCTGCAATCCGATCGCACAGGCTTTCTACAGAAGCGAAAGAGCACTTTCCTACTTGGTGTTTTCTCTCAATATATATAGCTTACGAAGCCAAGGTCAATTGAAAACAATGCTGCTATAGTCAAACGCTTTGACTAGTGCAGCGGTGTCGCGTAACGCTGCGTAAATTTATTGAATTCCATGACGAGATTTCCAGGCGTTCCGCCAGAAATACCCACTTGAATCACGCTGCTTTCAACATTTATAGCGACGTGCTCCTTTTACCGCAAATGAGATTCCCATAACCGAATTAGTAGTTCCCTGGTCCGTTTTTCTCCTTGTCCTCGCCTCTTTAGTTCAAGGCCTCTTAAAATGCTCTCCCGTAACATTTGTTCGGAACGGCCCAGTCAGAGAAAAACCCAGTATCTCCTCGACGCAAACCACATTACACTCTGTGTGTACCTTCGAGAATTGATCGCTGGTGACAGCTTCGGCGCGCTTACATACGGACGAACTTTCATGAAATATTATGCCCTGTTGCGATCGGCGAGCCACCCTTTGCCGCGGGCGCCGGGACGGATGAAAGGCAACCGCCTCACTTTGCGGTGACAAGGAGGAGCGCGAAGGCGCCCGGCTGTTTCTCATGTACCAGGAGGTGCATGTTTGCAACTAGTCGGGACAACACAATTGTCGCTGGTGCCGGCGCGGAAATGCGACACATGGCGCTTTTGTGCCCCTGGAAAAGATGCGACGCCGAGTTTACGCCGAAGACGGAAGAGGGACCTCGGACCACCACGCTGAGTGTCCCCGGCCGATAGGCCGCCGACGCTCAAATCAACACCAGCTGTCCAGGCGCATGCCATTGGAGTTGCCAGGCCTGCGGCCACCGGTTGACAGCATGGGTGGTCGGCCCGAGCGGCGAGACGACGGGCTCCCCGCATGCTGGAGGCGTGATTTCCCCGATGCGACAGCGTCGCAGGAACAATGCACGTGTTTGGGTTGTGTGTGTGTTGGGGAGGCGGTGCCGACAAGATGACCCTCAGGATTGGCGACCTGATTGGATGAGAACGTCTTCCCCTGTTTCCCTAGGCCTGGCGTCTAGGGACTGCGAAGGGGGGTAAAAGCGGCAAGCGAATGCCTGAGGAGCGGATTCTGTTTTGACCTTTGAACTGTAAAAATGTAAAATAAACCTCTCGTACTCTTTATCGGCTCTTCAGTCCAGTTCTCTTCAACAGCAGCTCTTCTGGAAGACGAGGTTTGCGACCGCCTGCCTGGACGCGAGGAAACCAGGGCAGTCGGGAGGGCTTCGCCCCGAACACTGGTGATCAGCGGACGGGATGGACCTGGTGACATGACACTGCAACTGTGGGTGAGCGTTTGGCTTCTGCATTGAGATTTGCCAGGCTTTCAATTTCTGGGTAAATATTTTGAATTCCTGGGAATCTAGAAATGTTCTGATGCAAAGTGCGTGTATTTGAGCATCAGTTGAGAGGGCAGAGTCGGCGTTTAAAGGCAGTGACCATGGACCTAATGAAGTTGCGAAAGGCAGAATTGTTGCTGTTGTGTGGGGAATTGGAACTGGAATGTGAGGAAGAGCTGAAGAAGCGTGATCTATTGAAAAAAATAGATGAAAGCGGTAGTAGTGCGGAAAGCATCGAAATTGCTTGGGAACTCGTTCAGAAGACTCTCAAGGAAGAGGAAATGAAGAGAGTGTACGAAAAAGAGAGAGAAGAAATGGAGATTAGGAGGTTAGAGCTCGAAATTGAGCGACAGCGTTTTGCAGTTAAAGGAGGAGTAAGTGGCACTCCTGAAAGAGCAAGCGAGCGAAAACAGGAAAAGAGCGAGCATGAACGAGAAGGGGAAGAACACAGAGTTCAGAGAGAAGGTCAAGGAAGAGAAATCCAACATGTGAGGGTCCAGCGAGTGCGGTCTAAGCTACGCGCATTCAGAGTAGGCGAAAACATCGAAAGTTTTCTTGCGTCTTTCGAGTGTGTTTGCGCAGAGGTAGGGCTAGACCGTGACTTTTGGTCTGTTGGTTTGTTATGCGTCCTTCCAAGTGACCTGGCCTGTGTGTTGGCTCGCCTTTCTGATGAGGAATCCGAGAAATACGAACTCGCCAAGGCAGCGTTATTCAAGCGCTTAGGTATTTCAGTTGAGAAAGAGGAAGATGACAGTGAGATAAAAGTAGAATCTCCTCTTGAAACAAAGGATCGACAGGTCGCGAGTTGTGAGAACCTGTTAGAGAAAGATGCGCGCCTCTACGAATGGGTTAATGTAGAGCACGTACAGGACGAGGCCATCGCCGGCCTAGAGCAAAGGACGTATCAGAGAGGTGTTCCTTGCGGGGCCGAAGCTTGTTTCAGCAGCTCTAAAAGGGTTAATGCGGAGCTGGAGACATTCCTTGTGCCTGAGCACGAAAATGATCGTCAGAAAATGCAGAGAAAAAGCAAAGAGCACAAAGAGGAAGTAACGCTTCAAAAGTTGAGCTGTACCGTCGAGGAGCGCCCAGTTTTAGATGACACCAGTCATAGTGCAGGTAAGGGGACCCGACCGTACAGCGAAGCAGCGAGAGATGAGAAAGCAACGCTGGCTCGGGGTTCGCTTGGTTTTGAGAGGCTTTTGCGGGTGGACGGAGATTCACTAAGGGGGTGAGCGAAAGAAAGACCCTAGCCTGGCGCGTTTGCAAATCGCAACCAAGGAAGTAATGGCTAGACGTGACGTCACTATGTATGTAAAGGGTTCAGAGACAAACCCAGAGAGCGCTCCTTGCGGAGACGAGACTGTTTTCAGCAGTCATAAAGGGTTCAGCTGCGAGGCGGAGGTGCCTCTGAAATTGAGCGGCTCTCTGGTACCCCCAAAGGAAGCGAACGTGAAGGCGTCTAAGCTCGATAGGTACCCGATGATCGCTAGATCCCAAGGCGCTATCGCGAAACGTGTAGCTAGGAAGGACGGTTTCAGATACCGTAAGAAAAGGAAGAGGCTGATGCAGTCCGCGCAGCAAAGACTTGTGAAAGCTTTCTCCCCGCTGCAAATGAGACCACACAATGGGACAGCGCGTAGCTCGAGAGAAAGTCCATTGACGCGTATGGTCAGGCGCAAGCGGCGAAATAGGCGCAGTGTCGAAAAACAAGACTCATCTCTGCGACGAAGGGCCACAGCAGAGGGGTGCCGCAAAGAAGCGAGTACAAAGGGAAGTGGAAGACTCGTTCTTGTCGCCCGTTCATGGCTTTCCCTTCGCGGAACAGAAGGAACGCGGCCTAACTGCCGAACGAAGATGAGCCTCAGAGAGCGAGTAAAGGTGGGCACCTTCTGTAGCTGCGGGCGAACTCGAAAGTCGCCAGGACCGAGACCCCACCGGGTGCGATTCAAAAGAATTCGCAAATTAGGGAAACGGGGCACGGTCCAGCAGTGTGTTTTGCGCGCGTATGCAAAGGAAGTTTTGAGTGATTAATTTCTTTGAGTTTGACTTCAGTTAGCTTTTAGTAGTTCCTAAGATGCGGTGCGAGCTTTTAAGAATGGGTGCTACACGATAGCAAAGTGTGATGAGGGTGTTGTAGTCGCGCTAACCATTAGGATTTGTTTGTGATGAAGGTTTAATAGCGCGAACCCTGTGTATTTTTCTGGTACCTTAGGTGTTCGTCAAGAGTTTCTTTGAATAGGGTTGGCTGTCACTGATGTGTCGGTGAGATGTGATAGAGCATTTCGAGGAAGGTTTTAGAATAAAACCAAATTGTGTAGCGAAATGCATAAGTTTGGCGCGGAGAGAGTGAAAGTTTCATTGCGTGCGCTTGGATATGACCAGCATGTAAGGCTATATACAGGAACGACACGTGATTTATAAAAAGCGTTTTCGATGCGTGTGGCACTAGAGCACCATTTTAGTGTGAGCTGTGCGTCGTCAAGTTGAATTACGGAAGTTCGTTAAGACAAATGCAGCTTAGAGTGAATGAGCGTGCGGTTAATAGTGTATTTCAATGTTTTACGGTGCTTTAAGAATGAGTAGCCTAAAGTTAAAGCCCTCAGAAGAGCTTTGTGCGTTTCATTTTAAGAGGCGGTAGGTTATAAGATTAACGAGACGGGCGTGTTCGTGGGTAGGTTAATCCTATGTTTGTTTTGTTGTGATGCTTGAAGATCATGTGATCGCCTAAGTGTAGGTTCAGAAAGGGGAGTTGCGTACGGATCACGTTACCGGGAGAGGATATCAATTTCTTTATGGGTCTGTAATTGTCGTCCTACTCCAAGATAGTCTGACTCCGCGGAAGTGTAATGATCTCAAAAGAATGAACGCTTGCTCCGATGGAACCCTGTCCTCCAAGAGTACCACTTTTCGGTCCGGCCTAAGAAAGGAAAAAGGAAGGGAAATGCCGACGAACATGGTAGCTTGAATTGAAATGTACAGGCGGAGCGGAGCCTACACTTATGACCTTTTGATTTATAGATGCGTTGTAACTATTGACTGAGGGGTTCCCAAGTGGGGTCGACCTATTCTATTTCGTAACGACTTCTGTCTTGCGTGGTACTTAAGAGGGAATATGGTCACTTGCCTTGCTTGATGGGCCTCTCATGTGTCGAAATTGTAATGAGGTTCATAATTTTGAGTTTGCACTATGAGCATTTTGTTTTGATAAGCCTGGCGAGTTGAAGGCAGATTCTGGACGCTTGTGCGCAGTGTAGTGTTGTGGCGCCTGGTTCGTTCTTTCTGCTGTTTCCCTTTGTTTGTGTGAGGTTCTTCGAGCTGCATGTCTGCAGTCATCGTGAACTCTGAGACCCCTCTTCATGGCCAGCAATTGGGTTCCTGGCCATTCGAGAGTTTCCTGGCCCCGGAGGAGCTGTTGCGATCGGCGAGCCACCCTTTGCCGCGGGCGCCGGGACGGATGAAAGGCAACCGCCTCACTTTGCGGTGACAAGGAGGAGCGCGAAGGCGCCCGGCTGTTTCTCATGTACCAGGAGGTGCATGTTTGCAACTAGTCGGGACAACACAATTGTCGCTGGTGCCGGCGCGGAAATGCGACACATGGCGCTTTTGTGCCCCTGGAAAAGATGCGACGCCGAGTTTACGCCGAAGACGGAAGAGGGACCTCGGACCACCACGCTGAGTGTCCCCGGCCGATAGGCCGCCGACGCTCAAATCAACACCAGCTGTCCAGGCGCATGCCATTGGAGTTGCCAGGCCTGCGGCCACCGGTTGACAGCATGGGTGGTCGGCCCGAGCGGCGAGACGACGGGCTCCCCGCATGCTGGAGGCGTGATTTCCCCGATGCGACAGCGTCGCAGGAACAATGCACGTGTTTGGGTTGTGTGTGTGTTGGGGAGGCGGTGCCGACAAGATGACCCTCAGGATTGGCGACCTGATTGGATGAGAACGTCTTCCCCTGTTTCCCTAGGCCTGGCGTCTAGGGACTGCGAAGGGGGTAAAAGCGGCAAGCGAATGCCTGAGGAGCGGATTCTGTTTTGACCTTTGAACTGTAAAAATGTAAAATAAACCTCTCGTACTCTTTATCGGCTCTTCAGTCCAGTTCTCACCAACAGCTGCTCTTCTGGAAGACGAGGTTTGCGACCGTCTGCCTGGACGCGAGGAAACCAGGGCAGTCGGGAGGGCCTCGCTTCGAACAGCCCTCTACATTACGACTAACATGTGTTGCGGCAACTGGACCGGAGCTATCCTTGGTGCATATAAGTGGGAGCACTCAGAGAGGAACATCTAACATTGAAGCTTTATATATGGGCCCATCCTCCTGGACGCACTTAACGAACTTTTTCCTTTAAGGTTAGCCATATTCTTGGATCCTGGTTCCAAGTGGTGTGCGTATGAGTGACATTAAAGGCACTAATATAGCTGTGCGTGTGCGTTCTGTTGTCGCCGTCGACGTCGTTCTCTTCGTCGTCGTCCTGGTCACCCTTGCTGTTGTCGTCGTTGTCATCGTCGTCGTTGTTTTTGTAGGTGCATCACGCTCCATCGCCGTTTCCACCCAAGGCGTTCTTGACCTCTCATTAATCGGTGGAGGCTGCTCGAGCTCACCCGTCGCTTGTCCCTCAAGTTGACAACCCGAACGCTTCCACGCGCCAGCATCCTCGCCCCAGCACCCTCGCCCCAGCGCATCACCGGCGCCGAGATTTATCGGCAATGCAACCCGAAGGTCTTCAGTGGCACAGATGACACCGACACGGAAGGCCTCTTACGAACGGGTGAGCACATCACATAACAAGTATACAATGACGCCACTAAGTTAACCAGCGTCATCAGACTGGACTTGCCGCCCTCTGGCACCAGAATCACGTGAGCGACATTACGACATGGTCAACTTTCGAAACGTCCTTCACTGAAGTGTTTCGTTTAGCTGCTGCCCACAAGCTGCGCTGTGAAGAGCGCTTGCGCGCCCAGGACAGTGTATTGAAGAAACGTTCAGGAGGCAGACACTGAAGAAGTTGTTGCCGTTTTCAGTCGTACCAATGCCAACATGATACCCAAATTTGACAAATTCAGCAAACTCTCAAAGGCATCGATGTTTCAGCAAGTCACAGACTTGACGCGCGGGGAGGTTGCCTCTCGCTAAAGTTCTTTGATCCTCTTCCCTCTAGAGGTCACCTCCCAATAAAATGTGTGCGCGCGTGTGTGTATGTGCGAGTGCGCGTAATTGTTCCCGTGATTGTGCGACTGCGAGTGAGTGTGCGCCTGAGTGCGCGACTGCGAGCATGTGCGACAGTGCGAGCGAAGGCGAGCGCGTGCTTGTGCGTACGAGTTCGCGTATGTGCTTGTGCATGTGCGCGTGTGTGCGTATGCGTGTTTCAGCAGCGACAACAGACGACGGTGTGTATTTGTTGTGTTTATGGAGTATGTGTGTGTGTGTTTCTCTTGCCTTAGTGCAAGAGTGCCAGGTAGTTAGCAGTGCACAGCTTGATAGGCGAACCTCCCTGACTTTCCATTATATATATATATATATATATATATATATATATATATATATATATATATATATATATATATATATATATATATATATATATATATCTGCAAGAGCCGCCGCACAGACCCTGACCCCTTGAAACGACCAACGCTTTGCGCACACAACAGGCGCGGTGTTCGGTTTCTCGGCCCTCCGCGAGAAAGCGGGGCCTCACCTCGCTTCTTTTCGAAGCCGCGCGTCCTCATCATTCGGCGGTGGCGGCGGCCGACGGCACGCGACACCCATTCGAATCGAGCGGCCGTTGCCGGCGACCAGAGAGGTCCCAGACGCGACGGGTTCAATACGGGCCTTGCTCGCGGCGAGTAATTAAACGGGCCCCTAATGATGGCTCCCTTTCCCCTTCCACCGCGTGCACACAATTGGGGCTGCACGCGACGAGCGTGTCCGCGCTCGCGTGTCGGGGTAACCCGGGACACACCGCCACTAGCGGAGAGAGAGGGAAACCAAAGGGTTTCTCTTCTCGGCGTGTCATTAGCCGCGCACGATGGAAACGAGAAAAAAGGGGAAAGGACGCCCGGTAATCGTATTAATAGCCCATTCAGCATTCTCTGGACATGCGCACCCGTATGTACAGGGTGCAGCGTCTATGCAGGACACCGCTTACAAAGAGATAAAGCGAATAAACTTGCACTTTTTATACGAACACGGCGCTGACGCACTGACGCTGGCAGTGCCGCCTGATTTGTGACGCGGCAGTTGGTTTTTGTTTGCAATAAATCTTGCAGCGAACTGTCTTTGCCTCCCCGCTCGTCTTTTCATTCACACAATACAGCTTCCTGATTATTCGTATTCTCTCATCGTCAGTTGTGAGACAGCTTGTTGATTGATGGCTTGGTAAGTATATGATTTGTGTAAGCTGAATAAACATGGAATATCGGAACTCTTTTTCCCGTGACTCATCCCTGATTGTCTTACTTTCAGTTTTCTCGGAAGTGCGCATTGCTCAAAAGATAAGAGAAAAATGTTTCAATTCTAACAAAAGCGCAATGCGCCGGGTTTGTGTTTGTTCCGAAAATCTTTAGGGCTCCTAATCACCGATTGACATTCCTCGACTGGCAACCATGGAAAAAGACAGATTTTTCGCGACCGACATTCTATCTATAGATTTACGTATTCCTTTCAAAGGGAAGCTGCATGCAGTAACGATGGTGGGAAATGGGACTAGTTGGTATCGATTCATGGGAAGTAATCAACGTCTTCATTTTCAGCAACTGCGCTTACGTGTCCACCTCTTCCTTCGTCTTCGTTTTCGAAGCACTGTTGCTCACCTGCCATGAATTAACTACATCCAAAAAAGGACAGACGTTCAAGGGAAGGTGGAGGCTTGAAGAGATGAGAAATCGTTGAACAGGGTATGTCGAAACGTTGCCTCCAGCTACATACCCTGTTCAGTGATTTATCATCATGAATCATGTAACCGAAGACGTTCCAATGGCAAGTGTGATATTTCCATTGCCACACCGATATGCCTCGCGATTGCCTGCGCATTGCTCCTGTTTGCAACCTCCGTCGTTATACGTGCAATCAAGCACCAGCGCGTACAGTTTGTCCTGTTGCTGCGCCGTTGACTGATTCAGTAGACCCAGAACAGTCGCTTTTTGAACGAGGCGATTGCTGCTAGAGCTCGCTCCCTGACCAGCTCGGTCGCGCGACGTATGCGAGTCGACCATGTGAATGCCGCGTCAAAAGCTGCCGTTACCAAAACATTGTATGCATATAACGCAGTGCACCTGTCGAAGTGCTGCCGGCTGAGAAAGTTGGTTGCTCTTAGAATGAGACGCATGTTTCGGACCATAGGCTTGCCCATGGAGGGGCAGGGGGCACCCTCCGCGCCCCCCTATTCACCTAGAGGGGGGGGGGGGTCGCAAAATCTGCCTCGTATGTTTACTCGGTTATGGGCACGCAGGTTTATGACGACAATGGTGGCCGAAGGACCCTGATGTTGCATTCAAAGAACTATTTACTTATCATATTTACTCCTGGAGAGCCAGTGACCAAAGGTGGGCCTTTGTGAGGAGCACGTCATCGCTTCATTTTTATTTTTTTTTTATACCGGGTGTTCAAAGTTAAGCTTTCTCGTTTTATTAAAATTCAGCACTGGGAAGAACATGAAAACCACCTTTGCAGATAACTTATACATCCAGGGGGGACACGCAATGAGACAATAATTATCGCTTTCAGGTGCCCAATTAACTCAGATTCAATAATTAACTTTTTTAGTGATTGCAGCAAGAAAGCATGTTTGTATTGAAAAGTTTGAGGCAGTCGCATTTATACACAGTTCCATTTCGAAGAATTCTTCTAGCATGTCTGTGCTCCGAGATATCCCGCTGCAAAGTTTAATTGTGGTTTACCTGATTACGCATGCGAGACAGTCAGCGGCGGCGCAATCTCTTCCCCGGTGGGCCGTGGCAGTTGCTTGCGTCGTTTAATCTGATAACGGGTCGAAGGCACAGGCAAAGATGATAACGGTTACCGTTTTGCTACTGGCTGGCGATAGCAAGCAATGACTGTTCGTCACATCGGGGAGGAACATTGCGCTGATCCACAGCGCCCTGCATGCGTAATCAATTAAACTTTGCAGCGGGATATCTCGGAGCACAGACATGCTAGAAAAATTCTTCCAAATGGAACTGTGTATAAACGCGACTCCCTTCAACTTTTCAATATAAACATGCTTGCTTGCTGCAGTCACTAAAAAGTTAATTAATGAATCTGAGTTAATTGGGCTCCTGACAGTGATAATTATCTTCTCACTTTGTGTCCCCCCAGGATATATATGTTATCTGTAAAGGTGGTTTTCATGTTCTTTCCAGTGCCGAATTTTAATAAAACGAGAAAGCTTAACTTTGAACACCCGGTATATCTATTGTGAAGCATGTTGTTCTTTAAACTCGCCCAACCGGTGCGGCCCTACGCACGCTGATGAATAACCTTTACGCACACCTATAATAGGATAACCATTAAATCGGAGGAAAACATTCTTGCTGGAAAGGCAAACAGAAATGCTGCAAATAAAATTGGTGCTGCCCTATAGCAAAGCTTACTAATATGAGCTGCTTCTCAATGGTCGGTGACGTTATCTTATGATATGCCCAGCGTGATGAATGACCGACACCTACTGACATTTCTATCGTAAGAACTTCAATGTGAACAGTGGCAGGGTGAGAAAAAAACTACCCGAGTAGACGAAAGGGTCGCCGTAGAACAGGCCAACAATTCGGCGCTGTAAACCGGCGACTTGCGAATCGAAATGAGCGCAGCTTCATTATATGTATGCAGAAGGCGTTGACAATCGCAGTCGTGGGTGTGCATGAATGTATCCATAGCCCCTATCACAGAATGTACATCGCGTGTCACACTACTACATTTATGTAAATGTGTGTTCATAGAACTGGTAAACAACGAAGACAAATAATAATCAATAATGTAAACAGGGCGTCACGGGTTCTTTTACATAATTCCGTTGTGCGGCGAAAGAAAAGGCTGCTCCAGGATCTGGGAGTACCACGGAAAGTGACGCCTGATGTTTTAAACCAACCGCACTACACCGCCTACTAGGTTTTCTTATTCCTTTTTTTAGTTAATACACGTGGGCTTGCGTTCACTCAGCAGTTGTCAAACACAGCAGGATTCTGTCATCATGCCTTGAGCGTGAATTATCGAGGTGTTCTCCGGTGCAGTTCGGTAAATTTCAAAGCGCGAAACCCACCAGGCCACGAGGAGTCAGCGCTGTTTCAAAAGCATCTTTTAACACGCGCCGCTTGGAGCATCTGTGTAAACTCGCTCACCGATACTTTTTGGCAGCCACAAAGATGCGGGCCACATGTTCTGCAACAATGCCTACGCGTATGTGTATGTTAAAGACTCACACATGTGTAAGGAACGCGGCCTTGTGACGAATTACGCGGTTTTAAAAGTGTGATGGTTGAGGTACATACGTATACACATGCCCTTCACACTATGCGAGCACTGGCGGAAATTGCGCAGATACTCTTGGAATGACGGTGTTTTTTTTTTTTTGTCAGTAAGGGGGGGGGGGGGGAAGAGGCGATATATATATATATATATATATATATATATATATATATATATATATATGCCATACTAAATACAACGCCTTTTCTGAAGGGAGTTGGGCTAGTATGTGCTGATGTATTTGCTGCGACGTAGTTGCCATCTCGAAAAACCTAACAAAAAAGGTGCAGGACAAGGCGCTACCCTGTCCTGTCCAAACCAGTTGTATAAAATAAGGAAGAAACTTGCGTCACGTACAAGACTTCACGATAAGATTTGAAATGAACGCACTGCATTTCATTATGAACGTGGCAAGGAAAGTACATATACATTCAGGAGCAACAACGAATCTTTCTGATGGATAACGTGCCATGCGGTCGAGGAAACGTTCCCTTTTAAAATATGCAACAGGGCGAACGTGTGGTTTACGTTTCCGCTCTGTGCTTGCGGCTCTCAGTACAGGACAAATGGTCGCAGCCCACATGTGTATACGCTTCCATGAGTTCACAACACGCTGGCTCGAGCGCAAGTCACACGTTCCTCGTCAACGTAGAAGCGCCGAACCGTTTGTTTTGGATAGTTGCCGCAACCAGCGCGAGGTGTGAACCGTGTTGCGCGGGAGAGCCGCATTAGGCGTCGGTGTCACGTGCATGCGATGGTTAGGAAGCTGCGAGATTGTTTGCACAGCTTGAGCGCAGCGCGTGAAGAATGCTCGCTGTTATGCGCTGCACTGACAACGGAAACAAACGTGTGGAACCTTGGCAACGCATACCGTTATCGTCGCTAATTACTTGAAGTTGGCCATCAGTAATTGGCGAGCATGCTGCGTCTATGCCGCGTCTCACAATACGTGTATTGCGTCTTCGTTAGCGTGGTGTGTCTGTGTTATGTTTGTGTGCACAGAAATGCAGACGCAAAGCTTTCTTCTCATATCCAATTAATGTACGTTGCGACACACGGGAGTCTGCACCAGACAAGTCCCATTGGCGAATAATAATCCATTATCATTACCTATAGCTTGCGAAATTGATTTATAAGGAGACTTGGTTGGGAGCTTCCGATTCGCATGAAGGCGCATGTTGGAGGTGTTGCAACAGATTTGTTGTGTTGCAACGCCAGTGCCGTTGTTAAAGAGTGATAAAGAAAAAAATTACACCATCTCCCGCTAAAGGGAACCATGTGTAGATGTGAAGCAGCGGGCGCTAACGCTTACACTGGCGGCGGCGTTGACGCTGGCGCTCATCGCAGCGTTGCGCAGGAGAGAAAACTGGGGAGGCGCAAAGCAGGCAGTGATGGAGCAGTGTTTCCTACTGGAACATGCCAATCGCTGCTAATGGGCAATGAGAGACAGAAGACTCCGACTGGACACAGAGACCCGCACTCCGCTTTTAGTTAACGCGCACGCTGCGAATTTTTATTGTTCAACAACGCACAGGAGAAATCTCCCACCGGCACCACCTTGGAGGTCAAGATCCATTGCCATATATACGGGGTGGCCAGTGAACGGTTGTGCAGCGCGAGCAGTCGGTTTTTTCAACCAAGAAACTCGCTAGCAGACGCTGCATGCGTCGGCGTCGCGGGCAGAGAGAGGGGGGGGAGCGTAGGAGAGGAGAAAGAGGGGGGGGACGCGCATGCGCAGTGGGAGTGTGGACGCCGTGGGCAGGGATGCGTAGAGGAGAGCGGGGGGGGGAGCGTAGGAGAGGAGAGATGGGGGATTGCGCATGCCTAGAGGAGAGAGGGATGCCTAGAGGAGAGAGAGAGAGGGGGGAGAGGAGGTTTTTTATTTTTATTTTTTAAAGGGTTTGCGCATGCGCAGTAAGGGTGGTCACGCCGCACACCACCGGATTAAGCTTCGCCATAAGATGCTTCACATCTAAAACACATCAAACACTGCAGACGCGCTGCGCCAGGCACACCCCTTGAGCGTACACACTAATGTTCATCTAGCTCATGCCTTCTCTTATACTGTTTTCTCGATTCTAGCTTTTCCTAACAGGCAAGCCGTGCATTTTACCATCCCGTAATCATGCGCATCGCATTTGCCTCGCATGATTCAATCCTGCGACCATGATATATGCAAGAAACACATTGTAGTTATTGCGCCAACATCGCGGTTTTTTAGATGCGAAGCATCTTATGCTCGGGGCTATGTCCGTCCCTCCCTCCCGCGTCCCGCCACTTTCATGACGTAGGGAAGCGCCCACTATGCGAACCAGAACACTGTAGCACAATATAGGGCCGTCAACCACTACCACAGTCACCAGAGTCATGGCTGAAAGCACAGAGAGGCTGCTTAGCGATGGCTAGGCAGGTGGTGTCTGTCGCCCAGGTTGACTCCATTGATTGATCTTGCTTGCATGTGTTTGGAGGGAGGGGGGGGCTTAGTCCGTCCCTCCTTCCCGCGTCCCACACCACCGCAGCGCATGCGCGTCCCCTCCTCCTCTCACTCTCTCCTCTCCTACCCTCACCCCCCTTTCTCTCCTCTAGGAATTCTCTACTCCACGGAGCGGCGCCCGCGTCCTACACCCCCACAGCGCATGCGCGTCCCCTCCCCCCTCTCTCCCCTCTCCTACGCTCACCCGCTTTCTCTACTCTAGGAATCCTCTGCTCTACGGAGCGGCGCCCGCGTCCCACAGCGCATGTGCGTCCTCTCCTCCTCTCTCCTTTTGGAATCCTCCACTCTACGGAGCGGCTCCCGCGTCCCACATCCCCACAGCGCAAGCGCGTCCTCTCCCCCTTCCTCCTCTAGGAATCCTCTACTCTACGGAGCGGCTCCCGCGTCCCACACCCCACAGCGCATGCGCGTCCCCTCCCCCCTCTCTCTCCTCTCCTACGGTCTCCCCGTTCTCTCCTCTAGGAATGCTCTACGGAGCGGCGCGCACGACAGGTGGTGCGACAGCTCCATACTCCGCTGGGGGGCACCACGGTAGTTCCGCGGTATGAAAATGACGGAGCGCGCGTGCCTCATTCTCTCTACTGTGCAGCGCCGCGATGAGCGCCCGGGCCGCTGCCGCCAAACGAGAGCGGCGACGTTTTTCCCGCTCAAGATAACCATCTGCCCGCTGCTTCGCATCCACACATGGTTCCCTTTAGCGGGAGATGGGCAAGTTTTTTATTTTGTTTTTTTGTTATTTTAATAGCGAGAACACCTGCATGGTGCCAATGGCGGCTTGGGCTGTTTCGGAGAGTGGGTCCTGCTGGTCACAGACGACGGCAGTGGTGATAACTGCGATGACAATGAAGTCGTGATCTTTACAACTTTCATCTAAAGAAACTGGGAAAGCTGTCGTTATACGAAATGCTTAGGGCAAGGTGATTGCCGAACTGAGAAGACCAAGAAGTGTTTTGTACTTGTCTTTCTTTCTTCCTCTCTCTCTCTTTCTCCGGCACGCACTAGGAGCCCGCGAACTGCCGGAAGAAAAAAAAATGTTCAGGGGACATTGAAAATTTTATCAGTACGTGTAAGAGAGCGCCGGATCTCTCTCTGTTGCTCTTTCTAGTCCCCATTTCCTTCACCCAAACGTATATAGGGTAGCATGTCGGACGCTCGTCGAGTCGACCTCTCTGCTTTTTCTGTCTCTGCAATCTGTAGTGTTTAAGTAACAATGCAACGTGCCCCGGCATAAAGTCCTACAACTCGCGCGGAGAACGTAATGGAAGAACTAGCTTTTGCCCTATATTGGGGACGAGAAAGCGAGACCCTCGATAGGGTGGCGGCGATAGCCGGATCTATTATACGCGCCCTAGCTAGTTCCACGCCCAACCGGCGAGACCAACCTGACCCTGCTGCGATGTTCATGAATGGCAGTATATAATACCGGAGACAGCAGACAGCGATCAAGTGCTAACTGCCCCGCCTTCGGGCTACGATTACACGGAGCTTGGTTACGTGGCCGGTCTGCATACGGCATTAGTTGGTGTCGACCAGAGAGGCATTGAATGTTGTTGGCGGCGGGGTGTCGTAATTGCAGGGGGGGGGGGGGAGGCGCCGCCGTTTGGGCGCGAGGCCGCCATCGGGAATGCATGCTTGCATACCGGGGTGTCTCCGGTCGGGGAGCGCACAAATGGATTGCCCCCCTTCTCGCTCACGGGCAGACAGATTAGGGCGACGGATGAATCTCAATTTTCGCGTCGTTACCATCTCTCGACGCGCAGGTGAAGAAGGAATTCGTTGCGCTTGTTTGTGGAACCGACTGCGTTTGTGAAGACGACACGCCGCTGGCCAGATCGTGTATCTTTCGCACGTCCGCAGGGCGTGTCACGACAGTTAAAGACTACTTTCCGTTTCACGCCATTCAACTTTCATTATGGCTTTGTTCCTTGCTATTCGTGCGTAAGCACGCCTTGTAGAACAGGGGTTCTTAGTCGCGCTAGCTGGTTTACGTGTGCATTATGGCGAAACAACGCGAACGAAGGGAATCGTGAAAGAACCACTGTGCACCTCGTAAAAGGCGCATTGTGGTTCGGTTGGGCTATGTTGAGTTGAGTCGGTTGTGTTAGGTTAGGTTACGTTAGTCTTGTTCGCGTCTGCATTCAACCAGTGTCCCCCCTCTTCTCTCTCTCTCTATCTCTCTTTCTAGCTCTGCCTTGGTATACTGGGCGTGGTTGTCAAAAATTCTTTCAGGAGCAGCAAGAAACATTTCTTGTTTCTTGTCTCCCAAAGCGCGCGTTTCCAAAGGTATAAAAACCGAGTTCCTCCGCGCACCTTCCTAACGTTTAAATAAAAGATCCAAAAGGTTGGCAACGACCTTCAGCTTTCTGGCGCGGCCCCGACCGCTCGATGCGAAAGAAACAGCTTTACGCACAATTGCCCTCGCACAACTATATAGTGCGCTCTGGAGTCGATGCGACGCGCTCCCAATTCCGCTTCGCTTATACCAACAAGTCAGCCGGCGGCGACGCGCCTCTCGTCGATAAGCGAAAATCGCGCCAGTGCGGTCTACAGACGCAACCGCTTTCTGTAAAGTGATCAACCCTGGCAATTATGTTACGGATAAAAAAAAAACAAAAACAAAGTATAAATCGATAGTGGCAGCGAAGGGTGCCAACGTTGGTCGAAACGGGAAGCTCGCGAAAATTATATAGAGATAAGGGCAACCAGTGAATGAAAGTGAACGGGCCGGCTTTGTGTAACGCGATCCGATAAGACGCACGGGACACGCTAGAGTAAACTAGAAGAAATAAGCAAACAAGGACGCGAGCATGTACGCATAAGCGTTGCGCGTATAGGTTATACATGCAAACGGAGAAGCGCGTGCTCATGCACGCCAAGCAGACAGGCATAGTACACGCATCTACGCACACACGCACGTATACATGCGCACGCGTGCGTGTATGCAAATCCAAAGATGGCGCACAGGAAAATTAGCGTTGAGTCCTCGCCCAGGCGTTTCGACGCGGCTCGTTGGCTTCACTAAGTTTTCTTGCATGTCGACCGCCGTATAAGCAGGCCTCTTACCACGGCGTGCAATCCTGGACTGCCTCTGCTAGTCGTATACGAATGTGGTCGATTGTGAGCTGTACACTCACGCACTCGGTCGGCAATGCAATCTGATAACCGAAGGGTGGGGACGCAGCGCCTATTGCTACAGGCTCTTCATTTTCTTTGTAGTCAAGAGTTCGATGAACATCCGGTCAGGTAGCACAATGATGTCGAAGTTGCCGCCACTGACGAAGTCAAGGGGAAAAAAAAATCCCAGGATTGGCGGAAAGCGCAGCACAGTCATAGCGAAAGCTGGAAGAGAATCGAGATACGTGCGCATAGGCCGTCGGAATCATATGCGCGCGTATTTCGATCCCTGCTCAGGCGTCACATATTATGCCAAGGAACATCTCACCCTGGACACTGTCACCATTAAAATTTGTGCCATATATCCCCGGAATCAGTGCAAAAAGGAAAATGCCCCAAGCAGCAACCCAGCAGATAGCGTTGGAGTATATGTACAAAAAATACGCTGACAAAACCGCACATATTCACAGATGGCTCTACAACCCAATGTCGATCGTCTTACGGAGTTTTTGTGCCCTCTACAGGAAAATCCCTCGTGTTTCACCTAGAGACAGCGACATCTTCTGCGTCAGCGGAGTTATATGGCATTAGGGAGGCTGTGATGGTTATGCTACGACAGCAGCTGCCAAAAAGATGGGCTATACTTACAGATCCTAAAGCAGCCCTACAAAATATGGGGAACAGGCATAAGCGTGGTAATCACCAACCTGTAACGTCTGATATTGCCTATCTTCATCACAAGGCTAAGATTGCTGGACATAGCATTACGTTTCAATGGATACCTGGCCAAGCTGGTATTTCGGGAAACGAAAAAGGCGGATGAAGCTGTGCGAAATGGACTCCAATACCGGAATTGCAGAAGAATATTTCTTACCAAAGCCGACGTTTCGAACATCGCAGAAAGATGTGCCTATCAAGAATAAGACCGCCTTTAGAATTTGCCGCTTCACAAAGATAACTTTCTATATTGTATTGACCCAGAAGTGAGAGCGGAAATTTCGCCACCTAGAGACGCTATATCAACGTCTTCGACTGAACGTGGCATACACGAACAGTTATTTGTACCGCATAGGGCGCACCACAAGTCCCTGTTATGATAACTAGAGACCGGATTATAGGCAAATGCCTATTTTTTTCCTTGCGTTCCTATCGCGCCACATTGATATATGAGCATGAATTAGGGGTAAAGGAGGGCTTTTATAGTGTTTTTATAGTGCCTATAAATGCCTATTTTTGGGGTTTGTGCCTAAATGTCTATAAGTGCCCATAAATGCCTATTTTCAAAATTGGTGCCTATATGAACGCTATTTACCCTCAAATTTTGCTTTCGAGTACAGTTTGAGACCGTAATTCATGTTACCGGGCAAAATTGACGTTTCGGAACTTTATGGGGTGCAACAACCTATAGTTCCCTAGTTCAACAAACATCCGGGAAGCAACCGGTAGCAGCAGTGAAATGGTACGCGCCGGCCATCTTACCCCACCGCACTGACATGGCGCGAGCGGTTGGAGCAGAGGAGAGGAAAGGACGCTATTTCAGCTACCCTAAATGGGAGCACGTCCCAGGCGGGAAGGCGGGAAGAGGAGAGGGGAAGAAGAGGAGAGTGGCGTCTATGGCCGAGGACGTGGCGGGCGGCTTTTACCACCGGTTTTCCAGTCCAGTGTTCCCATGGAATTGAAGCACTTCCTTGAAGACTTGGGCGTGGTGGGGGGCAGAAAACAAGAGGTGCCTGCGCGCAGCAGCAGGAATATGGAGAGCGAATGCGAAACCATAGAGTGCCGTCAGGGGAAAATAGAAAGTAGGTAAAAAACATCAGATGTGCACATGGCTTTTGTTTCATTTGTAATTTACTCTTAAAGGGCGCTTCACCAGATCACATTAGAAAATTTAGTCAGATACTGGAAGTGTTCGCGTGCCCAATGAAGAGCTTTGTACCACAAGAACTTTTTAATTGGTTCATTACGAGCCGCGAAAGCATGATGCCGGTAGATGAGCTTGAAACCTTTGCCACTCGCAAGCCAAATTCCTTCCCTGCCCTCTTCGGTATCAGAGAAACTCGGAGCCGGAAGATCACACGACGTTGACGCATCAACACGCCATGCGCACGCAAGATTACACTATGTGCACATGACATGCCCAAGCCAGGTCGTGCGCACAAGCGGTGTTGTATCGTTTCGGCGTTCGCTCTATAGTGTACTGCCTGTTTCTGTGGGGTGGATCCGTCTATGCGTTTGGAGAGGCTGGCATGGATCCTGTATCCTTACCACGACACAGCGCGTCGCACAGCTGGAACTGCTGTGAGGGACGGTGCACCAAAAACATACTAAGCGTTGTCAGGGCTGGCGCCGGCTCGACGCGGGAACGGCGAGAACATGAACACAAAAGAAATATAGGCAGCTAAGTCTCGCATCGCTCTCGATTCGAAGAAAAAACTAAAGAAAAGTGCGCACACATTCCGTTTGTATGTTTTAATATTTCTATTAACTTTCATTTTTCTATTCAAGCAACAGTTGCACAAATTACACATGTAGCCTCGAATAATTCTCGCAGTTTCATGTACTACTGTGACATACACAGGACCATTCCTTGTTGAACATCACCTCCCCCCATATTGGTGCGCGCGCCCGTGAGATAAAGGGCACGAGGCACTCAGTCTGACATTTCACCTCCTTCCGGGGAGCGTAGCGTTGCAAATCTTGGCAGACGTGATCGTCAGCGCAATGCATGCATTACACTTCTAGCTCGAACCGCTCAAACCTGGTAAGGGGCCTTTTATGGTGTTCACACAAAGAGAAGAAATTGACTCTGCGCTATTAGACCCGGCCAATACAAGCCTAACAGACCCTTCTGGCCTTTTAGCGGTCTGGCTATTGAATCCTGTGCTGCCCTTCCCAGCCATGCCGAAAAGAAGCAGACCCAGGAGCGTGTTTATTCGATGGTTGACACTTAACTTACCATTCTGGACAATAAAAGGAGAGACCGTGTTCTGGAAATCGTGCCCGAAAAGGGACCATTGCATGGCTATGTTAAATCATGAACGCCTTTGTACAATCATAAAATATAACATTTGTTTGCTTTCCTGTCGTAGACCAGGTCGCGCACGTCCTTATTCGAAAATTTGAGTTTTTGTAAAAATTTATTGTGCCTATATTTGCGATTTTGGGGGGCCTAAAACAGTGTTTTTCCTGCCTATTTTTGGCGCCTAAAACACGATTTTTTAGTGCCTAAAAATCCGGCCTCTAATGATAACTGTGGCAGCATATAGAGACAGTGGAAGCACATACTACTTGAATGCCCCGCGCGCCGCGACGAGAGGCATTTGTTTTAACGAAGAACGGACAAGATTTGCCATGACCAGTTAACGTTGCGCAACATACTAGGCCCAGTGCCCGGACCTTCAAAACAGCGTCGGGTTGTACAGTCATTAGTCAATTACCTGTCCGAAATTGGCCTTGCCGGAAGGCTCTAATGATAGAATATTTCATATATAAGGAAAGCCTGAACTTACCTGATACCGTAAATGCAAATACCTTTATCAGGTTCACTTGCACATTTCATATTTGTTTATATTCTTTTTTCTTTCGTTCTTTTCTTCCCTCTCTTCTGAAATCTTTTGATCCTATTCCGCATCCCTATACAGAGTAGCATGCCAGCGGTATATAGACGCCGGCAAAAATCTCTTTTTCTAATAAAGATTCTCTCTCTCTCTCTCTCTCTCTCTCTCTCGCATTTCTAGAGCCCGTCGTAAACTCTCTTGGGGCTATTATTGCAAGTCGACTTGCAAGGTGCCCACTACGCCATAAATCAATTTTTGTCAAGTGGGGAAGCACCCACTACGCCTTTATTCGTCATTCTGCGGAGAAGCGGGGCACCCGCTACATATTTGCAATGCATCATGGGCTCTTTGTTGATGCGGTGGCTGATGACGATGAAGAAGTATGGCTCAGCCCTTTGTAATGGGTTGGAAGGATTCAACGACCCACTGGTTACTTAATTCGCATTGTGTACTTCATCAGTGTGGGATCAAGGACACCTTGACTTGGTCACCTTCACTTGGTCACTCTGACTTGGTCACTCTGACTTGGTCAGTGTCCGCAACTTCATCATCAGTTCCTTTTCTTGGATGAAGACATGTATATTCCTGTATATAACATCTTACGAACATATAGGATAGCATGGCACGAGCCGTATCAATCTTCTAAAGTACAGGTATGATGGTCTTACGAAGGCACCTGTGCGCGCGCTCTGCCAGTTAATTCGCATTTGTGTGTCGGTCCTTCCTAGCCGATTCCGAGAATATACTTGGAATATAAACCTTCCCAATGGTGACAGGGAGTACCTCCTTTCTGGACTGTTTCACGGAAGCATCAAAGATTGACGTTGCTGCCTCGGTCGGGCATTCTTGGGGGGGCTCACCCATATTTTTTACAACTGTCCAAATAGCAATTATCGCGGCACCCAAGGAGTTTTTGCTGGAAAAGTGCGCAGACATGAAACTTTTTTTCCGACTTGCTGTTCAGTTTCCATAACTGGCAAAATGGTCAAACCTAACTATAGTCATAAAGTCGATTGCAAGTTTTCGTGAGTAAGCATGCATGTACCGCATGTGTAGTGGCACGTAGATGGTCCTCTGGATGCTCCGCATCCACTGCATGTACATCTACCGCTCAATGTGGCCCCGCTACGGCTCACGATTTGTTCGTCGTACTTAGAAATACACTAAGCCTATAGTCTTATTAAGGATTTCTGCTTGACGCTTATGCGCCTTGCCCCGTCGTGGCAGTAATAACAATTTATGGGGTTTAACGTCCCAAAACCGCGATATGATTATGAGACACGCCGTAATGGAGGGCTGCGCAAATTTCGACCACATGGGGTTCTTTAACGTGCACCTAAACCTAAGTACACGGGCCTCGAGCACATTCGGCCTTCATAGAAAATGGGGCCGCCATGGCCGGGATTCGATCCCGCGACCTGCGGGTCAGCAGTCGAGCACCATAACCACTAGACTACCTTGGCGGGTCTGCCCGCTCCGTGTCTAGTAGACACTATGCGCGATTAACGCGCTCCAATCGCGTCACGTTTTTACGAAGCGATTGGTATTGTTAAGCAAAACCTCCCATATTTACCAACAAACTATGAAGTCAATTACCGCTCAGTTCCCGTTCGGTGCTCTGCACTGAACAACCGCAAACTGTTATTGAAATTAATTTTGGAAACAAAGAAATAGCACGCTATCATTTTCTAAAGAGAATTCCGGGCTTTCTTTATTATGCGACCAACGTGAACATAGAGGCAATGCCTATGGGCATTTCTCGTTTCTTTGTTAACCGAGTTAACATCTCTTCTCTCAAGCATTTGTCCTAATTGAACTGTGCTCTCTAATGCCAGTAAGCAGGGTAGTTAAGAGCGTCACCTTCTCAGGGTTTTGAAGTATTGCTTTCAAATCCGCCATGATCGCTAAATTTAAACACGTTCATATAGGACGAAAATTAAGCAAGTTGACCTGAAAACATCGCTTATCTAAATTATGTAACTAAAGGCAAGAAGATAAAAAAAGCGCGACATAATGTTCAGCGACAGTTTGTACGGATTCATGATCAAAGAAACTGGGTATGAAAACACGGATACAAGAGAAGAGAGCAAGACAAAAAAAAAAAAAGACGGGGTGAAGTACGCTTGTGGGTGATATGCTGACGGGGCACTCTTTGACCCTTAACTACGCCGTAAATATTGATATAAACCATGGAAACTCTGAGGAACGAGTTCAGAGGTGGCGCCATGGATACTTGCATACTTTGCCGCACAACTGCTCTCTTCGCGGGGAAGTCTTCTTCGGAAGAGTTCGCATGGAGTAGGGAGAGGGAAAGGAGGAGACTTATGCAAGATTTGAAAAATGAAATGGAAATAAATAGGGCCAGTTGTAAGCTTTGAAAAGAAAACAGGAAAATAAGAAGTGTACTGGCTCTGTAAAGGCTGACCATGTGATTGCAACGCATACGTCTCAATTGAACTCGCCACACGGTTTCACAACACTTCGAGAACTTCGGCGAGCTCCCTTTTGTGAAGAGACGGTCTTCGCGAACTCCTTGCGCTCATATCCGAGCGCAACTTTTTTCCAGAATCGGCAGCGGTTCTGTGGTATATAGCCAGAGCTTTGCAGTCCCGACAACGACGGATGAGCGCCGAGTCAAAAAACAAACAAATCTTCTAAGCCTCCGGCCCGCCTCGCCCCTACAACATTTTCACTTCAAATGGTTGTTGTTTCACACAAAAGAGAGAGAGAAAGAGAAGGAGGCGCGATATAGAACCCCCGCAGTGACCCCTCCTTCAACACTCAACGCCATCTATAACATATCACTTCGTTTTATATACCGAGATCTCCGCGGTTAGTTCATCGTCTCCTCCAACGCGTCACAATTTCTCGGTGTTTTTTTTTCTCTTTTCTTTTCAGTTCAGAGGATTGCGCAGGCACAAACGGTGATTGCCGACTGGGATCGGGGCGTTGAATAATATCTGGATGAGAAACTGCTTTCTGTGCGCTTGCACGTCGAAGAACGATACAGTGCCGCCCACATGAACCAATCGGCGGTGTAGTTGTTGTGCAAGATCGAAAGCTACGAAAGATGGCCAACCAATCGCAAGCAAAAGATACAAATCTAACTATGCTCTGGCCTTTCCGAGAATCGTTAAACTCACTGTCTCAGTTAGCATAGCTTTTCTGTGTGTGCACACTATAGAAATGCCCTCATCATGAGCGTCTTTCTAACGCCGGCTATATAGCAGCACGGCGCTGTTTTCTTCGTCGTAAAACCCGCCGCGTGCGCCATCCAAGTCGCGCGTAGATTTTACGGCCCAATGTCTCAGACGGCTGGCGCCTGTGCTACCATACTATCTAACGAGGTAGCCGTATCGTCGTCTGCAACTGACTTCCAAAGACGAATGGCATTTCTCAATCCCGCGTCGGAGCCCCTCAACACGATCCCCGTATATATACTGTGCTACATTGTCCCGCTACTCTAGCCATTATTCGCCTTCCTCGGTAATCTTGGTCGGGAAGTACAAACCCAAGCAATGCCATTTTCTTTCGGCACACCCCCTGCTCACCACTATACGCGCGCGCTTGTACGAGTGCTCCCAGAGTCATGGTTGTACCGTATGAAAATTATGGCGGTAATTTGGGCGAAAATGGAGCCGACCTTAATCTACCAGAAAGGTCCTTGTGACATACCCTTGGCCTTGTACTATTATTCGGTGTAGCAACCAGCTTTATAATGCATCGCCGGGCATGCCTCCAGGCCCCCCCCCCCCCCCCCCCCTCCCTCGAGGGTCTGCATTTGCTCAACATTAACGAAAAAATATCATACATGCCACTACCGAAGCGCTGTATCATCATCATCATCATCATCATCATCATCAGCCTGTCTACGCCCACTGCAGGACAAAGGCCTCTCCCATGTTTCGCCAATCAACCCGGTCCTGTGCTTTCTGCTGCCACGTTATACCTGCAAACTTCTTAATCTCATCTACCCACCTAATTTTCTGTCTCCCCCCTCACGCGTTTGCCATCTCTTGGGATCCAGTCAGTTACCCTTAATGACCAGCGGTTATCCTGCCGACGTGCTACGTGCCCGGCCCATATCCATTTCTTCTTCTTGATTTCAACTATGATATCCTTAACCCCCCGTTTGTTCCCTGACCCACTCTGCTCTCTTCCTGTCTCTTAAGGTTACACCTATCATTTTCCTTTCCATCGCTCGCTGCGTCGTCCTCAGTTTAAGTTGAACCCTCTTTGTAAGTCTCCAGGTTTCTGCTCCGTAGGTAAGTACCGGTAAGATGCAGCTGTTATATACCTTCCTCTTGAGGGATAGTGGTAGACTACCATTCATGATTTGATAATGCTTGCCGAATGTGCTCCATCCCATCCTTATTCTTCTAGTTATTTCACTCTCATGGTTCGGTTCCGCGGTTACTACCTGTCCTAAGTAGACGTACTCCTTTACAACTTCCAGTGTCTCGCCACCTATCGCAAAGCGCTGTTCTCTGCCAAGATCGTTCCACATTACTTTAGTTTTGTGCATATTAATTTTCAGACCTACTCTTCTACTTTCCGTATCCAGTTCAGTAATCATAAGCTGTAATTCGTCTCCCGCGTTACTCATCAGTGCAATGTCATCAGCGAGTCGCAGGTTACTGAGATACTCTCCATTAACTCTTATCCCTAATTCTTCCCAATCTAGGGCCCTGAAAACCTCCTGTAAACACGCGGTGAATAGCATTGGAGAGATCGTGTCTCCCTGCCGTACGCCCTTCTTTATTGGGATTCTGTCGCTTTCTTTATGGAGGACTATAGTGGCTGTGGATCCGCTGTAGATTTCTTCCATTATGTTTATATAGGCTTCGTCGATGCCCTGATTCCGCAGTGCCTGCATGACTGCTGATGTCTCCACCGAATCAAATGCCTTCTCGTAATCTATGAAGGCTATGTATAGGGGTTGGTTGTATTCCGCGCATTTCTCTATCACCTGATTGATAGTATGAATATGGTCTGTTGTTGAGAAGCCTGTACGAAATCCTGCCTGGTCCTTTGGTTGATTGAACTCTAATGTCGTATTAATTCTGTTAGCAATTACTTTTGTAAATAGCTTGTAGACAAGCTATTTACTAGAAGCGCTGTATACATTGTTTCAACGTAATATTGAAATCTACCAGAAGCGGTCGAGACGACGACTGAGAAGAAGCAGGAGACTCGCTCTGACGAGGGACACGCGAAAGCAGAGGCAAGACTTGTAGCGCATGATTGCGCCATTGATTAACAGTTAAATTATGGGCTTTCAACGATCGAAAGAAATTTGTGAGATACTAAATACGCCGGAGTGAAAAGTTTCGGATCAATTCTCACCACATTGATTTTTTTTTTTTTATCATGAGTACGGGTGCACAAGGTTTCAAATTCGCTTCCACTAATGTAACGTGGACTGTTGAACACACGACTTTTCAGGTTGGAGTGCACCTTGATCACTTTGTCAGTTTTTTCCCCGGCACAGCCAACCAAGTCTTGTTGTGGTTAATTTCTCTGCTCATACTACTGAAACGGCGCCACATTCGTGTGCATTCGTCTTCCCTTGTGGCTGCTGAACCAAAGGTCACCGGTTTGATCCAGGCAGCAGCGGTCGCATGTCGATGGAGGCGAACTGCTGAAGGCCCGTGTACTGTGCGATGTCGGTGCACGGTCAAAATTTCCGGAGTCTGCCCACTACGGCTTGCCTCGTAATCATATGATTGTTTTGGAACGTAAAGCACCAGATATTATTATTTACATTTATATTTCTCCTCTATCCGTCGACCCATCTGCGTGTTACGTGAAACTTGCCGGCATTTTTTTTTTTCAAAAACAGCGCGCCTGTGCCAGTATAACAAACGACGAAGTGAAGCCGCTGCGACATTGTTTCTGGTTGTGACTCGTTCCTTGCTCGCTATCTCAAACGCGGAGGCCTTTGGAGCTCCGGGCGACCGCATATGTACTGCTTCGCGGAACCGTACAGTAGCCGAAGAAAGCGCGTTTGGTTTGGCTCGCGGAGGCCTACAGTACACGCGATCATGCAGACGTGGTACGTGTACGCGCGGAGAGGATCTTGCTGGCTCTCCACGCACTGAGTGACGTCAAGAAAAGAAAACTCGCACAGACTATAGCCGTCTCGGTTTTGTTTTACAACCGGCGGTCGTTATTGCCCTTGCAAAGGCGCGGTTTGCATTAAAAGGGGAAGGACAACTCGATCGCTTTCGAGGAAGCAACATACGTGAAGAAGGGATGCACGCGCGATACGCCGCTCAACCGCCGTCGCGCCGAACCAGTATAGCAACGAAGTGAAGAGAAAAGAGCGCGGTTCTCCCGAAATATGCCCATATCTATTCAAAACCCGCGCCCATTCGATACGCGAGGACGTAAAAGAATGAGGAGACAGCCGAAGCATCGCTTCTTCTATGCTACAAGCTAACTCGCGTGGATATCGGGCACTGCGAGGCGCCGTCTCGGTCGTTGGGTTTTCATAAGCGAGACGCATCCCAGCGCCTGTGAACGAAACGCAACGCGCGTATACACGAGACGAGCGAAAAGCGGTGGGCGACTGTGCAGAGTAGTGCAGAGGGGTGGGGCTGCCGCATTCAGTCTTCGTTCTTTTCCGTCCTTGGATTCTTGTCTGCATCACCATTTTGACTTTTGTTTTTATCTGCGGCGCGAATAGAGGAAACGGCGTCGCCTGGGGAATATGCAGGAAAGAGACGCGCCAAGGGAGAGTCATAACAATGTTGCCAGTCACAAACTCGCAACATAGTCAGTATAGTGAGAGCATGCAACGTTTCCACAAACGTTTGTGATCGAGGACGCCTAGCCAGACACCTCTCTGTTTCTGTCTGCACCCCCCCCCTCCCCCTCCCCGCCCCCCGCTCCTCCCCCATTGATCCCTACGTGCAATCACCTCCGACTCGGGAGAATTGAGTACAGCCAAGTTTTGAAATCGACTTCAATTGTGCGCAGGCCGCTAGTAAGGCAAAACAGTGACTAGAGGTGAAATGCAAGTCCCCCCCTCGCGATATCATGAGCCCGAGTGGGCAGAGCGCTGCAGTGCTGGTTAAGCGGGCTGAAAACAAAATAAACAGCAGTATATGATGCGTAGAAGAAGGCTTAGTGCAGTCTCGTTGTGCTTCTTGTCCACCGAATGCAGTTTCATACGGCTCGGCCGCCGCAGTTGGTTTCTAGGCCAACAACAGAATTTCATTCCTGCCTTGAGCAGCTGTCTCTTGCGGTTCCGATGTTTCTTCTATTTCTCCTGCGATATGCGGCATTTAGCAAGAAAGTTACAAACATCGTGAGCTGTCTGGATTGCATGAAGTGGACGAATTATATGGTAGATTCTATTATCGCGGATCTGCGCTTCTTCGTCGGAGCTGTGCATCGCGCAATAGATCCTTGCGTCACTTCTTGGATCGAAAATCGCTGCCGCTGCATGTGTAACGATCCCCGTCTACCTGTATTACTGGCGTGTCCTCGAAGCACTAATGAAGGAGAACTCTCGGCTATTTATGCTCCGTATAGCCTGCTGCTACACTTATAAGCGGACGCAAATTCTTTCTTTTCCTTGTATAATTCTTTCTTGCAAAGCACGACCACAAATTTTATTTTACGCCAGGAAATGGAAATTGACAACCACCTGTTTGTAACACGAAGACACAAGAAAATACGGATTTCCCAGAAAGAAAGCTTCTTAGTTGCCGCAAAATTGGTCCTGGTCCGGGGATCAAACCCGGGAGCAACGCCTTTACGCGGTGGGCGCTCTACCAATGTAGAAAGACCACCCGGGAAAGGCGTTGGTCCTGGTTTCGATACACCGACCAGGTCAAATTCTTCAGCAATTAAGAAGCTTTCTTTCTCAAAAATCTGTACGGGTTCCCTTCTTACTTCGTGCTACAAAAGGGTGCTTGTCATTTTCTATTTCCTAACCCTTCCGCCACCATGCGAGACACCGCAGAACTGATTTGCAATTTACGTCAATGCGGGCCTTCATACAAGTCATCTCTCGCCTCACCACGGTTATCGCCTGAACTGTATCAAGTCATCGAACAAGGCAAGCTCGCGCGGAGTGGTGCACTACATCCAAGACCACCACCGTACCGTGCACTCCAATCCGTACACGTCTCGCGTCGCGGTCTGCCACATAAAAGAGAGAGAGAGAGAAATAAACAAAGAAAAAACGAGGAAAGAAACAAAGGTAATCGCGTAGCCGCCGGGCAAGCTCGCTCTTGGCGTCGGCCACGGAGAGAACGACTCCGCCGAGGCCTGCAGTGCCGGTATCGAGCGTGTAAACCACTCGAGTGGAAGCGGCTCGAACGTGCGTCGACTTCCGAGATGCTAACTCCGGCGCTAGCTCACTTCGACGGCGAGGCCCCAGCGCGCGTACAGAGCGCGCGAGACAGTTGCGTACGCAGTACCGCGTGGTTCGCTCCACTCCATTTCGGATCATATCTCCCTCCCTCTTTTGTCTTTCACTTCTTTCTCGCTCGTCATTGTGAGCAGTGTACCTGCAGTCCTTTCCATCTTATCATTCCCTCCTCCTCCTCATTCCATTCACCCTTTCTTCTCGCACAGTCAGCGGCTCACTCTCTCCCTCCTCCTCCTCGCATACAGACAGCGTTGGAGCTCGCCCATTGTTGACGGCGCAATTTGCGTAACCCTGCCGCTGTACCTCACCCGCGGGTTTTCCCCGCCTTTCCCTCGGAGCTCTGGTGCTCAGGATTCCTTCGCGAAGTGCAGCATGCAGTTCGAAGCCTTCGCGGCTTGCTTCGTTTTTTCGGGAGCATTGTTGTCCGAACGCGGCTCGAGCATGGTTGATGTTTCGCGTTTCAGGTGAAGTATATGAGTAGCTGTAACGAAAATTATAAACGAAAAAAAAAAAAGTCCAGAAAGAGTGAATAGACTGCCGTACAGAGTCGTCGACCGTTTTGCCTTCCTGAAGACTTGTCCTGTTATTCTTCTGCGTCTCCTGAGAATATGTTTTCTGTAAACCCTATTCAGCTAGATTGCAGGCTTGCAATGATTATCGCTGGTCTTAATTTGCATTTTCTGTTGATCGCCCGTCTCTGCACGAGTAGTATAACTGAAAAAGAATAAGGAATCGTACGAATAGCAGTGAAGGAGCAGTCAATCTGAACGTACTCGTAAACAGACCACTCTGGGAGGAAAATATCTTGGGACCTTGACCCAAGCCCTCTTTACATGGCCAAGACCAATGGCACCCTATTGCGCTTCTTCAGGGTGATTGGGATATACGAACGCTTCAGACTATTAGCAAACTTTGTATATGGGGAGGGTTTAATCCCTTATAAGTAGTTGCAAATATTCATTTGATTTGTATTTATTTCTAGCTCTATCGCAGACATTGCGACTCTGGAACCACCTTAGAGCATATCCTATGGGAATGTCCAGGTATAGTAAACAATAACAGTGATGCAGCCTCAAGCAGCGACAGCCTCCGCACACGCTGGAAGTCTGCGTTACTCAGCTCGGACCTGAAGCACCAACTGTGGACAGTCCAGCGATCCGAGGAAGCCACCAAGGGGCAGCACGCTTTGGCCAATGTCTAGGTGGGGTTCAAGACCATCCTGACAACTCCCAAGGGCGCTTAATGAAGTTATCTGATCGGATCTGTATGGCTCACTTGCCTCGTATATACGTTGGTTAGAATTCAAGATTTCTTTAGCTGAAGCTTTCATATCAAGGGTTATTCAATGCGCGAACTCCTTGTGCTCGACACAGTCAATAGTGAAAGAAAAGAAAAACGAGAGTTCATATCCGTGTCGCTTGTTTAAGTCGACGCGCCTCAAACCACTGACATATTTGCTACGCAGACTAATTCTTTTCCGGCAGCCTCGACTCCAAGGTTTCCCGAACTCCCTTAAGTTCCTTAGAACCTTAGAATCTTGACCCGTGTTTAAGCACTGAATAAGCGTTTAACGTCACGCACTTAATCGTATATTGCGTCAACGTCTAGAGGGGCAGCTAATTCTTTCTCCGCTTCCTTCTAAAGCTGTGTGCACAACTGTGAGCAAACGAGAGGACTATGCAAGGAAAAACGCCGGAACGACGAGTTTTATCCGCGGGAAGATCACGCCGCATACGACCGAGTCGTACGAGCACCGCGCACAACGCGAGTCCAGTTCCAGCCTCTTATGGGCTGCCGTCCCAGGCAATTTCTCTGATATACGTCTACCGAATGAGCGGCAGCCTAGCTAGCAACTCTACACACAAATCGTGGTCCGCACCCGAAATCACACGCAGGGGTCTGACGCACCACTGCGCATAGCAATATGCACGCATGCAGTAGTAGTAGTAGTATAGCAGCAAGCAGTAAAATAGAAGCGGCGGGGGAGACACCGTTTGTCGTAGCCCCGTCGTCGCTAATGCAACGACTCTCTCCGAAGCCGTGTACAGTTTCGAGCTGGTGGCGACGAGATCGCGTGCGGCGATGCACGAGCGAAGAGCGATACAATGGGCGAGCGGCGAACAAGAGAGTGTGCATACATGCATGGTCTCGTTCATGGCGTTGCGAAATAAAGCGTTCCGCACCGTTCGCGTATGGGACAGTTTGCATCTGGCGCGTATACATTGGGCCGCAGCAATCGGTCGGTAGCTGGTTCCGAGGACGGCAGTCTAATGGGAGGCAATTAAGGATTAATACCCCCCTACCCCCATCTGTCGGTGATTTCGTCTTAAATCAATGACCAAGCGAGAAATGGAGAGAGCGCTTTCGTTTGAATGTTCGCGCTCAAGCGTGGTCGGTCCGAGGGACGTCCGTTTCGTCGCTTGTGTTTATATGCGACATAACTGAACGCATCGGGCCACGACTCGGAAGATATTGCGCGCGTAAAAAAGGAACCGGGAATTAGGAAGGGTCGTCGACCTCATAAGGGTCTCGGATTGAATAAGCACTCCCCCTCCTCCCGTTTCGACGGACTCAGATTATTCGCTTCGCTGCAAACAAGTCCGAACTGTGCATGTCTCACTGTGTGCTTGTATGTGTACTGTTAGCCTTGGACTGAAAGTTGGGGGGTAATGAACTTCATTAATTTAATGCCGGAGTTAGTGGTGGTGGTGGTGGTGGTGGGGGGGGGGGGGGGAGTCTTTTGCTGGTCCCCTTGCTGGGTTCGTGATTACACAGTTGACACCGCTGCCGCTTAATTCTTTTTTGACCGCATGAATAAATCCATCATCGGCCCATGCACACTCCATTGTGGGAAAGGACCGAGAAGCCTCATCACTTGTAGCGTAATTTGCTTACATGCAACTACTTCAGGTAGCTACGGTATGGTGACGCCAAATGTACAAGTAGTTGAAGGCCACGCTCGTTTCCGCTAAACAGGTTATAAGGGAGTAATGTATACTATCAAAACAATATTTGTAAGACTGCAGGGCTGGAAATCGTCTAGTTTTCTTATTGGCAGCCTCTTAACAGCCACCGAGCACACGACGCACGCGCCTGGTGGTTAGAGGGCTTGGCGTACCGCGTCCAAGAACGTCGCCTTCGAGATTTTTCAGCGGGTGGCCAAGCGTGGAGACAACCAGCGGTGATTTTTCGGGGCAAAAGCACAAATCAAAATTCGTTATGCGGGGTTCTGACAATCAACGCATTATCGCAAAATCAACCAAAATAAAGTTTTAAAGGCGCAGTCTATCTGTACAAAGTGATCAGTGTTTCTCCTTGGTGTCCCTTCTGCCGACGTTTATTTAGAGAGGCCAGCGGCGTTGAGCCTGGATAGAAGTTGTGATCATATCTGCCATGATCACGCGCGGTTTAAATAGCGATGATGATTATGGCAGCGGTGATTAGATATATACTCAAAAAGCCAGCAAAAATGTATATATCTCCATGGGTGGCCTTACGTGTCCGGAAATACAGGAGGGAACTAATTCAGAATTACAGGGATGCAGAATCCGTGATAGGAAAGAAGGTTCTGATTCAGCCTCAGAAAACACGCATGGGGTCGATAATCTGTTATATATAAGGTACCGCCACTATAACGAATGATTGCCCCGATTCTCGTAGAATAAGAATTCGCGCTCACGGCGTCGTGCATCGCTTGCGCAGAACAACATTTTGCATTCTGATGGAAGACAAAGGCATCATCCTATCTAAATCACAACGGTCTCTTTAAGTTCGAAGGTGGCGAATGATCACTTGTTATGCGACATTGGTGTATAACACAGATGTTTAAGAAAACATGGATGTTTGAAGAAATTAATTCTTGGAACACGGGGGGTGTCGCTGTAACCAAAGTTTCGACAAGCGGTCTCGTCTTCAAGGTTGCAGCCTTGAGGAAGACAAATCCGCTTACGAAACTTTGGCTCCAACGACACGCCGTGTTCCAAGGATTCTTCATTGGTGTATAATATGGCACACAGGTGCCCATAGCAATATAGACGTTCGCGACGCGGCATGCGATGCAAGCGCCACGTGGTGTTCTTGTTGAGTTGGTGTTACATCAGCTTCACTGCCTCTCTGTATTCACGGTCACTGCAGTGAAGAGGCAACAGTGAAGACAACGAATGTATCTTCAGTGTCTGCCTCTCCTTCGTCTCCTTTTCACGATATTGACTTGGCGCCATCAACAGGCATACAGCAAATCTAAACGCCAACTTGATCCCGAATTTCTTCAGAATATATTTTCTTGTCCTCGTGTTTGTAATGAATATTGCATTATTAAAACACAAAATTTTCTTTTCACTTCTTATTGTGGGAAACGAAGAGTCAACGATTCTTTCTTAACTTTAGCAGCGAAGAATGAAAAAAAAATTTAAGTAGGAAAACAATATTCGACGACGTAATAAGTTTTTCTACGACCTTGCAGTCTGTGAAGGTCACAAACACGGGGTGAACGCGATTGCTTGCGCACACTTTCGCAATCACACAATATGCACAAATGCCTATCATTACTCGCCATTACGTCCGCAATCTATTTGTAATTTCGCGGTATAATCGAGCCGTTGACATTTATACCTGACGAAATCAGCGTATCTATCGACTGTTCTTGTTGACGGGCGTTATCATCCTCAGGTAAATCCATTTATAGCTTACACAGGCGTAGGCTCTCTCTCTCTCTCTCTCACACACACACACACACACACACACACACACACACACACACACACACACACACACACACACACACACACACACACACACACACACACACACACACACACACACAAACACGCACGCACACACGCACACACACACACACACGCACGCACGCACGCACGCGCGCGCACGCACGCACACGCACGCACGCACGCACGCACGCACACGCACGCACACGCACGCACGCACGCACGCACGCAAAGAAGTAAAACAGGCGCAAACAAAGTGTTCGACCAATGCCCCGTAAACAAATACCTGCTCGCACTTTTACCTGCGCGCACAAACCTTTTTACAGCCTGGCCGTCAAGGACTACTATAAACACACCTTGCGCGAACAGAGACGGTCATTGGCATTGCGCGCGCCCTTTCTTGCTGCTCCTTGTACCGCACTAAAGTGGCAGCCGTCGCAAGTACAGGTATAGGAGCCCGCAACGAAACGACATATCTTCTCGTTTCACGAAGCGCCACCCGCGTGGTGCCAGTTCGCGGCATTCTTCAAGGCCGGTATGAGAACAGTGCTCGCAGATTTCGCGTCCCGCTCATATGTATGGTTCTGCTCACTCGCGATCGTCCGATCAGCTGCTTCTCATTGACTACCGTGCGCACCGCCGGAATACCAATAAAGCCGTGAGGTGTGTGATTTGGAGTACGTGAGAAATGGACGATGTGACGTTACACAGCGCTCGCTACGGGACCTTCTTCGGTTTGTGTTGTCCCGGACTTCCCCGAGGACTGCTGCAGAGGCTAGCTGCGTATACGACATAGAGGTGTGCACGGGCTTCGGGTAGCCCGAAAGCCCGAGCCCGGCCCGGCCCGCGGGCCGGGTTCGGGCGGGCCGACGTCTTCTCATCTCGGGCCCGGGACGGGCTCGGGCTACATTGTTTTTTGTCGGGCGGGCCGTGTCAAATGCAAGGCCCGAATCGAGCCCGAAATGTAGACGTTGTGCCGGAACTGTTTTCCACCGCGTAGCGCCTTCTCCGCGACTGCCCCCCCGCCCCCTTTCTCGGTTCTCCTTTCCTTTAGCCACTTGAAATTCAAGGGGAAAGTATGAAGTCACACAAGATGAGCTTTGTGATTATCTATGCCCGGGATAATCCCCTCTCCTACAACTGAGGTACTAAACTTCTGGAAGAACAAACGGTCTAAAAAATTTACACCATTTTCCCAAAAGGAACCCTGATGGGATGCGAAGCAGAAGCGTTGCGCACGGGTGGCGTCACGGGTTGAACGGCGCTAACGCGAGTGCTGCGGTGAGCGCTGGAAGATTCGTTTGAAGCGATGACTGGCGTAGGTCTTGTCGTTGAGCGTCAGGCGGCAGCTGCGGGCGCTGCCGTGAGCGCGCGGCAGGCGAGGGGGAGTGACGTCAGCGCGCACTGCGAGGGGAGCGTGACGTCAACGCGAAGCTGCGGCGTGACCTACTTGGCACCGCTCCAACACCTGCGGCGAGGGGAGCGCGTTGCGGCGCGTTCGTACGGACGCACGGAGGGACAGCGTTACACAGGCTAGTCAAAAAGCTGCTTCGCATCTAATACTCCAAGCTTGCTATGCTTCCCAAAAATGTACTGGTAATTCCGGCTACCAGTGCGAGCAGCGAACGGACCTTCAGTTGGGCGGGATATGTGATACAGG
Source organism: Rhipicephalus appendiculatus (assembly GCA_030522465.1). Classification (NCBI taxonomy): domain Eukaryota; kingdom Metazoa; phylum Arthropoda; class Arachnida; order Ixodida; family Ixodidae; genus Rhipicephalus; species Rhipicephalus appendiculatus. Next base: position 4,925,389 of record JALIZH010032971.1, read on the forward strand.
AGCGCCGAACTTGACTGAAGCCCGAATAATTAGACAGCTTATTTTTACACGACAACTTGTAATCGTTGCATATAGTGAGTGTCATGTGTCGTTTGCTTATGTTTCACTTTGATATGTTGTATAAAATTCCACGTTATCAGAAAACGTCTTGTCTCTGCAGCAAACCTTCATAATGTCAGGCCGGACCGGGCCGGGCCCGGGTTTTCATGTTTGTACTTCGGGCCGGGCCGGGCGGGCTCGCAGTTTTCTAGCGTCGGACTCGGGCGGGCCTTCGACGCAGTCAGCGGGCCCGGGCCGGGCTCGGGCTCTAAAATTCGGCCTGTGCACAGCTCTAATACGACACACGCTCACTGACTGAAAGCGTCGGCCTCGGGAAGTGCTGGACTGTCCGGGAGGACAAAGCTAAAGTGACCCTCCGATGCTTAAACACGCCCGCTAGCTGCTCGCCTTATTATCTCTTAAGGCGATATCCTCAGGCGCAACGCCAAACGCGAAAAGTGACCATCGGCGTCAGCCGGAGTGACGCAAAAACCATCACCATGTGATGACGTCACCCCCCATGTCGTAGTCATGACGTCACAGGTCGCCAGAATTTGTGAGGTCACCATGACGTCACACCACGTTGTGTCACATGAAGACATCATCATGTTGTATCGTCGTTTGGACCAGGGTGGGCCGATCCCAGAACTACTGCAAACCCACATGAGGTGCACAAAGCTTCCGATGCCTCCGATCTCAGTGACATTGGAAACTTTCTGCGTTTGCAATCCACTCAAAAAAAAAAAAAAAAGAATATGGAGTTGGCAATAAGACGACGACTTGGGCGAGTTCTTATCGGTTTATACTTCTGTGTAACAGCGCACAAGAAAACAACCATACTGAAAGGAGAAGACGCGATAGACATATTTTTATATGTAAGTTGCAATAAACCGTTCACTTGCGAGTTAGCGCTTGTTTGTGTCGTTTCTCTTCCGTTCAGTCTGGTTGTTTTGTTGCGCGCTGTCACACTGAAGTATGGCTTCCGCCTTCGAGTCATCTTAGGCGAATGCGTAAGGGACCGTGTCACTTTTTGTTCTTGATTCAAGCCTTCACGACAGCACAAAGCAGACCGGGACAAAGCCACAACATCAACCTGACATCCAGCTGACAGTCCGGAGTCCGTAGGCAGGTAGCAGATGATGTCAAGGAAATTCTGTTTCCTTCCTCTTTATAATTTAGTGGCGGTTTGGGGAAGCTAGCACTGCATTTGGACCATATACCAACGCAAAAAGATACAAAGCTTTTAGGGACAAAGGCCATGGACTAATCTGTGGTATGGACAGTGCACAACGGACGTTCCATTCGTTTAAATTGTACACTTTTTCTCCTCTTGACTCCTCTTTTTCTCTCTATCTCTCTCTTTATAGTGAGCGATTCCTGAGTAGATGTGGGCTCCTAACCGTGCCCACATTGACTAAAGCCCACTGCACGGCGCGAACGGGAATCATGAGCCCTCAAGGTCGTGCGTTTATGAAAAAAAAAAAAAAAAGAAAGAAAAAAAAAACAGGCTGTTTCTTCTGAGCCATATGCATCGGCCTATATTGTCACTCAGTCAAGTTAGCTCATCAATGAAGCACCCTCTGTAACCCTATATGTCAGTCCACGGATGTTTTTGCACGTTGACCCCATCGAAATGACGTCACCAAGGCCGGTAATCGAACCCGCATCCTTCCTTGGACGGCACGTGCCATGGTGTGGCAAACCGCGGATCTCACTGAGGTCTCATGCGCAGCGGGATAGGAGACATCAGGGAGTTTTCGAATAAAGTACGCAAAGCTTGCGGGCGTTGCGGCGCATGCGTCGTACGCTTACCTCTTGCGGGCTCCCGTTAAGTGACGTCCACAACGCTACGCCCGCAAGCTGTGCGTACTCCCTATCGTGTTTCGAGGCATCTCTGCGTCAGCGGGCGCAACGAGCCGTGGGCCACGATTTCTGGCCGTGATATATATATATATATATATATATATATATATATATATATATAGAGAGAGAGAGAGAGAGAGAGAAACAATAGCGACGCCCCTGAGATTACCGACAGGCATGGACGGTGTACAGAGTGTCCTTCGGCGTCCTCCATGAAAGGGACGTTGGGCTCGAGCTAACGAAAAGCAAGTACAACGAAGAGGTTAAGAAAAAAAAATAGGAAAGAGAGAGAGAGAAGGGAGGACGAGAAAGATACATGTGTGCGGCAAAAGTAGCAAGGTACTCACACAACCGCACCCGGCATTTCAATTACAGCGGTTACAGCGGCTCTCCTTGATAAGTTTACCGCTATAAGTCGCGTCGCGTCGGCTTTTACGCAACGACGAGATGCTTGCTCGCCTCCTCCGCCCGTAAACGGCGACTCAATTACCGCCGATAAGAAATCTCCGCTTTAGCGCCGTGTGCACGGACGAGGAAAAAAGTCGCCTGAAAAACAAACTTAAAAGAAGTCGTACTGTGAGTCGAGAGAGACCTCGCGCGTCCGCAGATAAATGTGCATGCATGCCACATACGAAACGAAACTGCTACGGCCCGACTGTGTAGTGCTCTTCAGAGAACTGTTCAGTCGGGACAGAAAAATAGAAAGAAAGAGTCCTGCTAACACGACGACAGTGTTGCATGAGCAGATGAAGCGAGGCGTACGTTGTTCCTACAGCGTCCGAGCACGCGTCTTTATTTTTAGGGACTCTGGAGGACGCGAGCCTTCGTTGTTTCCCATTGCGAGACGCGAGTATAGGAGTTTCTGAAGTCTGGGCTCGTGCACTTGGAAGCGCACGGGTACAGTCGGAAAGCAGTTACACTGCAACTGTCTCTACTTTCGGTTGTTGCTTGCCAGGTATGGTGTCGCGTTGTTAAGCTCGAGGACAACGGGTTCCATACCAGGCCACGGAGGCTGCACATTTTGATAGTGGGGAAATGCTCAGAACACCCGCGTATTAACGCGGTAGCGTTTAAGAGCTCGTTTCGCCGAAAATCCTGGTGTCGGCGTTGGTGTCGGCGTCGTTGGTTGGGAGTGAAAAATCAGCGTTGTACGTGAGCAGAAACTAGAGAAAGATGCAAATAAAATAAATAAAAATATTCGATTCGAGTGAGCATCGAAACCAGGCATCCTGCGTGGCAATCACGTGTTCTACCACAGCGCCACGCCTCAGCTCGAAAGTGAATCGGGAAAGAACACTATGCGAATTAATGTCATGCTGTGGGAGGAGTCTCCTTAAGGCATGTAATCTTGCGTGGCAGAAGCACAGAATTGTGCCAGACGTCAAAAGATGCGAATTGAGCAACAAGCCAATGTTACGTGCATAGTCGTTCGTTTCCTTGTGCCACATTTGAAGCATGCTCCGAAGCCATGCTAGGAATTGAGAAGGCGATGCGCACGGGCCCGATTACGCTATCGCGTTCTACTCTTGAATTGCGAAGCTCAAGCGTCATCCAGGTTTAGTTGAGTTGATTTGAATAAACCTTATTTGCCCAACGGTTGTTACTGTGACCGGGGCTAGGCTGTCAGGCATCCACCGTTCGAGGAACATCTTCCGAGGTCCTGGGCGACGGCCCTGGCCCTCTGGAATGCCCACTCCTGGTCTTCAAGGGCCTCGCTGAGGAGGGCGGCTTTCCATCGCACAGCAAGGCGCCCCCGCTTCAGAGGGTCCTTCAGTTAGCGTCGTCCTTTCTTGTGGCCTATCTTCTTTCTTGCGAATTCCCAAAGTGCATGCGCCATATCGGACCGTTCGTGCTGCAAGTGTTGTTCTTTTTCATAAATTTAGCTGCGCGTCAAAAAAACCCCATAGGTCCGAAATAAATTCGGAGTCACCCAGTGCGGCGGGCCTCATAACCATAACACGCTTTTGGCGCGCAAACCAAACCAATTATTATTATTACGGCTTACCTGATGTAAAAAAGAAAAAAAGCAGCAAATCCACCTATCTATCTATCTATCTATCTATCTATCTATCTATCTATCTATCTATCTATCTATCTATCTATCTATCTATCTATCTATCTATCTATCTATCTATCTATCTATCTATCTATCTATCTATCTATCTATCTATCTATCTATCTATCTATCTATCTATCTATCTATCTATCTATCTATCTATCTATCTATCTATCTATCTATCTATCTATCTATCTATCCGTCTATCTGTCTGTCTGTCTGTCTGTCTGTCTGTCTGTCTGTCTGTCTGTCTGTCTGTCTGTCTGTCTGTCTGTCTGTCTGTCTGTCTGTCTGTCTGTCTGTCTGTCTGTGTCATTCTCCACTCGCATTTATTACGACAGCTCACAGTTCTTACACAATCACTCCATTAAAGGCAACGGGAAATGAAGGATAAGGACGCTCGAGAAATCAGACAAACGCCAGCAACCGTTTTCGTCATGTTACTGCAACAACTAAATTAAGCCAGCTGAACTCTCGTTCACCCCACCCCCTTATTCCTGCGTTTTCATTCGTGTACATATAACTCATGCGGGTGAATAAATTAATTTCACAAATACATAGACGTAGGCAATTTACGCTATTCAGCTACACTTTCCCAAACGTAGCCATTGAATTGTCTCAGTCTGCGATGAATCCACCGAATTGCTGCGCGAAAGAAAAGAATAATTTCAATTTCCGCCTAACCTCGTTCGAGACGACGCGGCAGAAAGGCACCAAGCAGAAACCCGCGACCTCCTATACTTGTTAAAATAAAATGTTCTCTCATTGTCTCGCTCTCGAACATGAATGAACTGCTGGTGTCCGCGTAAATCAATAAAATTACAAAACATTTTTTTTATTATTTACAGCGCAGCTGCGGCCGTCTTTTACAAGCACGGGCAGTCGTAGATATGAACCCGACGAATGAAATCGAATTACCTATGCTTCTGACAGCAGGTCGCCACAATTCGAGGCTCCTTGCAAGCTGAGAGCTCGGTCAAGAAGGAACGGGGACAGAAACCAAATTGATTTGATTTCGCCTTATTTGATTCTATTCGAAGATTGGTTTATCACCGCGTGCCGCAATGCGAACGTCCCGCTCAGTGGCTGTGGTTGCGCAGTTGAAAGCGAAGACGCGGGCTCGATTCCCAGCCGCGGTGGCGGAAGCATGCCGACGAAAGTGATTCGCATGAACGTTTGCGTCTATAACGGGCTTCGTGGGTTCACGTTAAAAAACCTCGGGCGGTGAAAATTAACCAGTAGCACTACGCTTTCATTAGGCACGCCTCATAACCAACTTTGCAGTTTCCTGACGTTAAACCCAAGGTAAGTTGTTAGTTTGTTACACATATATCAGACTAAAAAAAGACTACGGAAATTTTGGTTTGTGTAAAAACCATCTGTCACTGGTGAGCCGCCATTTACTTACGTAATACTTGCATTATGACGATTGGTCAACGACGCATGTTCTCATAAATCTCGACATGAGCATTGTTTTGTAATTACGGACGTAATGTATTGAAGAGATTTACAAAGAGCGTTCCCACGTAGTCTTTGCAATTTTCCCTGTAAACTGAAACTTATCTTTGTAGACCTTTCACGTTTCTTTCTCTCTCTCTTTCTTTGTAGTGTCTCAACGTCCCTTCTTGCACCTCGTTTTTAAGCGCCTCTGATAGCTTTGGGTACCCATGTAGTTCTGAAACATGGCAAGACATTGAGAGACGTGGTTCGACACCGAGATACTTTCAGAGATCTGACGAGAAGCAGCGAGATCTTGCTTAGAAGTTGCCAAAGAATTTTTCGAATTAAAAAAAAAGTACTGGCACCAATTCTTTCTCTGCTTCAAGAGTCATGCTGCGCTGACGGATTATAAGCAGCAGCAGCAGGTTAGTTGGGACGGGCACCCAGAAAAAGAATAAAAAAACGTTTATTGATTGGTGTACTCATGTAGAGGAGCAGCATACGAAGCAAGTACTAAAAAAAAAGTGTGCAAGCGCTTAATACGAGTTTGGGGATAGAGTAGGTGCTCAAAGGACCTCACCACCATCACTATCGTATACGGTTTGCCGCTCGCGCTTTGAGTCGGAGACCCGGATAATCGGCAGGAAACGAAAAGAACGTGGCCCGATCCAACCCCGCGACGCTAAACTACTTCAGAGAACATGAAGAGCACTCGCCGCATACAGCGTCCCCATCCTCTCAGCGTGTAGAGACGTCCCCTCATTCCCGCCCAACTTTTACCCTTTGCCGCCAGCTGCCCGCCCTGTTCATTCAGAAGGCTCTGAGAGATATACCGCCCTATTCCATATATAACGCGATAGCCTTGTCACGGGCCAAATACCGTATTCAGAGTTAAAGGGGTACTAACATCATTTTTCGGAGCTGTGTTTACACTGCCATACAAATCTCCTGTACACAGAGACGGCTCTGAGAAAGTGTGAGGCTCAGCAAATGCTGGTAAGATATTTTATTTTTATATTAAAGTCAATTTTTCCGTGGCGCACCTACCGACATCGACACTAGCTTGATGTCAGGCTACAGTACGAATTCTGGTGACTTCACGCAGCGGTCTGGCTAGTTGTGATTACGTCAGGCACTAAAACATCCAAAATGGTCGCTTGTGCGTCACCAACGGAGCCACGGTGCCGAGGAAACGTCATGATATCTCGGACGAGCACGTGACGAGAAGCTCATACCGTGTTGTGACGTCAGGGTCCGAAACAAGAGGAACCGAAACTAGCTTTCAAAAACGCACTGTAATTACTTTTTCAGGGTGCACTCACGCTTAGCAGTACATTTTCTAGGCTCTTGAGGGCTTGGCCTTTCATTTGATGCAAAACGGCAACTGAAAATCTTCGTGTCAGTACCCCTTTAATTGAGTAGAGCCTGGAATTAGCACCCATATAATTTCTGGATAGGATGCTGCTTATCCTACTTAATAAAAAAAACTTCCCCATCTCCCGCTAAAGCGAACCATGTGTGGATGCGAAGCAGCGGGGAGATGGTTAGCTTGAGCGGGAGGAACGTCGCCACTCTCGTTTCACGGCAGTGGTCCGGGCGCTCATCGTGGCGCTGCGCAGGAGAGAGAATGAGGCGCACGCGCTCCGTCATCTTCATACGGCGGAACTACCGTGGCGCTCCCAGCAGAGTAAGCAGCTGTCACACCACCTGTCGTTCGCGCCACTCTGTAGAGGATTCCTAGAGGAAAGGACGGGGGGGGGGACCGTAGGAGAGGAGAGAGGGGGAAGGTGCATGCGCTGTGGGACGCGTGAGCCGCTCCGTAGAGTAGAGTATTCCTAGAGGAGAGAGAGGACGCGCATGCGCCGCTCCGTAGAGTAGATGATTCCTAGAGTAGAGGAAGGGGGTGAGCGTAGGAGAGCACAGGGGAGGGGACGCGCATGCCGCTCCGTAGAGTAGACGATTCCTAGAGGAGAGAAAGGGGGGTGAGCTTAGGGGAGAGAGGGGGAGGAGACGCGCATGCGCTGTGGTGGTGTGGGACGCGGGAAGGAGGAACGGACTAAGCCCCCCTCCAAACACATGCAAGCAAGATTAAGTAATGGGGTCAACCTGGGCGACAGACACCACCTGCCTAGCCATTGCTAAGCAGCCTCTCTGTGCTCTCGGCCATGACTCTGATGACTGTGTTAGGGTTGACGGCCTTCATATTACTATAGGGTTCTGGTTCGCATAATGGGTGCTTCCCTACTTCATGACAGTGGCCGGACGCGGGACACGGGAGGGACGGACAGAGCCCCGAGCATAAGATGCTTCGCAACTAAAAGACATTGATCTTCAAGCCTCCAGGCATCTATCTATCTATCTATCTATCTATCTATCTATCTATCTATCTATCTATCTATCTATCTATCTATCTATCTATCTATCTATCTATCTATCTATCTATCTATCTATCTATCTATCTATCTATCTATCTATCTATCTGTCTGTCTGTCTGTCTGTCTGTCTGTCTGTCTGTCTGTCTGTCTGTCTGTCTGTCTGTCTGTCTGTCTATCTATCTATCTATCTATCTATCTATCTATCTATCTATCTATCTATCTATCTATCTATCTATCTCTCTATCTATCTATCTATCTATCTATCTATCTATCTATCTATCTATCCAAGTTTGAAGAGTAAATTAGCCCAAACAACAAACACAGGCAATTAATTTGAAGCAACTAACCTTGGTAAGTGAGCACATGAAAACAAATGAAAAAAGAATGCCCAGGTAAGGCTAATAACGTATATTCTAAAAGTAATTTATAAAGGTGTCTAGAAACTCGTTTAATAGCAATAAACAGTAAGTGTAGAATAAATTATTGCCGATTTACGTAGGCGTGCGAACGGGGGGGGGGGGGGGGGGCATCCCCTAGTCACCTAAGAGGGGGGGGGGGGGGGGTTCGCACAGTCAGCCCCATACATTGACATAATAGGGAGGGGGGCGCTTCGACGAACCTTCGCCCCCCCGAAAGGGGAACCCTGCGCACATCTATGCCGAGTTATACTGCACATGAAAAAAAAAATGGTATTAGACACAAAGCATGGAAACTACCAGAACACTTTAATTAACAAACATGGTATCACTGCAGTTACAAAGTCCAGATGCAGAGTTACTGATGAGGAGCAGAAACCTCGGCCCTTCAGTCGGATAACGCCGCCAATGTGGTTGGAAGTATTTCCTGCTGTACAGCTAGACCTGCAAATTGCTACTCGCGTCATATCCGGATCCGAGGCGCCTCTATTTACCCTCTTTGGTTTTAGCGCGAACGCTCTGCTACGCTGTCTCCCAAGGTCATTCATCGCGTCGCAGTGACCTTGAGCGGCCGGAGCTCAAGTTTGGCAGGTGTGACTTCACGCCACGCGATCCGCTGCGGAGAGGCGTCGCAGCTGCGCTCGCTCGGAGCCTCGCCGCTGCGGTGCCGCGTGACCAGGCGAAGGTTTAATAAAACCCTGTGTGCATAGCCTTGGAAAAACCAAGCCAAACGTAACTTCCGCTCGTTACAACGAAGTTTAGAAGGGTTAAAACTAACCCGCTGCGGTGATGTAGTGGTTATGGTGCTCCACTGCTGACCCAAAGGTCGCGGGGTCAGCTCCTGGCCGCGGCAGCCGCGTATCAATGGCTGCGGAATGCTAGATGCCTGTGTGCTTAGATTTAGCTACACGTTAAAGAACGCCGGATGGTCGACATTTCCGGAGCCCTCCACTACGGCGTCTCTCAATCATATCCTAGTTTTGGGACGTAAAAACCCAACAATTGGATGAGAGTTAAACCTGAGCAATTTTTCTAGTTTGTAGTTATAGCCTGTTCGGCTAACGCGCCGCGTTATGCACGGGACTTCGCGGTATACGCACGCTTCAACCGCCTCACTCACACACGCGGCATTCGAAGCAAATAAGACGGCGGCGACGGCGGCGAAGTTTCTTCTTTCGCGGCGCATTGCAATGATAGTCGCTACAACAGTTGTGCGTGCTAGGCGCGAGTGGAATCAGTGCACACGCATCGAGAAGAGAAACAGTTGCGTAAGTGGCGGTGTATGTGCGTGCGTAAGAGAGAGTGCAAGTGAGTACGCGAACGCGGCGCGGGTTAATTACGGTGCCGGCATTAGGCGCGCATTTCAAGCCTCTTCGCATTAAGAAAACCTCGGCGGCCGCCGCTCGTGTGTTTTGTAGCGTTTGCTGCTACCGCGACGACGGGTCGCGCCGCTGAAGCAGGAGAGTATCGAGGCAGCAAAAGAAGCGAAGCAGTGCGGGAGGGGGCACATATGTAGTGAAAGGGCCAAGGCGTGAGAACTAAGACATGCCGGGAATTGATGAAGGGAACAGTATTTAAAGGGACATGGTGGGTAACCCGCTTGTTTTCTAATGTGTTAGCGGCCTCACTGCTCGTGTATGCTGTCTGGAGCTATTTCCTTCCTTTCCTGTTCTTGTGGCGTGATGCCTGTTCTCAAACAACTGTCTCGCCTCATTTCCCGTTCCTTCCTGCCGGTTCTCACAGTAAAGCAGAAGTTTCTTTCGAAATGAAAAACAGAAGGGGGGCCTCTTCAACGAAGAAAGAAAGAAAGAAAGAAAGAAAGAAAGAAAGAAAGAAAGAAAGAAAGAAAGAAAGAAAGAAAGAAAGAAAGAAAGAAAGAAAGAAAGAAAGAAAGAAAGAAAGAAAGAAAGAAAGAAAGAAAGAAAGAAAGAAAGAAAGAAAGAAAGAAAGAAAGAAAGAAAGAACGCATTTCGGTTAGGAGACAAAGGAAATCTCAAGCTTAGCGTGTGGCGGAGCCAGTTGATCGTGAGTAAAATACTGAAACTGGAATTTTATACAGAGTGCGTCATAGTGAAGTCACCAGCAGCTTTGTCGTAAGCTGCTGCACCGACGAGCGGTTCAAGCCTAATTGGCAGCAAATATGATCCGGCCGCTTTTGCTGCCCTTATGAAGCCGTACCCGCCGTTGTCAATATAAAGGACCTGTCTCACTAATATTTTCGTAAGATCCAACAATACTTCTGATCATGCGATCACTACGAAATGAACGTTATTATTGTTGGGGCATATGGCTTGAGATTACTATTTTTATGGGGAGTGGAAATGTTTTTCTTCTGTCGCACATTAGGTAAGGAGATTTGTACTTAAGACAAGAATTGTTTCAGACGGCAGAAACAATGTTTTTTAATAATATCATTATATTTAACTTGAATTAGCTCAAGTCTACGGTGACAATAAAAAAAAACGCACAAGAGCGCATGAGCACCAGGTATGCATAGATGCATTACTTAGGTAAGTTAAACAACGAAAAAAAAGAGTTCGCATACACCGCTCTTTTCGATAGTGCCTGTCGAAAAGGCGCGTGCGAGAAGTTAAATCTAAGGCCGCATTTGAAGAACCTAGTAGTCAACCCCCCGTCAGTCTCCTGGAAACTACACTGCTGATAGGTACAAAGCAACACGGACTACGAACGTGTCACTGATGAGACGGTCGCGCAGTTACTCATAACTGTTTGTTACGTTGCGGTCATCCCCCTTTTATGCGGCCATGTCTCGCAAAAATGAATTTCAGCACCAAAACAAAAACGAAAGAAATGATAAACACAACCTAAAATTTGTCTATACCACAGCCTTCGATATTTCAATACCTGGTTCTGGCAATTTTTCGTGACGTCCTATGGTACCACCACGACGACAACAGCTAGCAGTGTTCCGGAAAAAACTTGGAGGACGCTTGAGCTTACGCTTTCAGGAGTAGACCGCGATAGCGTAATCGCGCCCCACGCGCATCAACCGTGCCGCAAAGAAAGGAACGTTTATGCGCGTGGTGCGATTCTAGAAGTCTGCCACGCAATAATACATGCGCTAAGGAGACTCCTTCGACTACACGACATTCATATAGTGTTCTTTTTTTTTTTCCAGAGCAGTTCCAAGGCAGTTACCTTGGCTTAATTATTTCCCGAGTTCATATGACTGCCAAAAGTTGAGTAAATTTAGACAAATTAGACGAATTAAATGGGTATGGTTGAAATTTATCGTGCAGTTAGCTTGCTGGTATAGTAAATGGAAAAAAAATCTTGCGCACACTCCTCTCCTTCCAGGATTAACCTATAAATGCACGTGACTTGACAGCCAACGTTTTAACGTATCTCGACGGACAGGTATTATGTTTCTATATCCCCCGATGGAGCGCCAACCGAACCTTTATCAGCCACTGTAAAATTGCAAGGCTGCCATACAGGCAGTCGAGTAGTTGGTCCCGACATAGTGTTACATTCATGAACACTGAAAAATCCCCGAAAGTCGGCCATCCACATTCTATTTTTTTTTAACAATATCAATTACATCGACAGCCAAAACGAATTCACGCCTCCCGTGGATTGTCAACGTCTGTTGTATCGGGGCCAGCGGTACCACCGTCGATATGATGTTCCGTGTGTAAACTAAACGCTAAGTACATACTCCCGCGGCTTGCGTTAGGCAGGTGCTATGTTTACAGAAACGCTAAAGTTCATCGTACTAGATTTGCTATAGTCCTTAAATGCATTTTTCCTCAGAATTTTTTTACATTCACACAGCTCGAACAGCAGTCATAAAACTTTTCATTCGCAGCGTATGCCTTTTACGTTTCCCGTGTAATTTAACTTTGCATTCAACATTCGAATGGTAACGGTAAGGGGGGAAAACGCAGAATGAGCACGGAGAAGCACTTTAGAGTAAACCTGTCCGTCCGTTCGTCCATTTCTTTCTCTTTCTCTCTCTGTGCCTCTCTAGGCACAAGCAATAGATAAATAAACAATGAAATAAAACGAAACGCATGTTTCGCTCGTTTCTTTTTTTTTTTTTCAGTACTTCGAACATCCTGTAAACTTTATTTTGTTGCCTGTGTTAAACTCTCTGTCCGAGGGGTGCATTTGCGGATGCTTTCCCCTGCGCTGTTTCAATTTAACATTTAACTAGCCTTCCTCGAACCACTACACCTACGCACCGTATATGAGCTCCCCTTCAGCTAACCCCTAACAATATGCACGTCTCCCATATGTCAGCTGTTTCCCTAAGACGCAAGAAATATTAACCCTCATCCTCACTAATTAAGAATGAGCTTTGCTGAATGCCTCCAGATTTATTTAGTTGTAGTACTGCCAATATGGCGCAGGCTTGGTAACGAAATTTTGTTCGTCTTATACGTAGCCACACAAATAGCCAATCCAGTTGCAGGGGTATTGATTGATTTTTGATTTTTTGATTTTTTTATGGCGCAAAAGCAGCTGAGGCTATGCTGCGCCAGACACAAGGTTATAGGTAATGAAACGGTGAAATGATGTCGTTTACAGCTTATTTAAAAAGTCACATTCCTTTAAAAAGTTCAGCACAGAAGACAAGGGTACAAGGGGATCATCTCCTAGAAGTAGAGCAGGGTGAAAAGGCGTTTGTTGTTTGTATAGTTGGCCAAAATATTTTCGTCTGTACGTTTCAATGTGGGGACATGTGATGAGTATGTGTATAACTGTCAATGGTTCTTGACATTTTTCACATGTTGGTTGTTGTTCATTTTTAAGTAAAAAGTTGTGGGTCAGGTGTGTGTGCCCAATACGGAGTCGGGCTAATATGACCTCAACAAACCGTTCCTGGTGACGACACGTCTTCCATTCTCCAAGTACGGGCTTCACCATGTGGAGCTTGTTATTCGTGCATGTGTCCCACTGTTGTTGCCATTTCGCTTGTAGAGCTAGACGAATTGTTCTCTGGATGTCTTTAAGGGGGAATTTTCACATTGGCTGCTGTTTTGTGCGCTGCCAATGAAGCATACTTATCTGCTTTTTCGTTTCCAGGTATCCCAACATGACTTGGGACCCAGCAGAAACGGATCGAAACTGCCTGGCTGTTTAAGTATACCATGTTTAAAATGTCACCCACTAATGGCTCACATTCGGATTTTATATGTAGAGCTTTTAGTGTGCTTAGTGAGTCGGTGTATATGATTGCTTTCTTGTATTTGCCAGTGATGATTTTCCGAACTGCTTCACTCAAGGCATAAGCTTCAGCTGAAAAAATAGAAAAACTACGAGGTACTCTCACCGAAACTTGCGTCGACTTTTTTGAACTTACGTGTACTTGTATATGAGTTTCGAATGACAATGAAAAAAAAGTTAACTCAGCCGAACTCAAAACCATTCATCAAACCTACGTATATCGCTTGAAACATCGCATTTTTTGCAGATACCTCCCAACTGCGACGCGTGTTGCGACAGGACAGTTCCCACCAATCCTACACCGGAGTGAGGGATGGCGATATGCTCCGTGATTTCATAAGGGTGCAGCTCATACGCTTGCAGCAGCCGTCCAAGGTAATGTATCAAGACATTGATAAAGGTATAAGTTTGCCACTACGGCACAGTGTAAAGGATAAAGACGAACCTGTGCATCTTCGCGCGAATACGTGTTGTAAAAGTTCTGATTAGCGTTCAAACTAATCAGCCCTTTGAAAACAGGTGCCTTTTACCGGCATCTGCCTTGATCGCTGAAAATTTTCGAGGCGGAGAGGCGGGGGATGAGAAGCAATAACTTGGGCTTGTCACCTCCACTCCCGTTTAGTATACTGCCGGTGGCAGGCAACCGCGCGAACAGAGGCAGAACAAATCCCTAATTAGTTCATGCATTAACTATTGGCTAACGAATCGCGTGCGGCGCAAGATGCAGCGCTGCGCGCATGCAGTTCGATATCCCTCATCATCGTTAGTGACGTTAACGAGCGAAATTCTTCCGCAATTAGACGCCTTGCTGGGGACTGCGAAGATTTCGACTTGATGCCATTACCGCCACTTGCGGCATCGTTTCACCTCAACATTTACCTGAAGACTATACCACCGCGCAAAAAGGTTACGGTTTGGTAACTCCCTAAACGGTGTAAACAACATTTATAGTGACATGGCATTGCGCCTCCTAAATTATATAGTTTACTCGCTGTTGCGACTCCGGGTCCTGCAGGTCTCATTTCTGGTAGCTGGCCCCCGTCACAGGATCCATCGCCCAACAAGTCAGAAGAGGTGTCCATGAGAACGACAAAGATTTATTTACATACTAAGAAGAGAGTAGCAAGAAGTGACAAGAAACGTCAAGAAGTGAGATGGAAGTTGGAAAATACAATGATGTCTTCGGCTTTTATATCACCGAGTTGCCAACCATGGGCGCATTGTCCGCATCTTCATCCAATACGGTGTCCGGTGGCCTTGAGGCTCCACCCACGAAGGAAGGGGAAGACACCACAATGCAAGTGGAGAGGGCACAGTCCAAAACGATGCCCATATAAGGTCACGAAAACAGCACCAAGGTTTTGTGCACAGCACCAACTTTTGCACACGTTTGCAGATCTTGGCTTGGGCTGGTTCCAGGAATTCTTCCGGCCAGGGGGCAGAGTCTCTGTGCCCGTGCCGAAGAAAGGGGACGGCTCGACAGGAATGTCTTCCATCAGGCCACTCCACGCAGCAGGTGCTACGGAGAGAGGGGGAGTGAAGGCTGCTCATTCAATCCCTCGTTGTCGTTGCCTTCTCTAATTTTCCGTGACTTCGCTCCTATTGTGCAGCGGCAGTCGGGTTAGTCTCGTTGTCGCCCCAACAGCAAATACCTCAGTGGCTTGGACCTCGGGGCTTGCTTGAATGACCGTTCGCAGAGGAGGTCACAATGGCCTTCTGTGTCGCGCTGGTCCTGGTGCAGAACCGGTCCGCTGAACCCCTTTTGTTCACGCCAGGGCGGGAGATAACCACGCCGGTTTCGACTGCCTTCCTTCGCTTGGAACAGGACAATGAACTGTTTGGCGGGTTCGCAGCAGCCGAAGGAATTCGACGCCGATGGCGATCGCGTAGCATTTCCCCAAACAATAATATTTTCTCTTCGGTGCGTTTTCCTCATCGAAAAATTTGTGCTTGTGTACGTTCCAGCAAAGGAACGCGATATCACGCTGATAAGCGCATGTCGCGTTCGTTCGTGATCTGGAAGTTCCGGGCACGTGGCGTTGAAATCAACGCCTCGGCGCTGGTTGAAATAAAGGGACAAAAGATAGATGGCGATTACGGTTTGCCCCGACGCGTCTGAACTGCTGTGACGCCAGACTTCGTACTCCGCTCTACATTATAGACTGTTTTACTCTGGCGCATAGGCAAACATATTCCTTGACCCTAGTTATAATCTGTCGGCACGGTCAGCCCAGGGGTTGACGGTTTCACTACGTCGCAGCTAATGTCAAGAGAACAGTGGACGCAAGCATGCAATAGCAGCAAGACGAACGCTATGAGTGATCATCCATTCCACCTGATACGCCGTCCAAGGCAAAAGTATGGCTTCCCCTACAAGCGACAAAAGTTGTGGTCTACACCACTGCGCTGCTATAGAAATAAGAGAATCGAGATAATGCGCAGTTTTCTTGTTTAGTATTTTACTTTTTTTTTCACCCTGAAGGGCTTTACGATAAGTACAACAGTCCGGCTGTGCTGATGACGAATGCACGCGTTCACGTCACTTCACATATGCCCACATTTTCATTCTGTGCCTATAGGCACCGTGCATACGTTAGGAGCCGCCACAGTCGCGCGCTGCCTCCAGCGCCAAAGCGGCCACGGCAGCAGATTCGACGGGATACGGGAGCAGACGACGCAAGCGGCGGCAAGCCACTGTGCCGTGCTTTGGTGATTCGCTTCAGGCGTTTTTGTTCCCGTTTGCTTTCAAAAGACGGTAAATTGTTAGCAGCCGTGAGAGAACCGTATTGTTAGCGCGTGTGCTTTTTTTGCCAGACTTCGTGCACCCTCAGGCCAACGCGGCCTCATCAAATTCTTGGCGAAAACGACAACGGAGGTGACGAGCCCGTTGAGCGAAACTGCACGCGTGTAGCGCGGCCGCTTCGCTCACTAAACCATCAAAGCTTATCACCCTAGGGCTAACGCCACAGCAAACTCGGTGGCAGCTTGAAACAGACGACAGCAGTGATTGCACTGTCACGGCCGTTGCAGGGGCGCTATTGTGGAGCGATGCCTTATGCTATGGTATTCTTATCGTACAACACTCGCGGCTGGCTGATCGCGTTGATAACGCGGACGGTCCGTCGCTCTGACCACTGGCGAAGCGCGAAAAGCATTGGCATTGGAAAAGGCGTCTTTCCGCGATTGCACCCCTGTGCGAGCGGCTGAGAACATGCCGCCAAATCTGCGCTTGTTGCCGCTAGAGGCGTGTTCATGAGTTACGTCCGCACGGAGCCTATATTTCTCTATGCCTATAGCCTTCACAGGGCTGCTGGAGATAAGAAAGTAGAGATAACGCGCCGCTGATTTGGCGGACTGTCTCTACAGCGAAGCGATTACCATGATTGTGTCCATTTATACTCCCAATTGGCGCAATAATGCTCAGCAATACACAAAACATATCGAGGACGTCTCCATCACGGTGAAATTTCAGCGCTCACAAAAGACACAACGAAGTGGAGAAATGAGCGTTTATCAGTTTTCACAGCGCTATCAGGAACACCATCCATTATTATTATTATTATAATAATGGATGGTGTTTTACGCCTCAAAACCACGATATGATTATGAGAGACGCCATATAGTGGAAGGCTTCGAAAATTCTGAACAGCTATAAGGTTCTTTAACGAGCTCCTAAATCTAAGCACCGGGGCCTCTATCATTTTACCGCCATCGAAATGCTGCCCCCGCGGCCGGGATTCGATCCCGCCACATTCGGGTCAGCAGTCGAGCACGCCCATGATTTCGCCATAATCAACACCACCACTCTCCTAACGCCATTATCATCCTCATCATCATCTTAGTAGCCGTAGTCGTCGTTACTGTATATAGTAGAAACCAGCTGTCTTGCCCCAAGAAGCTGGTTTTCTTTTACTGTAGTGACGACTACCATGATGATTATGATGATGATGATGATAGCGGCCATAAAAGTGGGGGGTGTTGATGATGGTATACGATAACGATGATAATGATAAACATGCCCACACAACAGCTGTCTTACATTTCACGCGCCGCATGGTTGCCGATCGGCTTAGCGGGTGCCGCACGGCACGGGTCGCTCCACGGCCGAAAAAAGAGACACTAGGCTCCCAAACGTTCCGGCGACCGCCGGCACGATGATCACGCGCGCAGCGGCAACGCGCGCCAATCGGCTCGGAGGTGCTAATGAGGCGGGCAACGCGCCTAATAGGTCCGCGGCGTCGAGCACTACGCGAAAGGCGCATGACTCCTCAGGGCAACGCCGGTGGCTGGAGCGCGCCGCGGA
Source organism: Rhipicephalus appendiculatus (assembly GCA_030522465.1). Lineage (NCBI taxonomy): Eukaryota > Metazoa > Arthropoda > Arachnida > Ixodida > Ixodidae > Rhipicephalus > Rhipicephalus appendiculatus. Next base: position 4,943,071 of record JALIZH010032971.1, read on the forward strand.
ATCTCGACACCGACCGCGCCTAGCTGGGGCTCGATGCGGTACATTTCGCGAAAATAAACAAACGGCGGCGGCGGCGCACGCCAAAGAAAAGCGATTATTTTTTAACGAAGCACAGACTCCTATGGCGTCAATTAGGGACCCCCACTCTGCATGTTATAGTATGCCGGCTAGAAATTGCTGCGTGCCGGACTTCCTACCTTCGGTCTGTCTAATCTTTTTCGTTATGAAAAAATATCGCTGAGCCCTGTGCTCCGTGTTAAGTTTGCGCCTGTCTATACAGTCTCTACAACGCGAGTAACTGAGGGGCTGGTGAAAAAAAAAAGTTATCGAAACATCGAGATCGCGCGCGTATCCACACGCGTGTAAAGACCAGAAGCCGCGACGAGGTGGTGGAGTTAGAGAGTGCGCGCTTATGGGGTCCGCATAACGAGATTATCCGATGCAGCTCCTCGCCGTCCCCCCCAGGCAGACGCCCAATTAAGCCTGGTGGCAACACTGCAAGCACTGCACACACACGCACATCGAGCCGCGGGGCACGTTGCCGTCACTGCGCCGAAGAAGAAGAGTGTTAGCCGTTACGCTCTTTCCACGCTTCCTCATATTTTGATCGTGTTTCATTACTACCTCCATTTCACTTTGTTCGGTTGTGTGCCTGTTTATAGCCTTCTCTGGCTGTTTCTTTTTCGAAGTAGTGCACGCTCGAGCGCCGACCGTCCTGCCATCGTGGCGCACGCCTCTGGCCGCCGCGCCAAACAATGAAGCGTCGCGCTGTGTAGCGTCGCGCATGTATGCATCCAATTACCGTGCGGGAACCCCGTCCACGGCAGCACGGCTCCGACGGCGCCAACAGCAACAAGAGCGCGAGCCTGCCCCCCTCCTCCCCCTTTTGACCTCCTCAGGGATTCGCGATTGACGCCGTGGCTAGTGGGCTACTGCTGCTTCTGCTGCTGCTGTCCCGTCGTCGCCAGCGAGCTTCTTCTGTCGCGGGTCTCGAAGGAACCCCAGGCAGGAAGCAATGAAGCAGAAAGTGGCCCGTCCGGCCATGCCTCCCCCCCCCTCCCCCTCCCATCCCTGGTCGTGGACAACCGATCGACCGTTCGGTGAACACTGTGATGTCACCTGTAGGCTTTTAGCGGATCTTCCCCGCTGTTTGAGAGTGTAATCGCCCTTCTTTCCTGTCTTTTGCTGCAGCCTAACCACGCTATTGGCAAAACGAAGAAAAGAAATGCGGCATAGAATACTCTCCCACGTGGTCTCTGCTGCGTATCCCCTCAATTTTAACAAGACAGAAGTTCAGGAGAAGGTGGAGGCTTAGAGAGACGAAAAATTGAAGGACACTTTGTAAATTCCAAAGTGTGTTGGGCGAATGCCTGTGTCCATTGAGACGGGGTCGGTCAGAATGGTACGTGATGCGCGCGTCTGCCTTCTTGCATGATTGGACAAGCTGTGCACAGCGACGCTACGCAAGCAAAGCGCGAGCGCTGTTGAGTCACACGCATGGTGTGGTCCAACGCGAGGCACGACCGACGCGACCGGCGTCCGTCGGAGCGCGCCAGTGGGCACTGACCACACGTACACGTTGCAGCGCGTCAGCGCGTGGCTTTTTGATGCGGCGCCGCGCCCTCTCACTATTGAGAGAGAGAGGGCGCGCAGCTTTGTGCAGCCGCGTGCCCTCTCTTTAAATAGGGAGAGGGCGCGACGCTGCGTCAGAAAGTCACGCGCTGACACGCTGCAACGCGTACGTGTGGTCAGGCCTTTACGATCGCCATCGGCGTCGAATTCCTTCGGCTGCTGCGAACCCGCCAAACAGTTCCTTGTCCCGTTCCAAGCGAGGAATGCAGCCGAAATCGGCGTGGTTATCTCCCGGCCTGGCGTGAACAAAAGGGGTTCAGCCGGACCGGTTCTGCACCAGGACCACCGCGACATAGAAGGCCATTGTGATCTCCGCTGCAAACGGTCATTCAAGCAAGCCCCGTGGTCCAAGCTACTGAGGTATTTGCTGTTGGGGTGACAACAAGACTAATTCGACTGCCGCTGCACAACAAGAGCGAAGTCACGGAAAATTAGAGAAGGCAGCGACAGCGAGGGATTGAATGAGCAACCTTCACTCCCCCTCCCTCCGTGGCACCTGCTGCGTAGGGTACATTTCTACCGAGCCGTCCATTTCCTCGACACAAGCGCAGAGGGACTCTGCCCCCCCTGGCCGGAAGGATTCCTGGAACCATCCCCAGCCGAGATCTGCAAACGTGTGCAAAAGTTGGTGCTGTGCGCAAAACCGTGGTGCTCTTTTCGTGACCATATTTGGTCATCGTTTTCGACGGTGCCCTCTCCACGTGCATCTATTGGACGTCGGTCCCCAGTCTCGTGGGTGGAGCTTCAAGGCCACCGGACACCGTATAGGATGAAGATGCGGACAATGCGCCCATGGTTGGCAACTCGGTGATATAAAAGCCGAAGACATCATCGTATTTTTCACTTCTTGTCTTACTTCTCAACTCTCGACTTCTTGCCACTTCTTGCTTCTCAGTATGTAAATAAATCTCTGTCGTTTTCGTTCGAGCGCCTCTCCTCTCTGCAAGATGGGCTAGGGGACCGGCGGCGGGGCCAGCTACCTACGATGAGACCCGCCGGACCCGAGTCGCAACTACTGGCACCAGCGGCGGGAAGCCTTCTCTAATCACGGGTCCCAACAGCACCTAGCACCGTGCCAGGGCATGGACGGAGGGACGGACGGACGGACGGAAGGACGGACGTGATCATGATACGTTAAAGGCTTTCGCCTTAATATTCTTGAACACGGGTTGCCACTGGAGCCAAACGTTTCGACAAGTGGTATTCTATTCCGCCTTGAAGAAGGCAAGGCCGATTGTCGAAACATTTGGCTCCAGCGACACCCCGCGTTCAAGAATCCCCATCTCCTCTCAATCCTGTGTCATGCGACGTCTCTTTCATATTCTGTTCTTTCATTAGACAAACAACGCAGACGAGATAGAACACATTGTAATGTCGTGACGTTCCTGGGCGAAACGACTCCGGGATGTAGGTTTACAGAAGTAGTACAAGGGAGAGTGCGCTTTGAACGAGGGCCAGCATTTTTTAAAGAGGAAATTGATAGCAATGATAATTAGGAGACGGCAAGTATTTCGAGTTTGGTTATCACTCGAATATTTCGTTTACATGTCCTCACCAGACACAATACCCTAATACGAGCTTCATAAGCACTGCGACTTGCATGATGTCCAAATCCCTTGAGAACTTCCAGAAGAGTCGGTACGCATCCCTCTGAAATGTCTCCGAAACGCATCTTCACACTACAGGTTAGTTATTCAGAGAAATCACATAGTATATACGGTGCCTGAAAGCGTGCAATTAGTATTCAATGAGAGGAAATCATTAAGTTCCCATTATCATGCCTTTATACATTACGAACTGTATTACTTGAATTCCAGGGCACTGGCCTGCACAGACTTCAATGGGAGTCGATGTGAGGGCGTTGCTGTCTTTTCTCAAGGAACGGCCGGTCTGGAGGCGCGCGCTCTCTCCCTTCTTTTACGGCCTGAACAGTCACTGCGAGTACAATGGAACTGTTTCTATGCAGTGACGAGGGTGCGCTCCGCGTGAGGGCGTCGCGAGCCAACCCCCGAAAAGCGAGTTTCGACACATGTGCTTCGTATAGTAAACCAGCTGATCCCGGCCACTTTCTCGTGTTAATTACTTCTTCGGTTGTAGGAAGGAAAGAACAGGATAGAAGGGAAAGGCAGGGATGTAAACCAGTCTAGAAGAACCGGTATGCTACCCTACACTGGGGAAAGGGATGGGGGGAGTTTTAAAGATGTAGAAAGAGAGAGAGGCGAGAGCACGCACACACAAAGTCACAAACCTCACAGTCTTGGTAACGCGATTAGTCTAGAACCGCCGGTGCAAGTCTGCTGTCTTCAAGAAGTTGAGCACACCGGCGATGACCTCTCAAGACGACATTCCAGAATGGATCCCGCCGTCATCGGTCTGCGATCTATGCGAGCTAGAGCGACTGCGAGTGATTTTCTCTGCGCATTGCAGCGAGGACAGTCGCAGAAGATGTGCTGTAATGTCTCCTCGCAACCACAGTTGTCACAAAAAGGGTTGTCAGCCATTTCGATACGAAAGGAGAATGACTTCGTGAAAGCCACTCTTAGCCATAAACGGCAAAGCAGAGTGGCATCATTTCGGCGTAGTCCAGTATATAGGTGTCGGAAAACGTAGTGTTCGGGCTGTGGTGGTGTTGATTTCGCAGTCTACTTGTTGTATTCCAAGTGGAGAAAGTTATTTCTCGTGCGGCCACTCGAAGTAGGCTAGCAGCGTCGGTCCTTCATTGCGGTATCTTCTCAAGCCTGTCGCTTTGAAGAGCTGATCGAGCAGCATTGTCGGCATGTTCATTGCCTATCACGCCGCAGTGACTTGGCAGCCACTGAAATGCCACGTGGTGTCCTTTCTCGAACGCAGTATGGAGAATATACCTCACCTCAAAGACCAACTGCTCGTATGGTCCGTGCCGCAGGGCTGATTGCAAAGATTGCAGAGCTGTCTTTGAATCACTGAAGACTGACCATCGTTGAGGCTGTTGGTGGTTGACTACGCGACTTCGGTTGTAGGAAGCGGTGAATGCAGTACGGGTGCGTGTGGCGAGAGTCTGGCTTTCTCGGCAATCAAGCACTTCGCAAAGAAGACGCACATGCAACGGTACCAACAATTTTATATTTCATGACTTGACCACCTTACATTCGATGGAGGCAAAAACGCTTGAGGCCCGTGTGCTTGGATTAGGGTACGCGTTAAAGAGCCCCAAGTGGTCGAAATTTCGGGAGCCTTCCGCTACGGCGTCCCTCATAATGATATCGTCAGAAACAACCTCAGTATCTTCGCTTCTACAAACGCGGCTGCCATGTCGTTCGCGACCATAACATTCTCCCTCCTGTGTGAAGGTTCCACTATATTTCCTCATTACTCTTTACAAGCACCTACCTCAAAGTACTTCTCATTTCAACGGTTGGAATCTCTGAAAGTGTTAGAATCTCTGAAAGTGTAAATCGGCGCGATGAAAGCATCGCGCTGATTTACACTGCATCTTTGTAAAGCGGAGAAGCGAACTGACAAGCACTATGTTCAACAACCAGCCAACGCGGTGGGAAAAGTGTACCGACCGTAGAACAGTAACGAATCGTATATTGTGGTCGTTCTATTCCTCGAACAACTTGTTCTTTGTATTAACCTTTAGGACAAACCTATGTCAACCGTTCTTTAAGATCAAGATCCATCCACTGTTGCTGGATTACCCATGAAAACCGAGCGCGCCGATGCAAATGGATGAATTTTCAAAATCCAGAATCTGAGCCTACTCCCCGAAAAGAGGCTGTCAAGGGACCCGGATGGCCGGCCCCGACTTCTGAACTAGCCATCGTAACTATTAGGAGAACTCCCGACTCTTTACTTAATAATGGATGAAGACGGTTCCTCGACTTAACGAATACATGAAAGCGAGTGGACATCGTTAGCTGAAGATATTTGTCTACTGACTGTGCGGAGAATGGAGAATTGGAAGTGGCTACGGCTACGCACGGAACGACGCTTCTGGACCTCTACGAGAAGCAATCAGCGCTGCCTTCCCGAAGCAATAGAACGAGAAAGCAGAACCGAGTATCCCCTTCCTTCCCCCCCACCAACCGACGATTGCATTTAGGTAAACAAACGCGACGCAGCGCTGTAACAGAGGCAAAAAAAAAAAAAATCGTGAATCTCACCACATCGTCGCACTGAAAGCTGGCGCGCCGAGGTTCGGCTTCTCCGCGAGCCCTTCCGGCGCGAGCAGCGAGCGCGGAGAAGGCCATCACTGCAAATCGTTATTGGTGCACTCTAGAGAAAACGACAACGCGTCATCTGAACCGCTGGTCGAGTCGAAGCCAATCCACAACAATAAGAGCGCCACGCAGCGGCAACAAGAACGCTATGTAGGTCGGCGCAACCATAAGCGGGAGAATAGAGAAAAACAATCAGGAGAATGAATGTACGAGCGGGAATAAAAGAGACCTTCGCTTATGGGGACGGAAGTTTCCTATCTTTCCTTTGCAGTTTGCCTCGGCTGGGCGTTGCGGCCCTCCCCTTACACAGATGCATCATGGCTCATGGGTGAGGAGGTTCGAACCAAGTCCCGGGGACAAAGGCCGCGACAGCCTAAATGCTTCGCTTTGTTCTGCTTAGACGAGGGAGGAAAGCCTCCTCAGGGCGAGAGTGTCAGAACCTAATCCGAAATTTTTCGATAATCGCGAGATCTTCCCACTCAATGAAACAGGTTACTGAGTCTTTCAGCAGGTTACGCAAATATGGTACGGAATTACCTCCTTTCCTACTCGTTGTGCTTTTGCCCTCTCCTAATTCCAGTGAAGACACCCGAACACCACAAATGCTTTTTTTCAAAAATTGCTACGGGGGGTTGTTATGCCTCTTTGTTGCCTGTCAGCCTACGCCTTGTTAACGGGGAAACTGCCGTTCGGGGGGACGCACTGTCACTGGGAGCGGCTTAAGCACAACGAGCGAGAAAGGAGGAGCGGTACGGTAATACCCTACCGTATTTCCATAACTTCCTAAAAGACTCGGTGTTTCCCTTTCGTACCGCGTACGCAAACACGTGCGCGCACACGCACAACGCGTCCGAAATAAGTTAACGGACTTCAGTAAAGCTTCAGTTGGACCTAGCTAGTACACAACATTTAAGGTGAAAGCTTCACCGCGAACCAGGACGGTCTACAAAGGAGAGATGAGTGCTCGTCTCGTGTTCTTTTTAATCAGCCCTGGTTTGCGCTGAAGTTTTCACCTCATGAGTACGATTTGCAAAAAAAAGTCTGCAAGACTGCTTTTCTGCAAGGTTTATTTATTTATTTTTCTTCAGTCAAGCACTCTTGTTCACAGTCGACTTATCTCCCTCGTAGTGTCCCTGCCACTCGCAGTTCCAGTGAAAGTGCGTACCCCGAACGACAGGTTTCCTTGTACAGCACACGAAGTTTGAGGGTCAACAACGAGGCGTGACAACCCCGTAGCAATTTTTGAGAAAAAGGCATTTGTGCTGTTCGCGCACCTTCACTGTAATTCTGGAATTGGGTGCAGCAAAAGCACAACACAACGAAGGAGAAGCCTGTAAACGAGAGTGCTTCGTTGAAAACGAAGCCTCGCAGGAAAGCCGGCTTGCAGATTTTCGCAAACCGTCCATTGCTGGCTCATGCTTGTGGTTTTGCTGAAGTAAACGATACCGAGAAGTCTACCTGTGCCAGGAAAGCTGCCATCGAAAGGCAGAACAAAGTGAAGAAAGGCAGGAGGGCAACCAGACACCAGTCTTCTTTGATGCCACCTTACATATACGGGATAAGAATAAAAGAAATATTATTAGGAACATAGCAGTATGTGGCAATTAATTGAGAAGTATCAGTCGATGTCTTTGTTGTCACCGGAGCAACAAAACAACTGCCGCGTCCGACGGACTTATGCAACAGCCAGCAACAAAAGTGAGAAGTTATTTATTAGATTCAAAAAGAGAGGAACGGAACGTTTTAAAGCTACACGTGACGTCGACTTTTCATACACGTCAAGTACCATTACATAACTTTGGCCTGAAGCGCGGACAATTTACTGGATAGCAGAAGTTCCGGGAACAACTGAGATCGGGAAAAGCCGCGGAAGTTGAGAACGGCCCACGCTGCGCATCGAACAATTCGCATCGTCCTCGCGGTGAAGCCAAGCCTACTCGTCCGCAGAATCTTTTCTTCCCTTCCGGCACACCTGTACGGAATACGAAGTCACACTTCACGCCACATGGAACAGGCGCACGGCAGCCCACGAGGTGAGTAAGAACGGCCACCAAAGAAAGGAGAAGGCCCCAAGCGTCAGCAATCTTTCTACAGAAGCGAAGCGCGCCGCAAGAACGGCCTAGGGAGGAGTTAGCGGAGAATATATAGGGGTTTCTGTTAAGAAAGAAGAAGGAGGTTTGGTGTGCACGATAACTGTCTTTCTAACAGGACACCTCAACCGACACACACACGGGAGAAGGGGATAAGATGGGGTCAGAGAGAAGGAAAGACACAAAGGGAGGGCTCGCGGCATGGCAAATGGCGGAGCGCACTAGTCTATGTGGCGAGTGTGTTTTTAAAGCCGCTCGCCGAGGCCGGCAGCGTCGATGAGGGAGAGAAGGGCAGCAAGGGCGTTACGGTGACGATCACCACAGCCAGTGAGAAAGAGGATGTCCTCGAGTGTCGTGCAGGGCAGGCCGAGACGACGATAGCGGGGGCTAGCTTAAAGTGACCAGAAGTCCCGATTTAGGCGGAGCTTGTCTAGATTTTGCGGCTGGTGTCCCGCTGTCCCGCCAACATGCTTTCGGGACGGTGTTTTATCCCACTTTCGGCCGAAAGCCGGCTCGTAGTCGCAGTCAGCTAGCCCGGCCCCCCGCACCTCTTTGGTATACAATATTATAGATGGCAATGACCAGCTTTCTTGCTCTTTCTTTCTTTCTCTCTCTCTATCTTTCTGTCTTTCATTCTTTGTATTTTTCTTTCTATATTTCTTTCGCCCATAGAAGCGCGATCATATGGTTCCCATAAATGCTTGTTCAGCTACCGCGCCTTGATATCCGAGTGGTTACGACGCTCGCCTTCGGACCATGGGTGCCCGGATTCAAATCCCGCCTCGAAATTTTATTCGTTTTGTTTAATTCCTCTCCTGCTCTCCACTTCCTATGTCTTTACCTTTTTCCTCTCCACTTCGCCGAGCAGAGTTAAAGATCGCCTCCCTCCTCCTTCCCGAGTCCTTGCCTGAGCCAGCCTCAGGACTCCTTGTTGTACTAGGCTTTACTCTCTGCCACCTCAAGCTCCAACGTCCTTCCCACCGCTCTCCACCACACCAGAGAACACGCGAGACAAACATAGCGCAGCACGTGGTCTGGAATTTACAATTAATTCTCAAAGTCAGCTAAAATTCATTTCCTCTTCTGTCTACAAATGATGCCATACACCCAAATGACCGTGCCATATACCCAAATTCACGGCTATTGGCTGATTCGAGCATCGTGAGCTGCATAGTTACCATGGCCGCCGCGGGAGGCCTCCACGCGTGCTTGCTTGCGATCACGTTGAAAGTAAGCCGCGCGTTCGAAAGGAAAACGAAAAGGAAAAAGTGTTAAAGGTCATGACGCGCGCGTGGCGTAACTACTTTCCCCCGTGCCATCGCTCCCTGCTTAGCTTCCAGCGCGCTCGTCGCGAAGAGAGGAGAGAGATAGCAATTACACCGGGCGACAAATCTCTCAAAACTCCGCTCGTGCTTGACGGAATGTAAAAATTTTTGCGGCGGTCGGTTCGTGTGGCAATAAGCTCGTTTATTGAAGACATTTGATGGTTACTTGGAAAAGCGTTGCAGGGCGTCTTTAAAAGTGGAATATTCTGTTTGAGCCATATGGTGGTGGTGGTGGTGGTGGTGGTGGTGGTTAGAAGAAGAAAAAGACGCCTAATTTCTGCAGCCCAATAGGGAGCACGGCGCAGCGTCTGAGCCATATGACATGTTCTTCCTTCCATCATTCCACAAGCCTCGTCCTCCTCCGCCCTCCCCCCCCCCCTCGTCGCGCTTTGGAGTGTGCAGATTATGGTCACTTTAGGCTAGCTGCTTCCTTGTAGAGGCAGATGTGGAGCACTCGCACAGCAGGTGAAAAAGTGTCTCAACTGCGCTGCAGTCGATGCAGGCTGACGAAGGAGCTCCCCGCAGCCGCTGTTTTCATTCATCCGTCCATGCTGAGCAGTGATGCCAACCAAAGTCAACCTTTCATCCATACATTGACCCCCCGAAAATACCCTATATTGTAAGAAAAATCCCTATATTGACTTTATGATGTCGTTATTCAGGCTAATTCACATTTAACAAAGGTATAAAGATATTTCGCTCTTTACCCCAATTTATCTGAATCTTATTGAACAAGAAACATGTTAAGAGCCACTGAAATTCTTTTTTCTACATTTTCTGTGGAGTAATTGCACATAAAGCGCTTGCAGATGGCACGAGTTGCTACAGATACAAATAGATTTGTAATGTTCCATCTGCCTGCTAATTAAATCGTTCGGGTCAAGTGCGAGTCTGTGGCACCTTTCTTGTGCTTGCCGCCTTCGAAGTGCACGGTGGTCAGTTTCTAATTTTACATATTTGCTATCAGCGTTGCCTGACTGGCAGTTTATGTGAGGGGACCTTCTTTATTGGCTAATGGGCATTCTGTGTACTTCGATCACTTCGAACTTGGCCCAATATTTTTGTCACTATTTTCGCTCTTATGAAAACGGTGCGATGGAAACACTGAAAAGACGCGAACCTGCATGTTTTCGTCTTTACCGTCACGCCGATTTCCTAATAATGAGTCCACACCAACGTGACACCAACTCGCACAACTGTCAGCCCTACTTTAGCTCTCTTTCTGTCAAAGGGTCGAGAAGTTATTAGACGTGGAGACTTTGCACGGGGAAGGCACCGGTCGAGCATGAATTTAGCTCGTTTTCATGTGCATTACAAGGCAAAATTTCTCTGTTTCACACAGCAGCGATCACACAGGACGCTTATGATGATACGCGCGTGCATGCTAAACAGTTAGGACGACAAGGTTTCGTTTCACCCCAGTATTATGCATATTAACCTCGCCTTCGCTCGGCACAGCCGAACAACAAATCTCTTTTGAATGAAAACCAGCAAATAGCAAAAATTATTGATCTTTATGGTCTTTCTAGTTGAAAAAGCGTGATTATTCCAACAGGCTGCGCAACGTAACATTTCCAGAGCATTTGAAAAATCCCTAGATTCAAGAAAGTGACGCCAGATCCCTGAAAGAGGTGGAAAATCCCTAGATCTAGGGATAAATTCCAAGGGCTGGCATCCCTGATGCTGAGCCAGTCCTAAGGGAAAAGAGGAGGGCGCGCTCTCGACGGGAGAAACCAGTCTTGGGGAGGAGAGCAGGAAGGCGTCCATCGGCGACCCGCTTGTCCGGGTGGTTGAGCGGAGAACGCGGGGAAGGAGCAAATGAAAGGGAGGCGAGAGAGAGAGAAAGAGAGCGAGAGAGGACGTGATGAGGGAGAAAGAAATTATTTGAACAACGCAAAAAACAGACGCGGCGTTTCCCACCACTATTGATTGGCATAACTACCCCCATGGGCGTCGGCAGGGGGGGTGCAAAAGGGGCACTTGCCCCCCCTCAAGCCTCACCGGCACTTGCCCTCATCCAAGCTAGACCAGTGCTCTCCCCCTCCCCCCAGCCTCGATGCAACAGTCGTTTGCACCCCCCCAAGAGAAAATCCTGCCGACGACCATGACTACCCCTCACTCACGTGACTGTCCTCCTATTGGTCGACCGGAATTCCCGACGTAGTAGCTTACTGTAGAGAAAATAGAGTCACAATAGAACGAAACATTCGACTTTTTTAGTTTAATACAAATGCAAAGTGCCTTAAACAAAAATGAATAAATTAAAACATAGCTTTAATTTTATACAAAATTTTAGAGTTGTTTAAAAAGAAAGTTAGTGCTTGTAAAAGACGAATGCGCGAACCGTATTGTCAGTTCTCTCAAGACGGGGTCTCAGCTGAAAGCGTGTTCCAGCCAGCTCGACAGCTGACAGACATGCGAGGCCACAAACAGAGTGCGCTCAAGAAAGTAGTTCTGCCGGTGTTGCAAAAAAGCGTTGCTCGCTTAACTATTTGCGCACATTGGCGCAATAATCGACGCTTACTTCAAGTTTCTGGACGTACTTTGTAGTAGTACAGCCCTCTTTACGAATGTAGCATTTTCGTCGGGCCGCGGAAGGATACACTCTCGCACGCTCGCCGCGTTTCCCGCCAAAGGTAGGCGTTCGGTGAATCAGGCGGAGGCGCCTTTGTAAATAGCGGCGGCGGATTTTTCGATTTGGTGGGGGAGATCAACCACATTATACCTGTTTTTGTGGATAAGTGCCACCAAATGATGGCGTTATTCAATCGGAGCGCGGAAAATCAGCGGATACTCAATGATTTTCGTCGGCAAGAGGAAGAAGTGATCGGCAGCCTGGTCAGGTAAGGGTATGACGGTTCTCCCGGGGCAGTGACTGCGGTGAGGAGGCCCGTCAGCGTAGTAATACCGTAAAAGTGACGGGGCCCGTCAGCGTGGTAATATCGTGTATGAGGGGGGCCTGTTACCGTAAATCTGTGGTCGTTAGACGACACCATCGTTCGGCCTTGGTGGCGTAGTGGTGTGGCGCGCTGTCGAAGACGCGGTAGTGCTGCAGGTAGTCAGTTATAATCCCGTTTTGTCGACATTTTTTTTTTCAAGGTATTGCGTCAACACTGGCGTTACTGCTCTGGAGGAGTCGCAATTTTTCTTTTTAAAAGAAAATCATGTTGGTGTCTGCGGCGGTTGTTAGACAGCGCCATCGCCGGTACCCAGCTCCATTTAAGAGACTAGGGAAAGCGAAGGAACGCGTGCTGCTTCGCTTATACACTAACACGATACTGCGCCCGGCAGTAATGAAACACTTCAATCCTACGATCACTGGCAGGTGCCAACACTGTGGTGAGGTGGCTGAAACCTACCGCATAGTGTGGGCCTGCCAGAAAAATTCAGCTTTCATCCCCCCACCCGAACCCGACCAGAGAGGACTGGGAGGCGGCCCTGCTGGATCGCTCAGACCTTCAGGCCCAAGAGGCCTTGGTCAAGAGCGTAGAGTTTCGTATAAATACACTAGAGGCAACTCTGGCGCTAGTGTCTATGGGAGCTGCAAAGCACGGCGCTTCAACCAGCATGGGAATGATGGGTAGTACCAGGGTTGCCGTTGGGTGGACATGAAAAGGCGCCAAAACTCACGCCAACAGTAGCAAAAGTAGCCATGTCATTTGATATTATCGCCAAATTTCTAGCCAAATAGAACAGAAGCGGTATTATCAACAGAGTCTTTACTACTGATGAATAAATAAAACCATTTTGAATAAGTAAAGCCACAAGTTTAAAAAAGAGCCATGGCGCCAACAGGAAATTTTCGCCGCCAATGGGGTCCAAAAGCAGCCAATTTGGCGCAAAGTAGCCACCAACGACAACCATGGGTAGTACACGAATTTGTCTATTCTTCGTTCTTTCGGCTCCGTTTGACTCCGTGGGCCTGAATCCGCTTTGCCGCAAGACGAAGTTCAGCAAAGGTTCAGCAGTTACGCTTCGCCACCTTGACCTTTTTACTCTCACCAATTCAAATCGGCTCACGAATTTCACTACGGTCCGTTCATTTATTCGAAACAAAACCTCTAGTTAATTTTGGGAAACACTATGGTCAAGGGGGCAAGACTGGCGGCTTCGACCAATGGGGTCCCGGACTAGGGACTCCAACCGGTATGTAGGGCTCCTGCGTGAGTCCACCTCTCTCGTTTAATAAATGTTTTTCACCACCACCACCAACACCACCATTCGGATATTTCGGGGCGCAGTGTGCAATGCATGATGCGTTGCTGCTGTGCGATCTCGGTTCTAATCGGGCTGACCAAGTATTTTTTTTTCTTTTGAGCGCAGCTTTTAGGCGCCCGTTCCTGCGTTCAACGGCGTCGCCGTTGCCGTCGGTGGCGTAACCGATAGGCATGAAAAATTAAAATCAGAAAAAAAAATACCCAGGATCCAATGTTTAGAACCAGAGCCCTCTGCGTGGCAGTCGAGTTTTCTACCACAGAGCCACGCTAGTGCTTGAAACTCATTTTCAAGAAGACCCTATACAGGCGCCATGACGGGCAAGGAATCGCGTTAGCATATGTGATATAGCGTGGCAGAAGAGTAAAATAACAACCACTTATTACGCAATGGTAATTGCGCAAGGATTGTGTGGTTTAATGCTTCTCACCCACCTACAATGTCCTCAGCCATAATTCGTTATCGTAATCAGCCACATGCAGCATCAACAAAGTGCACATAATACCTTACAGATGTGTAGCGGGTACCTCGCTATTCCGCAGAAAGACGAATAATGGCGTAGTGGGTGCTGCCCTACTTCACAAAAATTATGATTTACGGCGTAGTCGATACTTTGCGGAAAACCAAAACTTCAAACACAGTTGGACTTGCCTCAGCACGAAGCTGTGCTCAGAATTCGCATTATAGGCGGTATGGTAATCGTCGGTTATTTTCTTTTTTTTTCTTTTCTCAGTATTGTTTGTCTTCAAAGATAATGGCCTTGGACAATATTTTCCACAGGAGTGATGGGAGGAGCCGCTGGCCAGTGAGAACGGGGATGATCAGCTGAGTCCTGCTGACTGACCGAACTCGCAGAGCGGCAGCCGCAGCGGACGTCTACTGCGGCTACCTACTCCAGCCGTACTGCGGCGAAAGTGACTTAAGAAGAGTTCCGCACGCGATAGAACGAAGCCAAAGATAGCTTTAGAACCACTGTACTTTATTTTCTTTTCGCGGAGCTGTCAGGGGTACTTATAGGGAGATTTGCGGGCGTGCCCGCGCAATCGGGAGTATCGCTCGAAATTCGGAAGAGTTGGCACATAGGGGACTCGTCATCTGTTTCTTCTGCTTTGGTGGCGCAGCGTGCTGCACAGCCACTCGGCCTAGGTCCGAAAGCAGCATTTCTCATATTTTCTTCTTCCTTTTTTATCTATATTACTTCAAAGTTAATTTATCAGGGTGCTTTAAGCTTGCTGTGCAGGTGGTGGGGCAACAGCTACGTGCGTTGGTTATTCCATAATTTGGCTTTGGTGTCGCAGCGTGTCGCACTTATAACCAGAATTCAGAGAAAACCGCCAGAAAGTTAGCCAGTTTTGTACATTATTGTCAATTAGCAAATTTTTTTTTCTTTGCCTGCAAAGCCCCTTCCTCCACCCACCCACCCCTCCCAATTTGCCGTCTGGCTCCCGCCATTTCGACTTCATGCAACTCGGCCCTCAGCCTCAAAAGGTTGCCGATCCCTGCTCTATAGCTCATAGTGCTCTGTCATGCTCTCATGTCCTCTCACTTTTGACCTCTGAGCACAATCGAGATCAGGCAGAGCTCTTGTCACGTGGCTCTTGCATCTTCCGCTGTGAGCGTGACGTAACGTCAGCTGCAGAATGGTGGATACATACCAGATGTTTGACTTCTGGTCTAAAAGTAAAGCAAAAATAAAGCAGTAAATGTTCGCTTGAGTGCTTTCGTCAACTTATGCAATTAATTTGTATTGTTCATTTCAGGAATGTTGTTCGTGGCAGTGGCTCCTCGGACAGCTCGAAGAGGGAATTAAATCAACTTGTGGTTCAGTAGCACTGAGGTCATCCCTTGACAACAAGAGTTGGATGATTGGCTAAACAAGGAGAACTGAGGCATATCTGCTATGACACTGACTCTTTACCTACCGTACACGAGCTCTGACCCGAAGAGCATGGGATTGAATCCCGGCTGCAGCGGCTGCATTTCGATGGAGCCTGATGAAATGATGGAAAATGCTAAAGGCTCCTCATTACCGACCACTTTCAGTTTGAGGGAGCTCCAAAAAGAAAAAAAGAATAATAAAAAAGAAAGAAAAAAACTAAAAAAGAAAGAACAAAAGAACAAATGACAAGCCGCCGGGTGAAACTTCGACCACCTAGCGCGTGCAACGCTCGACCACGACAGCACACAGAACTGTGACGCACGTCCGCGCGGTCCGCATCAAGACATCCTTTGGAACAGGAAACGGGAAAGCAGTGTCGCCAAACACAAAACTTTCAACGCGTGCACGAGGCCACGGACTCGCGAGCAGCCGCTGAAAAGTAGTCTGCTGGCGCAAGCGCGGCAAAATAGAAATGGCGACTATGGCATCATCATAATTTGTTGTACCGGCTGCAGCGTGGTGACGTCAGGGAATTAGGAGGGTCACCTTTGAGTCGATCTCAAGGGTGTCAATTCCACGAGTTGCGGCGTATAGCGCTAGATCGCGTGCGCGAACTTCTAAATTCATATAAAATATATTCCAAGTCATATTCGCTTTTGATATTTTGCAGATAATATACGCATGTTCACGGGAATCGATCCCATAGGCTATCTCGCCCGCGAAATTGTGTGTCAGTACGCCTTTAAAAAAACCCAGGTGGTCGAAATTTCCAAAGCTCTCCATTACAGCGTCCCTCATAATTGCATCCTAGTTTTGGTACGTAAAACCACAACAATAATTATCCCACACATAAGCTCAGCACGTCCACGCATTTTGTACGCACACTACTGTGGACACGAAAACAAGATACATTAAAGAGTTGAAACTCCGTTGTTTGCGGCAACCGGACAAAGTCATGCTCCGGTTAGTTAATTATTATGCCAGCGGCTGACAAGGAAATTGCAGCCATTTCAGTTGCGAAGGAAACTTGTCACGTGTGTTGCTCTTGTTCGGCTGCATGCTGCAGTGAGATCCGGCCGTTCGCATTTATTTTCTGTGTTCAGGGTGCAGCTGCCACAAGGCCTGAATACGCCTCCGTTGGCACACACTCTTTTTTGCGACGTTTTCTGGTTGCTTGCGTGCACCGGTGCTGGCGGGCGTTTGACTCCTAGTATTTATTTTTGTTCAGTGAGCACGACGAACTAGCTGAGGTCGCCCGTGGCAACACGGCCCAATTTCGCTTATTAAAGATGATCTAAGCAAGTCCATGCGTCCTTTTTATGCACAGATGGTGCTGCAATACCAGAACATATATTTTCCACTACATTACCACAAGGAAATCTTACTGAATGCTATGCTAGAAAGCCAACTTTCTCCTATACTTGTCTAATAAATTTTTCTGTGTGTTCTTTAGCAAATAATGTTTGTTTTGGTGTTTACTTAATGTGGTAACCGAGTTACCGAATGACGACGATCGTAGTCGAGCCTTTACGTATTCCGAAATGGCTTGTCCTTGTATGGGAGGCTTCTGGGACTACTCGCCTTTGGACGGTACAATATTTTTCGGGTATACGGTGAACGTAGAGCGTAACCGCCTGCCCATCAGTAGGTGGGCTGAACTTGTAACCAAGGGACCCAGGGAATCCCTGTACGCTAGGAGGGCCAGGTGAGGGTCAGCCGATTTTTCCAACACCCTTTCTACCGTCTGCACAGTACTTTCGGCTGCTCCATTTGACTGCGGGTACCTTGGGACTAGATGTGACGCGACGGAAGCCATAACTTGTTGCAAACACCTCGAATGCTCCACACGCGAATTGAGGACCGTTGTCTGTTACGACCAGTTCTGGAATCCCGTGCCTAGGAAATATACTCTTGGTTTGCACACTAACCGCCGCAGAGCTCGTGGTAGATAATGGGGTGCTCTCCAGATATCGCGAAAAATAGTCTACGACTACAAAAAACGTTCTTCCATGCAACTGCAAAAGGTCAGCTCCAACCTTCAGCCAACGGCAAGCTAGACGGCATCATGGGCTCGGCTTTTTGAACCGCGCAGTCTAGCGCACTCTGGACAACTGTTTACCAGAGCTCCTAGCTCGGCGCTGAGACCGGGCCACCACATAGATTCGCGGGCACTTGCGCGACATTTCACAATGCCCTGGTGACCCCCGTGCAATGAACAAAGTACTTCACTCCTTGCGTTCTGAGGCACGACGAGCACACCGTCACATATTGTGACGGTGTGCTCTCTCCGACCAATAAGGGCTCAGCCAAATGCTTACTTTATCACGACGTGGCCAACCTTCCCTACAATACAACTGAGGTTGTTGGCAGGTTACGTTTTGTTCTTGCGCCAACCTTATTTAGTTCCAGTGTGCCGAAAACTTCAGTTCGCTGACAAAGCTTTTTGCATGGCTCGATGCTACGCTGCAATCTAGCTCGCCCTTCTCTATGTCTGTTTCCTCGCAAGGTGCCCCAGAAAGGGTGTCAGCGGGGCCCATCTGCTCTCTGGGACACATGAGATTAAAATTCGAAATCGCATGAGCCTCAACCGGAACCTTTGTATTCTAGGGGGAAGCACATCAACGAGTAGCGATACGAGCGGTTTCTGGTCGGTCTCAAATTGAAATTCCAGTCCTATCAAGAAACCTTCCAACCGTTCCGCCGCACACGTCAGCGCAAGCACTTCTTTTTCTATTTGCGCGTACCGTTGCTCCGTTGGTGTTAATGAAAAAGATGTGATACGCAACCAGCCGCCTTTCCCATCTGACTGCACTTGCATGAGCACACAGCCGAGACCGAACGACGACGCGTCGACGGACACAATAGTGCGCAGCTTAGGGTCAAATTTCGCAATGCATTGCGCAGAGGTTACCAATTGCTTCAGACACTCGAACGACTCTTTCTGAGGCGGGCCGCCCCAGTGCCACTCACGGTCTTTCAAGAGGAGACTACGGAACGGTGCCGACACGTCAGCAAGATTGCTCACAAACCTTGCCAGATAGTTTATCATGCCCAAAAACCTGCGGACATCAACAGCACTCGACGGCATAGCCATTTTGTTTATGGCTTGAACTTTCTTAGGATCCAGCCTAATTCTCAAGGCATCAATCAAGTAGCCTAAAAACGCCACTGTATTGACACAAAAAGAACATTTTGCCCGATTGAATGTCACCCCGGCTGCAACCAACCTTTTCAGCATTGTGTGCAGCCGTTCATGTTTATGCTTCGTAGTTCCATAAATCAGAACATCATCCATCAAGTTCACCACCCCTTGAAGGTCATCTAAGATTTCCGCCATTCTCTTTTGAAAGTACTCCTGGGCCGAGGTAATACCGAATGGCAGTCGCTGTAACCAGTAGCTACCAAACGGTGTGATCAAAGTTGTGAGCTCTTGACTTTCTTTCACCAGTTAAACCTGGTGAAACCCTGAACTGGCATCCAATTTAGAAAAGTATTTGGCCCCCACCAATTTGCCAAGGGCGTTATCTGCTGTAGGCAAGACAAACCGTTCGCGCACGACGCTCTTGTTCAGCTGGGTTAGATCCACACTGATTCGAACTTCCCCTGATGGTTTGACCACGAGAACCATTCCTGCACACCTCTTGGTTGGGCCGTCTATCTTCCGAATGACGTTGCTTTTGACCATTTTGGCCAACTCTACTTTGATATAGTTCTTTAACGGGATCGGTCCCCGCCGCGGTGCGGAAAATTGCGAAGGGAACCGCTCATTGTGTCATGCGAATGGTATATTCACCACACATCGTGCCTAGACCAAAGAAGAGCTGCGGATACATGTACTCGTTCTGTTTATCGTCAACCACATCAAGAAATTTGAATACACCAAGTGCTTCGATGGCTGGGAGCCCTAACAGAACACACTGCAGTGACTCTACAATGTACACTGTCGTGCTTTATGAAAGAGAACACGCGAGGGCGTTGGCCTGCACTCTGCGGCGGTTGCGTAGTTGGGGGTGGGCGGAGGACAAGCGCTGTTAAATTACGCTGCATCTCTGCCGGCGCAAAGGGCGATGCCTGCAGCTCTTGGAGCGCTGGCGCACCACGCTCGATTCGTGGGCAGCAGAAGACGCGCTGCAGTCATCGCCCGTTGTGCCAGTAGAGGGGCAGCGTAATCTAACAGCGCTTGTCCACCGGCCATGACTCGTTATTTTGTTTTTCAATGGGTGACGCCAAAAGCAGGCGTGCTTTCGTTATCTGTCCGTTGACGGAGCTTTTACGCAACCACCGCAAAGCGCAGGCCACGCGCTCGCGTGTTCCCTTTCATAAAGGACTATGTTTGTTGCGTTGTTTTTGCCTATCCACACATTACCTACTGAAAAACAACCATTCACTTCGAGGCGCCGGTTTGCCGCGCTTCTCAGCACAGCCTGCGACTTGTATATACAAGACGGTATACCGGGAAAATTGGATAGAACACCAGTAACTTCCGCTCTGAATCAATTTTTGCACTTACGCGTATACACCGTTTATAGACACTTCCGCGTATCGGGCATTTGAACCGCTAAGTGTCCCAACAAAAAAGTTTTCTACGTCTCCTTTTAGCACAGACTCACCTACCTGGTTTTCTGTTCTCTTGTGGCATACCAGGGCGAAATGTCTCTTGATTCCACAGTGGTCACCGCGCTGAACGTGTCGGGCACCGGGCTCTCGCGGTGCTTGAACGTCCGCAGAACTGGCACCCTTGCCGTCGCTTCTGCCCATGCGAACACCGCTGGAGTGACTGCCGTTGCTGCTCTGTGGTTCCACTTTCCAAGGTGCTGGACGGCTTCCTTCATGTTCGTTGGACCGTGCCAAGTTCACCTGTTGTCGCCTTGTTGCTGACGGCCCAGAGTTTCCGTTGCTGCCGGTGAACTGTTTCCTTGAGTGTGGCCTTCGCCAGAGCAGTTGACAGCGTAAGGGGAGAATCCATCTGGAGCGCGTCCGACAGTTCTGCGTCTTCGAGGCCAACAAAAAATCTGTCGCGGATCATTCGCGCTCGGAATTCAGCATATTCACAGTGGTCGGCAAGCTCGTGGAGGGCGGTCACAAAGTTGTCCGCACGTTCTTCCGGGTTCTTGCTTACGGCGATGGAAATTTGCGCTTACGTAGACTATATTCTTCGTGGCCACAAAGTGGGCGTCAAACTTTTTCTTGACTGTCTCGTAGCATCGAGACTACTCTTCGCTAAGGCCAAAGGTCTGAAAAGTTTTTCCTAGCCTGCCTGCCCATGGTGTACAGTGGTCAACTCTCATGTCTAGAACGACGGAGCGTCGTGCTCGGAACTGCACGAGTGACATCTGCAGTCGTAAATACGTCACATCTGAGCATGCGCGGCGCCAACGACGTGCATCCCTTGCATTCTTTATCCTTGTTTATCACCGCGGATGCAACAATCCGCTTTGGCCGTCGAAAGCGCCAAGAACGATATAGCCCCCCCCCCCCCCAAAAAAAAAAAAAAAGGAAAGAAAAAGAAACGAAGTGAGCCGTTCTCGATATGATATATGCCACTAACCGAGAATAACTTCACGGTGTAAAAGGTGCCGATACGGGTGATTCCACTTTTTTTTTTTCGGCGGCTATAGAGTTGACAGATCGTGGCCGCGGCGATAAACAAGGACGGAAACTACAAGGCAGGCACATCATTGGCGCCGCGCATGCTCACATATAGCCCGTTTCAAACTGCACAGGTCGCTCATGCTGTACCGAGCGCGACATGAGAGTTGACGACTGCACAAAAGCGTTCACACCTGGGTTTCCTCCGTTCTGTCGTTGAGCCCCGACGCGTATAGCTGTAGTCATCGAATGACATAATCCATTCTGGCCATTCGGAAGTCGGATTCGAAGTTGAAAGGCGTCGGTGGCGGAATGGCTGCCGCTGGCGGGGCTGCCATTGAGCAGACCGAACGCAGGGCGAGTGCCGCAATGGCAACTAGGAATCCCACTTCTGACACCATGTCGTATCCGCTCTAGGCTGAGCGGTATAGGATGTACGTGAAAGATAGACGTCACTTCGATGTCGCTACGTACCCAAAAAGCCCCCGTGTTTATTAGAAAGCCGCTTGTAAATCACTTTACACCAGTAACGTCATAGGGCCCGTGCACACTTGTTCTTGGCCAGAACTGAGATAACGATAACACTACAGTTATATCAACTGGAGAAGTAGGTGTTGGTGCTTGGTTTGACATTGGCATTAAGCAGTCCAAGTAGACTTAGACGTTTTCACGGTGCCTCAATGCGGTGCGTGCGAATTGAGGCATGTATCACCGGCAACGTAGACGTGCCTAATATGAGTTGAACCAATTGGCAACGGCTAGATGAAATCACATTTTGTTGAAGTGGACGACGTTTCCAGCTGGCAGGTTGGCGCCATATCAGAATATCGCGGTTGTCGGTCTTTTTAACGACTGTTGAGCTTTGTGGGCCATACAGCTTTTGGCAAGAAGCCTTAGAAAGTCCGAGAACAATGCGCGTGACGCTGCCGACTGAGCAGCACCCGTAACTGAAGTATTTGCGTCACGAGTATTGCTCAGGCTGGACCTGTTATGGTTTCTGTCGAACGGTTACTCGTGAGTCGTGCTTCTGACAGCGCCGTGCATGATTGTTCTGCAGCGGGTATAAAAACGTGTGCGTGTGTGTTGATAGAATAGTGCGAACCCCGACGGAACTGGTGAAACTGAAGCATTACGGAAAATTTCGAAGAATGTTTGTAATTCCTGCACGAGCAATTTTCGGTGTATGTCGGCAAGCCGCAGCACGCGCGAGAGTAGCAATCTCTCTGGCAAATTTGTTTCAGACAACAGCGTCTAGATGGTGCCAGCTTAATAAGGCTCCACTGTTGGCGGTTTCGCTCCGCTCTCCGGTGTCAACAGTGTTTTGACGTGTGGTCTGAGCTAAATTTCCTAAATTTTTCGCTTTTTACAAAAAAGGAAAGGACAAAAAAATAGCGACTTTAGTATCAGGGTGAGCTCGTAGGTGGAGTGAAATTCGCGTCATTTGCTGTGGCTTGTGCTCACGCGCTGGTGGGATTTCACTCACGTCACTTGATTTGCTCCGCATTAATTAGGATCAAGGAATTTGTGGAAGCCGATAAGCATTGAAAAATAAAATGTAGTACTGCATGCGTCAATCGCCCGGGCTGACGTAACAAAAAAAAATAAAAAAAACGGAGATGAAGAATTACGAGCATATTAGAACCTGCTGCTGGGCTAGTTCTTAGTCATAATGAAGTAACTAGGCTCAAGTTGGCACTCTCTCACGCTGTCTGTGTGGTGTGGCCTTGAGAAAATGCTTGTGTGGATGTGTGCGTGAATGAGGAAGTGGCGAATTGCGCTTAGTTCATGATACGTACGTGCGGTGGACATCTGTTCAGTATGAACCCGCTTAATCCAATGTTCGGATATTGCGAACATTTGGTTGTATTGTCATAAACTAATAGGCCTAAACAAATCCATTCAGCACAAGTATTTAAGGAATGTCCTGCAGGTACTACTGTCCAATGACGCCTATAGCTGCATGAGGAACACGTTGTGTTTCTGCAACGGCATTGCCAGGTCACGGCCGCTCGATGCGTGGCCAGGTATATGCGCGGATAGTGTTGAGGATGGACGGCTTTTGCCCTGCACACCCTGAATGCGCGCCGCTCGTCTCCTGAACAACGCGCTGTGCGCGCGTGTCGTCCCCTTTAATCTAATGCAATTTGATTACAATACGGACATCCTGGAACGCAGTGTTATATGGTGCAATGTTACAGGGATAGCCGGGTCCAGCCTCATAGTTGCTGAGCGAAAGAAGATTACGAATATAACATACGCCGTGATAAATCGTCGAAAGTTACTTACTGGGAGCTTACACCAATACGGCCGCCAAATGGTTAGTGGTGGTAGTTGCCACTCATTCTACGGGTCACATTCGAGCGCTCTCGCGCGTTGCAGTTTGCATTCAGCAGGTCGGAATCTAGCGCTCGGAACATGTTCTTCCGTTTCATTCTAAGCGATCGGAGCCACTCTCATCATGGGCGACCGGAGAAGGGTGAAAGGGGCTGGCCCCCCTCTTCCTGGAATTTCGGATAACATTTTTCTATGCAGTAGCAAAAGCTACGCAGCTTGATTAGCACACTTAGGTTCCGGCCTTCAGCATCGCCAGCCGATTTCGCACGTTACACACTACTGATTAATGTTGCCGGTCGTGTCATGGCAGTGAAAAAAGGGCTAGCGCTAGCTGCCAGTGCTGGATGCCACCCTTTGCGGATGCAACCCCCGGCAGTGAGTTCTGCGGACGCCCCTGACTCTCACATACGACCTGGAAGAGGCTACCAAGATTCGACGGAATTTCCATCTCGTGTGTTTTACAGCGAAAGCTGTTATGAGATCACAACAACGGCCGATTATGGCGCCGTAGTTGTCCGCCGCCGCCGCCGTCGCCGCCTGTGTCCGTAACCGCTAACGCGCGAAATAAAAAAAAAAGTAAATAAATATACCCAGGATAGAATGGGAATCGAACCCATTCTATTCCGGGTCCTATCCTTACATACATAAAGTTTACTTAGAACATACTTAGAGTTTGGTTCTATCCGAACCAAACTCTAAGTTTGTTCGCACTTGCGTTTGCATGTGTGAGTGTATATATACGCATGCACAAGTGAAAAATATAGGGGGGGGGGGGGGGTTGAACTCTCCTTAACACCTGCCCTGGCTACGCCAGTTGTAGCTGCTCCGCCCTTGGCTAACACCTCAACTATTACGCGACACGTCAAGTTAGCAGCAGGGAGGCATGCTCGCTGCTCGGGAGGGAAAAAAATGTGCGGGGGGGGGGGGGGGTTGGGGGGCGTTGAAAGCTAGGTAGGATTTAGGGGAACTCGTGATGAGCTGCGCATGAAGGATCGGAGGCGCGGAATATACTTTATTTCCTCCGGAAGATTGTCAGTAGCATATATACATGGCCAAAGGACTCAAACTCTAGTAAACCAATCTTGTGATAATCTGCTAGTAGCTATACATCTATAAAGAGAAGCACAGACTCTCTCTCTCTCTCTCCTGGTGCTTCGGGTGCGCCGAGATTGCAAGCACCGGCCAAAAAGCGTACGTCCGTCGCTTCGCGGTGACACTCGTCCAAAGTCGGGGAAGAAGGGACGGTGGCGCGAAACGCAATTGGGCAACCTGATAAGTTCGTCAGGATTATCCGCGATCGATGATCGCATGCGCGCAAGCTACCACGTCTCTGCCTTCCTCGATCTCCTCAATCTCCATCTTGCCGTTGCACCGGGAGAAACGGAAGGAGTGGAGTTATAGGTGAAAGGCGAGAGAGCAGAGGTCCCCACACATAAGAACCGTCGCCCGCTGCCAAGGTGGCCCTAATCCACTTAGCCCCAAATCCACAGACAGGATTCGTAGTGTCTGGGCGCGGATTTCTCGGGCCTCTTCGGAGTACGCGGGCAGGATTGCCTGCTGCGTTAATCTGGTTTCCGCGCCTGCGCTCACTTGGAGTAGTTAGGAGCACGTACAGGCTCTATATGTTTTCTTGTCGCGTTTAGCAGCCCTGTGATCAAAGGCTGTTGCGTTTAACGCGTATCAGAAGCCTAACCTTTCCTATGGTGCCATGTAAAAGCTTCGCAGAAACTTTTACATGGCACCTTCATGTCTTAAGAAGCTTCTTTACAGTACTTACATTCGTCCATCACTTGAATACGCATCATCCGTCTGGGATCCTGGTGGCACTACACTAACACATGAACTGGAAGCAGTCCAGAATCGTTCAGTTCGCTTTATTGTATCCAATTATAACCGCACGGCCAGTGTTACACTAATGAAGTCCCCAGCTCAACCTTCCTGAACTCGCTATTCGGCGTAAAACAGCCTGGCTCAGTCTCTTTCACAAACTTTATTATCACAACAATAACCTTTGCGAACAGTTTGTTAAACCCCCCCTCGTTCATACCAGCCAGAATTGACCACCTACAAAAAGTTCATGTTCCTCGCTGCAGAACCGTAACCTATTCGCATGCCTTTATTCCAAGAACCACATCACAATGGAATCTACTCCCACAATCAGCTACCGCTATCACCGACACATCACGTTTTAAGGTTTTTTTGCAAAACATGTTTGGCGCTGTTTGATTCTGCTTCGTGTTATATATGTCATGTCTTCTCCTTTTTTTTTTTTGCGTTTGGCTTCTGCTTGTTGCTGTTCTTCGCTTTGGTTCTTGAACGTATACTACCTGTATTATCGCTACCGCTACATTCCTTTGTTGACGCATTTGATATCATCATCAGCCTGTCTACGCCCACTGCAGGGCAAAGGCCTCTCCCATGTTTCGCCAATCAACCCGGTCCTGTGCTTTCTGCTGCCACGTTATACCTGCAAACTTCTTAATCTCATCTACCCACCTAATTTTCTGTCTCCCCCCTCACGCGTTTGCCATCTCTTGGAATCCAGTCAGTTACCCTTAATGACCAGCGGTTATCCTGTCGACGTGCTACGTGCCCGGCCCATATCCATTTCTTCTTCTTGATTTCAACTATGATATCCTTAACCCCCCGTTTGTTCCCTGACCCACTCTGCTCTCTTCCTGTCTCTTAAGGTTACACCTATCATTTTCCTTTCTATCGCTCGCTGCGTCGTCCTCAGTTTAAGTTGAACCCTCTTTGTAAGTCTCCAGGTTTCTGCTCCGTAGGTAAGTACCGGTAAGATGCAGCTGTTATATACCTTCCTCTTGAGGGATAGTGGTAGACTACCATTCATGATTTGATAATGCTTGCCGAATGAGCCCCATCCCATCCTTATTCTTCTAGTTATTTCACTCTCATGGTTCGGCTCCGCGGTTACTACCTGTCCTAAGTAGACGTACTCCTTTACAACTTCCAGTGTCTCGCCACCTATCGCAAAGCGCTGTTCTCTGCCAAGATTGTTCCACATTACTTTAGTTTTATGCATACTAATTTTCAGACCTACTCTTCTACTTTCCGTATCCAGTTCAGTAATCATAAGCTGTAATTCGTCTCCCGCGTTACTCATCAATGCAATGTCATCAGCGAATCGCAGGTTACTGAGATACTCTCCATTAACTCTTATCCCTAACTCTTCCCAATCTAGGGCCCTGAAAAACCTCCTGTAAACACGCGGTGAATAGCATTGGAGAGATCGTGTCTCCCTGTCGTACGCCCTTCTTTATTGGGATTCTGTCGCTTTCTTTATGGAGGACTATCGTGGCTGTGGATCCGCTGTAGATTTCTTCCATTATGTTTATATAGGCTTCGTCGATATATATTCGCATTTGATATATAATCTATTTTGTATAATTTTGTGAATTGTTAAAGTTTCGCTCTTTTATTTTTGTATCAAGTGTTGTTTCCCATTTTTGATATGTAACATGTCCCTCCCCCCTCTGTAATGTGCAAACCCTGAGGGTAAAATAAATAAATAAATAAATAAATAAATAAATAAATAAATAAATAAATAAATGGCTATTGGCGTCACCGAAACCGCCGTGTCGTAGCACCAGCGTGGGGGGCACGCGACTTTTGGGCTGTGTGACATTAACGTTATCAAAACATCACATGCAGGTCCTCTCTTTATTCACGCACAAAAGCGTCCCTGCCACGTCATTATCAAATTGAAGCAGGTGAACCGCGACTTGTTTGTCAACAAAGCCGCCTTCGTGGAGTGCCAGTACGTTCAGAAACTGCGTCACGTGCAGGCTATCTATAAGCACGCAAAAAGCGCGATACTACGAATTTCCTATACAGGAAAGGCAAGGCACACATCGAACACCGGCTCGATACGCGTAGAAGTTGATGCAGCACCATCGAACAGCCGAAGCTTCGACCACACGATCGATACTAGCAATATCATCAAGGTGATGACAGAGCACGAGTGCACATTATGAAGTTGAAAGGTGTTCTTAAAAAAAAGTAAATAAGTGATTGCTATAGGGAGTTAAACAAACTGTGCGAAGACACAGATGAGCGTGAAAGATGCGAAGCGTATCCATGCCCTAAACCTGTCATCATTTGTAACATTCAGCGCCGGCAAAAGGTCAGTTTTGTTTTGTCTGTCTAGACGCTTCGTTTCTGTTCCCCGATTTGTATTTTATTTGTTCAGATCAAGTACGAGATCGCGTCGGCGTGGTGACGCAGACGTCGACGGAGCTATCGACAACCGAGGTGGTATTTCTGCACTGGGAAGAGTGAGAGTAATCAGTGGGGACAAATAACAGACATTTGCGAAGCCACTTCGTCAAAGGAGGTGACAGTTACCAATTTTCTTCGCCCGTCCGCTTCATTTGCGTCGGTCGGGCGCGCGGACACGATCGGCGCTGTGTGTGAGGTCGCTCGAGCCTCCGTCGCCGACACACGTATGGATCCCGGACTTCGATTTTGTCTTGTCCGAACAGCAGCGCCCTGCTTGCGACCGTCAATCGCAGGCAGCGCAGCCTCTTGTGTGGCATGCGGTTAAGGTCTCGCAAGAAATTTCTCGTCTCCTGCGTCTAGCGGGTGCTGACCTTTCTCAGCGTGGAGTGCCCCAAAAGACTGCAGCTGGCTTGACGTAACAACTTTACGCCAGTAGAACAGGTTCCTTTAACGGGTTGTTCCATTTTGTGGCGTGCAAGGTCACGCAGTACCAACGGCCTCTGGATATAAGCGTAAAGCCTTAACCACACGTACGTGTTACAACGTGTCAGCGCGTGGCGTGTAGGCTCGGCGCCGCACCCGAGCCTACGCGCCGCCCACTGATGCGTTGTAACGCGTTTGTGGTTAGGGCTTAAGCAGTTTGCCTCCTCTCATCCGGTGCTGTCGACTGCCACCGACCACAGCATCAAAAGCGGTTCGATTCAACAACGAAAGTCTCGCTTTTAAGGTATGCCTTATGCTCGCTTGTCGGTACATGGTGCTGCGTACGAGCGCTGAGAGAGATACATTTGTCAGATCGAAACCCTGGTGAGATGACCTGACTATCAGCCACCCGTGTCACGCTGAATACCCCAGTTCTCTCCAGATCACCGAACATGAGCTGCGTTGTGCTTCGTCATCATTTGACAGAGATACGCTTCATGTTCGCCGTGGCTGACCCGAAAGTTGCTTGCTCTATCGCGACCGCGGTGGTGCATTTAAATGGAGGCGAATATGTAGAGGGCAGTAGAAGCGCTGTTCGATGTCAGTGCACGTAAAAAAAAAAAAAAAAAACCACTAGATGGTCTAAATTTGCGAGGCCCTCCACTACGGCGTGCCTCATAATCATAGCGTAGTTTTGGCACGTAAAGCCCAAATAATTATTATTATGAGACATCCTTGAAGCATTGGTGATGCTTTGCTTCCATTTTGCCACCGAGTAGTTCATTTGTACACGTCGAGTGAGGCGGTTACCGCGGGTCTGCGAAAGGATATGTATTTTGGTCGCTGTATATTGTTACTTGAGGAGGATATGTTTGTCACTCGACATTCCTCGCATAAGCACAAAATTTTGCGACCGCAAAATACAACGGAAGATACCCTGGTCGTTGTCTTCGCCTACTGACGAGAACACCAACGTAATGCGCGTAAAGAGTGCGGTGGCGCTGTACACTATGTAACAGATATGGCGACAGTGGAACTTGCGAGAGAGAGAAAGTTTAGGCAGCTTCGCACTAGTGGTGCCAAGCCTGAAGGAAGAGCGGAGCTGGGCGGCCTTTTTTGTTTCTCTTTCTTTCTTCCTCACTGTCTTTCAAGTGCGGAGCAGTTTAGGGGCCCGGCTTGCCGTCCATCCATGCAATTTATGTGGCGTAATCACGCTCACAGTAAAGCGCTCAATACAGGCCACAACAACGCCAGCGCTGCTCAAAACCGGCTTAAAATGAACAAACAAGGTCTAAAATAATATAAATAACCGAGATAATTAGGAAGTAATCGCAGTAATTAACTTAAAATCACTGAAAGCGTTTCGGAAACATGCGCCTGACTCCAGTAGCGCACAAAAGATGTTGCTACCGCCTCGCCAAAAGCACGATAGCTCCTCTCACGTGCACTTCGCTGACACTTGGTCGCTACATCTGAAGGGGGAAACAATCTGACGGAACTCG